>CM071931.1:25915427-26337216 GCA_016081115.2 Rehmannia glutinosa | reverse complement strand
GATTTAATCACATCCAATCCTTTCTCCCAGTACAAATCCCAGGCTTGAGCCAGAGCCATTCCTTGGAAGTAGCCTTCTGATTCAAGTGTCTTGAACTCTTCAATCGATCTAGGCTCAGATCCATTATCAGGTATCACATCCTGATCCTTTCCAGCTGGAAGACCACCATATTGTTTCATGATTTCTTGAACGCGAGCATCCTGCTTTTGAGTTAACTCCTCAAACCCTGCTTCAATGATCTTTCTTTTGTCTGCCATTGATACAATAGCATTCTCAATTGGTAGGGTCACGGGGAGTTTGCTGAGGATGGATGCAGTAACATGACCTTGCTGAGGGGTTTCAGCGTACATTTACTGCAATTGCTTTGAATTTCCTTCCCCCTCAACTGCATCTTTCTTCTCAGCTGCGTCTTTTTTCTCAGCTGCATTTTTTCTTCAGTTTTTCTTCTTTTAAACCCTTGAGGAACTCCTCTTCCCCCTTTTTGGCATCATCAAAGGAGAGAGGAACCCCAGGAAACATACCGCTAAGGATAAAATCCAGTCTGCTGATCATAGAGTTGTGCTTGGAGTCTGCTGTATCATATGCGACCCGAAACTCCTAGCGAGTTGCCTTAAACTCGGTTGTGACTAGCTTCATTTCAGCCATGAGAAGGCTAAATTTGACATTCATGGCATTCTCGAGTCTGAGAATTTCATTCTTGTGAAATTGTTGCAGCAGTTCCATATTTGTCTTGTGAGACTGGTTTAACCGTTCAATATACTCCTTCATCCTTTGCCTGATCATGGAGTTATCAGCACTCCATACGAGCATTCTTCCATATAAGGCTTTGAAATAGCGGACTTGCTTGAGTCTCATGGCAGTCTGCTGTTGAGTCCATTCCCTAATCCGCACCACGAGCCCTCTCAAATCAGCTGTGAGAGTGGCATCTCGATTGTCCAGTCGTAAATCCAGTGAGGCCTAATGTCATTCGATCTTTTCAATCTCCTCACAGATCTTCTTGAAGACTTCACGAATCTTAGCTGTCTCACCCGATTCAGCTGCCGGCCATTCTACATCGAAATTAAAGTCTACTGGAACAATTGTGTCAGTGGGAATGATGGGATCTTCTCGTACAATGTATCTCCTTTGTTCAGCAACTGTTTCTTCCTCTAATTCAGACAGTTTCTGGGAGAAGGGAAACATCTCTTGAAAGACATCATCGCACCCATATGGGATATCTTGTTGATTTTGTGCTTGCGATGACTCAACTCCGTGTGCCTCTCAATTTGATCGCCTTCATTGGTAGATTGTCATCGCAGGCCTCGCAGAAATCGAGCCGATGGAGTCGTTACTGTTGTAGTTGTGGGAGCCTGCGCAGATGACTTTGTTCTAGCTAGGGAATTTGTGATGCTTTGCCCAACTGACTGAGCCTCAGCTATCTGAACAGCTTTCTCGGTCTCAGTAGATTTCTCTAAATGAATTACCTGGTCCTCTACTGTATCATCATCATCATCGGAGTGGAGTTGGCTCATCATCGAAGTTAAACCTCATAGGAGCCGTCTTTTCACTGACTTGGCTCTGAGATTTATGAACATCCTCTGCAATTGGTGTGGATTCTGCTTCATCTTCGGATCCTAGAAAGGATGTGTCAATATTTTCTTGAGAGTCTTGAAGGGCACCAATGACTTCATCTGTGGCAGCACCTTCAACCAGAGGTATGTTCTCAATAACTGTTTCCTTTTCCTTACCTAGGGAGGTCTCAACTTCCCCAAGGCCTTCAGTACCCTTAGTAGTCTCAACTGCAACAGGGCCTTCTACATTCCCTTCGACAGACTCAGCTGTCTTAGGGTCTTGGACGATGGCATCCAGAGGAGTCTCAACCCCTTGGATTGCACTTTCTGAGACCATAGTGTTAACTCCTGGGGCTTCTCCATCCTGTGCCTCGACTGTAATAACAATGTCATTGGCCTTCAAAGCAGTTGACACTTCAGCTGGGATAAACTCAACTGTCCGAGCTTCGTCAGTGTCACTCTGCTGATGTTCACTTTCTTTCTCAAATTCGCCTCCAAACTCCAATGGTGTGTCTCCCACAACAGCCTCCAACCCAGCTGTGGTGGAGAGAGTTTCCCCTTCAGCTGGCGCACCAGCTGAGTGACTAATTGTGGGGTCACTCTTCTCCATAGACGCGGCTTTATCCGTTGAGTGCTCAGCCGCTGGGGCAGGTGTGAGAACACTTTCTTTAGGGGTTGGCTCTGCTTGGTTGCCCAACTTCCCAGCTTCATCGCCAGTTTCCTTGGATCCATCCTCTGATTGCACAGGGGACGTGGCTGCAGCAATGTCCGATGTAATTTGCTGGGCCACTCCCAGAGGATCGGTTTGCAGAAGAGTTTGGGATGAATCTCCTGGACCTTCCAACAACTGTTGCTCGTGCATGGCTTTGGATTCCTGCAAGGCTTGCTGCATCTCCAACTTCTCAGCTGTAGCAACAGGATCCATATCCTCATCACTTTCTGAGAGCAAATCAAGATGTGAGTGAGTATGCTCGTGAGAGCCTGTAAATTGGCACATCTTGGATTTCTCCAAGGCTTGAGCTTGCTCGTCAGCTCTCTCCTTTTCTTTCTCTTTCAAAATACGGAGGATATCCATTCAGTTGTCTTCATCTAAGGCAGATCGAACATCATTTACACTGAGGAATCAGAGAAGCTCTTCTTCTTCTTCAACAAACTCATGGCGAGTGAACTGTACCCTTGAGTGATCTAGCTTCCATGCTCTCCATTCCCTCAAGCGTCGTTGAATATCTGGATAGATTGGAGAATACATGATTACATCGTCATCATCATCTTCACTTTCTCCTCCAGTTTCCAGAATGGGAGGTAAGAGACCTTCCTCTTCCTCGGATGTAGCAGCATCAATTACAGGAGGAGAAACAACCTTTTCGACAGAGGGATCAATTGTCTCAGCTGCTTCACCTTCCTCAGCTGTCTTCCTCACAGCTGGGTCTTCGACTGATATCTGCTGATCACCATCAGCAGACTTTGCAGATGCATCAATAACTTCAGGAGACTGCGCTTCTTGATTACCAGCAGTCTCGGCTTCCTTCTCCAGCTGAGTAGCAGATTCAGCTGTCTTCTCAAGTTCAGATTGCCTGACCAGTCTTCTTTTCCTTGGACGTTCCAGTGGAACTTCTGGTTCTGTTTCAGCAGATTCATCAGAGGTGGGGACTTGGGTACTCTTCTTAGAGGGAGCTTTCTTCCTTGACTTGGCAGTCCTCTTCTTCTTTGCGACTGTAGAAGGGAGTGAGGGTTCCTTCTCAGTCTCTACTGCAGGGGCAGGAGTCTCGGCTGCTCGGGCAGGTGACTCGGCCGCAGGGGCATGAGCTTTCTTGGGCTTGGCTGCATGGGCAACTTTCTTCTTTGGGGGAGGGGTCTCAGCAGATTCTTCAGGGTCAGCTAATTCCCCCTCATTTGTATCAGCTCTATTGGCGTGGGCTCTTTTCTGGGCACCAGAAAGGTTTGCCCTGAACATCTTCTTGTTCACGTGAAAGGGCTTGCCATGACGAAGAGCAATGCCCTTTTTTCTGGGACGCATTTTGTGTGAGAAGAACAACAGTTGGCTACAGCAGTCAGCACAAGTTTTACTAGAGGTTCAGATTTGAAGTTTGAAGTACAAATTGGAAAAAAATCAATGACTTAATGAAGCTGGGGAGGAAATCAAGCACCAACAAGACTAATCATCATTTATTCCACCCTTCTTTAGCACAACTTGCTCAATAAAATCAAACCTTCTGTAGATTATATTTCCCTCAGATCCAACTGAAATTATTCCGTCTAGCGTAAAATAGAAAAAAAGTGAAGACCACAAACCAAAAATACGTGTAAATCCAAGAAGCAAAGAGGAAAAATGAAGGCCAGGAAGAAAATGTCTTCGCCAATGTATGGTGTCACATTGTGTTACAAAGAATGCCCATCATGGCAAAGACAATTATAATGTCATTTAGAACTACATCAGGCAGAAGCACAATATATAGTGAAACTGAAATCAAGGACATCAACGTCTAAAATGAAAATGAAAAAATAAAATTATCTGATATCACACAGTTCAACCTCTCTTCACTGGCAATCACAATGGCATGCAACATACTCACATATATTTACAGTATCAAATATCACGCGTTCACAAATTTTGATATGACAACCATGAAGAATTCAATTCAAACTTGTTCAGCCAATATGTCAAAACTAAACGAGACCACTACTTGGTGAAACTTGTGGTACCACTGATGAGAAGCTTGCTTTAGTCCATAGACGGATTTCTTGAATTTTTAAAACATAGATTTTGGGTCTCCAAACATAAAGTTTTCTAGTTGCATTTGATGTCCATTGAGAAATGTCGATGTAACTCAAGGTCAAAATGTGCAACTAAGATTTGATTTCAATCACAAGGCCATAGCCCAAGGAACATCCCCGCACTTCTTGTAGGTCCTATTCACATAGAACATCACTACCTCTTCAAGGTAGGTTTGAGAGCATTGAAGCTTCCAAACTTCATCATTTCGAGAAGCGTCCATCGATTTGATGTCAGTCATCCTTTGTCCAACATTCAAATTATCCAGACTCCCGAGATTCACTCAAGGTAGGTTGGAGCATTCCATCACAACTTCTTTCTCCAACATTCAAATTATCTTGCAACAAAGAACCTCAACAAGGTTTCATCAACATGACCTTGTTTTGATCATCCCATCGAAATCTACCTCTTCAAGGTAAGAACCGGTGTGGATTTGCTTTGAAAAATTTCTCATAATCAAACTTTGGAGCCATTTTCAAGAAGATTTTTACCTTGAAAACTTCTCATAATCAAAAGACGAAAGAGAAACTTGCTTTGAGAGAACTTAGGGTTTCGGAGAGAAAAATGCTTCTTTGCTTGAAGATGAACAGTTTGTGTCAGGTGAGAGAAATGCAAAATTCTGTATATAAGGGACGTGAAAGGACATATTTCAAATTTTGAAATTTTTGATCAAAATCAACGACTAAGATTAAAACGTCAAAACCGTATTTAATTCCCCGCATTAAATGCAACAACATTTATATCCAATCATATTGCTTACTGTGTAGCTTTTACTGTGACCGTCATTATTACGCTGACGTCATCCTTAAATACATTCCCGCTCAATTAAAACGACTGCATTCTTGTCACTTAGCTCATAAATGATTCATCTTATATCCAATGTGACTTAACTCTGCTTCTCTCTTCTTATGAAGTAACTCATTTGTCCTAACTTCCCGACAGTTGTTTCACTTGGCTGAAGTGTGAAACTTGCTCTACTTTGATTTTCTCATCTTCTTTCTCTGCTGATTGAGTCATTTTAGATTTAACTCAGCTCAATTAACCCTAACTCATTCTTGAGCTCTTCAAATCTTGATTCACATAGAAGCTTTATGAATATATCAGCTAACTGTTTATCAGTTGAGATGTATTCCAAGGTGATGTCTTTCTTTTCAACATGATCTGTTATGAAATGATATCTGACATCAATGTGCTTTGTTCTTGAATGCAACACATGATTCTGAGTGATTGCAATAGCACTAGTGTTATCACACAAAATTGGAATCTTCTTTTCTTCAATATCATAATCTCTCAGCTGTTGTCTCATCCATAAGACTTGGGCACAACAACTGCCTGCAGCTTTGTACTCTGCATCAGCTGTGGATGTGGCAATTAAATTTTGTTTCTTACTAAACCAAGAAACCAATCTATTTCCAAGCATTTGACATGTACCTGAAGTACTTTTCCTGTCAACTCTACATCCATCATAGTCTGAGTCTGAGTAACCAATTAGCTTGAATCTACCTTCCTTTGGATACCATAAGCCAACTTCCTGGGATCCCTTCAAATATCTTAGGATTCTCTTAGCTGCAGTCATGTGCCTCTCCTTTTGTGCAGATTGGAATCTTCCACATACACCTACTGGAAAGGTGATGTCCGCCTTTTTCTTTGTTAAATAGAGCAATGATCCAATAAGAGCTCTATATCTGGTTTGATCTACAGCTTTGCCATCTGCATCCATGTCCATCTTCACTGATTTGTCCATTGGAATTTTCACAGAAGACTTCTCTTCTATACCAAATTTCTTCATCAAATCCCTGGTGTACTTGATCTGACTTATGAAGGTTCCATCTTTCAATTGCTTGACTTGAAGTCCTAGGAAGAAAGTCAGCTCTCCCATCATGCTCATCTCAAATTTACCTTGCATGAGGTTTGAGAACTTGTCACACAGTTCCTTATTTGTGGAACCAAAAATGATGTCATCCACATATATTTGAACAAGCAGTATACTCTCTCCATCTTGAATTCTGAAGAGTGTTCTATCAACTTTGCCTTTGGTGAATCCATTGTCAGTTAGAAATTGAGACAATGTATCATACCATGCTCTTGGTGCTTGTTTCAATCCATATAATGTTTTCTTGAGCTTATATACTTTATCTCCAATAGTTTTCTGCACAAAACATGGAGGTTGTTCAACATAGACTTCTTCCTCTAACAATCCATTCAAAAATGCACTCTTCACATCCATTTGATACACAATGAAGTTCTTATGTGCAGCATAAGCAAGAAACATCCTTATTGCTTCCAATCTTGCAACAGGAGCGAAGGTTTCACCAAAATCTATACCCTCTTCTTGGCAATACCCTTTGGCTACCAATCTTGCTTTGTTTCTTACAACAGATCCTTCCTCATTCATCTTGTTTCTGAACACCCATTTTGTGCCAATAACATTTTGATGGGTTGGCCTCTGCACCAATTCCCATAATTTGTTTCTTTCAAACTGATTCAGCTCTTCTTGCATGGCTTGAATCCAATGTGTGTCATCCAATGCTTGAGACACATCTTTAGGCTCTATCTAGGATATAAAACAAGTGAACATAGCTTCATGCTGTGCTCTGGATCTGGTTCTTATGCCATCTCTAACATCTCCAATAACTAACTCTGGTGGATGGTCTCTCAGCCTCTCACATCAGGTTGGAGTAAGTCTGCTGGATTTGGCCTTCTCGCAGCTAAGTTGTCTTGAACAGCTCTTTCATTTTCATTCAGATGTACACTTTCCAGCTGTCTTTGAGATTTAGCTATTTCATCTTCATCTGGGTTGATTGCTCTTACTTCAGCTTCAACATAAGGACTCTTCTGCATAGTTGGCTGATTCAGCTTATCAGCTAACTTTTCAATGTCTTCTCCATTTACATTAGGTTCATCAAAAACCACATGGATAGACTCTTCTGTAACCATAGTCCTCTTGTTCAGCACTCTATAGGCTTTACTCTCAACTGAGTATCCCAAAAAGATACCTTCATCAGCTTTAGCATCAAAGGCCTTTAAATTATCTTTGCCATTATTATGGATGAAACAATTACATCCAAATATCCTGAAATATCCAACATTTGGCTTTCTCCCTGTCCAAATATCATAGGGAGTCTTGGTCAATTGCCTGTTGATCATGCATCTATTTTGAGTATAGCATGCTGTGTTAATTGCTTCAGCCCAAAATCTCTTAAGCAATCCAGCTTGAGTTAACATGGTCCTTGCAGCTTCCTTGAGAGTTCTATTCCTTCTTTCAGCCACTCCATTCTGCTGTGGAGTTCTTGCAGCTGATAACTCATGAGCAATCCCATTCTCAACAAAATACAGAGTTATTATCCCATTGACAAACTCAATTTCTCTGTCAGATCTTATTTTTATAATGGCTTGGCTCTTTTCATTTTAAACTCTTTTCATCAGCTGAGGTAACTTCTGCAAAGTTTCCTTCTTTTTACACATAAAGATTGTCCATGTATATCTTGAGTAGTCATCTACCACTACCAAGGTGTATTTCTTTCCACTTATGCTGGCTGGTTCAACTGGACCAAATAAATCCATATGCAATAGATGTAATATCCTTGTTGAAGAAGGACTTGGCTTATCCTTGAATGAAGTTTTATTTGATTTCCCATCTGGCATGCATCACATACACTTTCTTTCTTGTACACTGAGTCTAGCAATCCTTCTACAAGATAACTCCTTGCAAGTTTGTTGATTGTCTTCAAATTTAGATGACTCAGCTTCTTGTGCCACAACCAACTTGATTCGGCTGTGCTCTTTGCTAGCAGACAAGTGCTTGGTGTAGCAGTAGACTAATCTACCACATACATATTCTTCACTCTTGATCCTTGCAACACAATTTCATTTGATTCAGCATCTTTGATCTGCACACTCCCATGTTGAACCCAACATTGTAGCCTTTATCACAGAGTTGGCTGATGTTTAACAAGTTGAAGTTGAGGCCTTCAACATAAGCAAGATCTGTGATTTCCAATCCATTATTCTTGATGGATCCTGTGCCTTTGATTTCCCCTGGAGCTTCATTTTCCCCAAATATGACTTTGGCACCTCTAATCTCCTTGAATCTTGACAGTTTTTTCTTGTTTCCTATCATATGTCTGGAACAACCACTATCCATGTACCAGGTTCCTTGGCACTCAACTGTACCTTGAACCTACAATCCAGGAAATCAGTTTTTAGATACCCATACTTGCCTGGGTCCTGAGGGGTTAGTGCTATGAGATGATCCAACCAACCTATAGCCAAAAGACTTGACTCTAAGAGGTTGCCATCTATCAGTGCCATAATCATAGTGCACATTAGCAAATTGCTTGGGAGTTTTAGGTTCATACATCTATCTCTTTTGTCTGTATGCCTGTGTGTGTGTTTTAGCAATTACTTTCTTAGGATAGTTGTGATATTTCTGAGTGTAGTGATTGGGTGCATATGTGTGCTAATAATAGCTCTTTTGCCTTTGGAATGACCTTTGCTGAGTTTTAGGTCTTTGCCATCTAGGTTTGTATTCCTTAGGTCTTTGTTGATGTTTCACATTATTCCAATCAGCATAGTTTGATAGTTTCTACCATTCCCATCATGTGTGTTTCTCTGATGAAACTTCTGGAGTTTTTGGTAGCTCTGTTTGCTTTTCACAGAGTATTTTCTGTTTGGAGTTCGTTGAGGAACTCAGCTGAATTTCTTCTCACCTGTCCTCTCAGTATACTCAACTGGCTGTTTTCCTTTCCCTTTGTATCCAAGGCCAGTGTGTTTGTGATTATGCTTTGGAGTGAATATGGGTGTAGCATTTGGTGTTTTGGATTTTTGAGATGCTTCATTACTTGAAGATCCTTTTTCCAAAATCACTCTTGGAGTTTGTCTGTGCACAAAGGAATTAAATCCTAAGTCTGTCTTATCTCCACATTCTTTTTGACTCATGATAAGATCATCCAAAGATTTGGATGCCTTTGTAAATGAGGCAATCACATTTTTGAGATTCTTTTCCCTCTTTTCTATAGCAGCTAACTCTGCTATGATCTTGGCATTTTCAGCCTTCAGCTTAGTGTTCTCATTAGCTATGTGACTCAGAGAACTCAACTCTTTAGTCAGCTGTGAGTTTTGGCTTTTAAGCTGGCTATTTTTTTCATTTAGAATTGTGTCTGAGGATTTTATCTGTTCAAAATCTTTTATAATTATGCCTAATGAATCATAAAGATCATAGGGTGATGAAGTGTGTGTATCACAATCACTATCACTTGAATATGAATGAGATGATTTAGAGTGTACCTCATCTTCTTGATCAGGTTGATCTTGTTCTTTAGCCATGAGGCAAATCATAGCCTCTTCCTTAGAGTCACTTGAGTAGTCAGCTTCACTACTCTCTGAGTCTGCTGCTTCTTTGGACTTGATTGTCTCAGCAGTCTCATCAGTTAACATGGCTTTCTTCTTTTCCTGTCTTCTTTCTCTAAAGACTTTTCTATCTTCCTCATGTTTGATAAATGGTTTATCATGATTTTGATGATTTTGATTTTACACCAAAACAATGGTTTTAAAGGTTGTCCAAATACTCCTAAATGATTTAAAATGGTTTTAATATTTTTCGGAGTATTTCCTCAAGTTTATTTTCGATATAAAATTGGACAACACTTTCAATGTTTTTAAGTCAATGGGTTTTTCACATTGAAACTATATTTCTAATATTGTCCTAAATACTCCCGATTAGTTTAAAATGTTTTTACGAATTTTTCGGAGTATTTCTTGAGGTTAATTTTCGATAAAAATTGGACAATATTTGTCTCTTGGTCGACTCGGTCGCCCTATAGGGCAACCCGCACTCAAGATGTTTTTTGAAACAGAAAATGAGAAGAAAATTCAAGCAGTCGTCGGCCGTTCCGGGCGTCGACGTCCGTCGGTCGGCCGCCCAGTGGGTCGACCGGTACTGCAAGTGTGCAAAATCTCCCCTGTTCTATTTTTGGAGAGGTCGGCCGGCTAGGGTTGATGTCGACCGGTCGAGCACCCCTCGACCGTCGCCCGCCGTGTAATTTTTCAAGATACTATTTCAAACGTCCTTTTGTGCGCAACCGGTCGCCTTTAGTTTTGACAGACAAAATTATAACCGTTGTGTGTGAGACCATTCTTCCTTAAAATGTGGGATTGTTCTATAGTCTCGATTTTTGTATCCTTATGAGACAACCATATTTATTTTAATCTCTTTGTCTTATTTGTAGACAAAAGAAAACATGGAGGAGCCCATGAAGGAGCCTATGTTGAGGAGCCTTTGGAGGAGCCTTTGGAGGAGCCTATGTTGGAATTCAAATTTGAAGGCTCTCCTATAAATAGATGAAGGCTTGAGGGATCAAATACAAGACTTGATAAAAACAACAAGAGATATCACAAGCACATAATCTTTGTTATTCATTTCAACATTCTTGTTGTAATAGCCTAAGTACTATCACTTTCACATCTTGAGGTCTAGGCTTTCATTCTTGATTACACTTGCACTTTTGAGTTGTAATATTTTTTCAAAGTGTAATCTTGATTGTAATTCATCAACCAAACACAAGATATCCTTGTGAGTGTTCTTGTGGTAAGAACACACTTGGGTGAGCTAGGTGTTAGGTGTAAGAAGATTGTGGTAATCTTCTTGTTGAGGTGTTGAAGAGTGTGGTGCTCTTTAAGGTGAAGATTGTGGTAATCTTCACAAGGTGCCGTTTGAAGATTGTGGTAATCTTCAAGTGAGATTGTGGTAATCTCAAAGGTGGTGTTGAAGAAGAGTGTGGTGCTCTTCAAGGTGTTGTTGTAAGTTGGTGTTGTATTAATTTGTGGTAAATTAATAAAATCTTTTTCTTTTTGAAATCCATCCCGGATATCTTTGGGGTGGTAGAGGATTAGGCCCTAGGTGGGTTGAACCTCTTTAAATCGACGTGTGTTGTTTACATTCCGCACCTTTATTATTGTCTTTGAGCATTCGGTTCAAAAAGAGGGCGAAATCGAAAAGATGGAGATAATCTATTCACCCCCTCTAGATTATCTTAGCCGCTTGGACTTACAAGTGGTATCGAGCCAAACTCTTTGGCAAGCTCGTTTCACATCGCGAGTGAAGAGAAACGATCGTCGGCTACTTAACGAAGCTCATCTTTCCGGCACCTCCACCACCAAGCCATCTCGGTTTGATTCCAAAAATTTTATATTTTGGAAAGAAAGAATGGAATGCTACTTACAAGGTTGCGGATTCGACATTTGGAACACCGTCATTAATGGAGAATCCATTCCGATGAAAAATACACCACACACCTCAAAAGGCTTCAAAAAGCTCAATGATGAAGAGAAGAAAATCATCTCCTCAAATGGTAAAGCTCTTAATATTTTACATTGTTCACTTACCACTTTGGAATTTGATCATGTTGTAGGTATTCGATCGGCACATGAAGTATGGCAAAATTAGAAGCCATATATGAAGTATATGCAAATGAAAGGAGCAACTCAAAAACATCTACTTCACAAATGGATACAACATCAAATTCAACAACATGGGATAAGCCTTCTACAACCTCCCATGATGAACAAGTTGAACAATGCCTCATGGGCATCGAAGAAGAAAACGAGGTAAGTTCTAAACCCTCTACTTCTTATGACAATGAATTGCAAAATAAATATAGTGACTTGCAAAATGATTATGATGAGCTACAAGATGAATTCCAAAACTTACTTGTTAAATACAAAAATTTGAAAAACGAATTCATTGTTTTAAAGAATGATAAGGATAGTTTATTTACTTCCTATGAATCACTATCATGTGCTCACACCACCACTCTTGACAAGGTTAGAAACCTTGAGAAAGAAAATAGTACTCTTGTTGAGGATATAAATTGCTTGAAAAATGATTTATCTAAATCCAACTTGAGTACCGATAAGATGACCAATATTGTTGATTGTTGTGATAATTTGAAACTAGAACTTGATCATAAGCCTAAGGGTGTCAATCACATGAAAAAGAATCAAGTCTCTAAGCACGTTGGTCATTATGCTCCTAGAATTATTACATGTTTTTATTGCGGTAAAAAGGGTCATACGGTAAATACTTGTCGGGCTAGAAATAGCTCCAATTATTGTTGGAGACCTAAAAGTCTCAAGACTAATCCCAAAGGACCCAAACACATAAGGGTACCACAAAACAATGTCATATTAGGTACCCCGTGAAATAATGATCGAAGAAAATTTATACCGCAAGAAGACATCAAATGACCGTTTCATGTGATCAAAGAAGGAGAAACTATGTTCGACAAAGCCAATTTCAAGAAGAGGATACAATCAAAAATGGGAAGAACACAATCCTTGGAAATGGCAAAGACAAGATGATTTTCAAAGAAGAAGAGACCATCAACAATGGGAAGGACAAAAATTTTGGAGATGGAGTAATTGGAGAGATTACTATCAACATGAAGATTTTCAAAAGGGAAAATATCATCAACAATGGAAAAACCCATGGAAACGGCATAATTGGTAAACCGTATCTCCCTAATTAAATATGCATTTTATTTGTCTATTATGCATGTTTTTATTTGTGTCCTACTTGCAAAATGAGTTTTCATGTATTTTAAATTAGGTCTTCAAAACTTATTTGTTTTTAAAAAGGAAGACCTTATATGATGTTTTTAAAACTCTTGTGCATTTTTGTAGACTAAAGTGTATTATCATCTCTTATGGATTTTTATGGCATGAGCTTACTTGTGATATCTCTTAGCCTACACTTTTATCATTATGATTTGTGCTAGATTTGTTTTAAGAATTGTGTAGGATTTACATATTTTCACAAATGGCCATTTTCGTCATTATTTGTCAAGAAAAGGCATAAATTATCGAGGTATGTTTACTTGTGTTATTCTTACTCTTATAGACTCGATATATGTATTGCCATGTGCCTATGTGCTTGTTTTTCATAGTATTTCATACAAATGCCATTAAGAGGATTTTTTTAGATTTTTTGAAAGGCATTATTCGATATTTGATTGCACATATTTGCTTTGTCAACTTTTGTTCAAATACTTCTTTTAAATGAGGTCTCAATTATATGCTATCGGATTCTCAAATTTCAAAAGAGACCTTTTGTAGCTTTCTTAAGCTTATTTGAACTTGCATGATTTATTAGACTCTTGATGATATTCTAAATGCATAGTATGTGTTTCTTGCTTCATGATCTATATATATATATATATATATAGTGTCTATTCCTACTATGCTCTTTTGCAAGAAATTTTGTGATTGATGATTGAAGCATGTTTTTACACTTGGGCTATTTTTTCTTGTATAAGCGATGCCGTTAATGAGTTTGTTAAGTTGTGTAGATGAGAAATGAAGTACTCCAAATATTTGGATGTAAATGTTCTATTATGAACACCTTAGATCAATTGGATGCCCTATGATGATAGTGATGAAGAAGATAAAAAGGGTATTCCGGAACAAACTCGATGACCAAGGCAACATTGGTCGAACTAAGGCGAGGTTAGTAGCTCGAAGGTATTTTCAAGAAGAAGGTAATCGATTTTGATGTAACATTTGCACTCATAGCACATTTTGTAGCAATTTGCATTTTACTTGCCCATTCTTGTTTTAAGAAAATTTCAAGCTTTACCAAATGGATGTTAAATCCAAATTTCTAAATGGTTTTATTCAAGAAGAAGTCTATGTAAAACAACCACCGGGGTTTAAAATTTTTCTAGGCCAAATGATTGTTTTTTAGGCCTTGTATGGTTTAAAACAAGTACCGTGTATGGTATGATAGACTTAGCTATTTTTGCTAAATGATTCTACAAAAGGTAAAGTTGATACTACTCTCTTTTGTTTGTGAAAAAGGGAAATATTGTTTAAACTTGTGCATATTTATGAGAATATTTTTGGTGCTACTAATGAATATTTGTGCAAGATATGGTTTTCTAAGTTGATGCAAGGTGTACTTGAAATGAGCATGATTTCTTGCTTGGACTTCAAATCATTCAATGCCAAGTAGATGGTTACATTTCAAAAGAACTCTTGAAGGAGTTAGGCATTGAAGAAGGAAGAATCATTCCAACCTCTATGGCTATCAATGAAGAGATTGACAAAGGTTGAGAAAGGCATGTCGGTTGACAAACAAATTCGAGGTATGTCTTCTTGTATTATTCCTATAGAATCGACATTCCATATACCTTATGTCTATATGCTCGACTTCAAAAATTATCCCAACGAATCTCATTAAAGTGCCATTAAAAGAAATTTTCAAATATTTGAAAAGCACTTCTTCTTATGACTTGTTGTATCCAAAGCTTTAAAACGTTCTTATTTTTTTCGGGATAACAAGTTCGTATCTATTATACGGTTATTCGTATTCAAAATTTGGTTCGTCATAATCGAACTAAACATATTAAGATTCGATATATTTTTAAGGGATTGTGATTTTTAACAAAAACTTGAGATGTGTTTAATTCCGTCTCAAGGATAACTCGCGGACTTTTTGATCGTTAATCGCCGAGAATTTTACCTCATTTCGAGCTTGATTATGACATAATGTATATTGAATGAGGTCTACGTTTGCATTTTGCACGTTTTAAAAGCGAGGGGCGAAAAATCGGATTTTTGGATCAAATTTCGGATTTTCAAAATGAGAAAAAGAATCACTGGCTGACTGGGGTAAGGCCGACCGGTCGCCCAAGCCGTCGACCGGTCGCCCATGCCCTGAACCGGTCGCCCTGGATGATTTTTTGGCTAAAAATAGTTCTGTTTCCAGACTTCGCCATTTTGGCTTATTTTGTCCATTTTTCGTCCCCTTCGCAAATTGCACACAAATTTCACTCCAAATTTGTTTTATTACATACATTTTATATTTTGGGGATTATCTAGCTCGGTTATCATCATCATTGCTCGACTTTACCGATTGAATGGTAAGAATTTCACTATCTTTAGCTCAATTGGGTTGAACCCTTGAGTTTGTGGCTTATATGTATTTTTCTTGATGTAATTCATATATGTTTGTGATGAGCTTATTGATTGTTGATGAATGATATTTGTTATATTGTATTTGGTGATGAAAAACTTGGCTTGATTTCATTTACAAGGGCTATATATAACTTTTTCTATTTTTGACGCCCGCTAAGTGTTTGATAAAACGTTTCAATGAAAAATTCATCACCTACACGACTCTCTCGATTTCAAAAGTCTCATATATTTATAGAGATCATGTTTTTGCAAATCAAATGATTTTTCATAAGCTTCTACAAGTCGTATGATTCGACTCTTCTATTTGGTTTAAAAGCTTCAATGTTCAAATGGCTCGATACATCGGTTTACTTGCGCACTTTGATAAGAATATATGATGTATTTATCGTGCTAACATTCTTTTTGATGATTTCAAAGGGGAGAAACAGGTTATAAGCTCATTAGCTCATAAAAGCTAAGATAAGCTTAACGAAAAGAAGCTATAAGCTATGGCTTCATAAAGCCATAAGTTGTGGATCATATTTAGTCCACTTGGTGCATTATGGTTATGTATGAATCATGGTCCATTGGTTGTAGTATGGACTTATATACGGTTCTAATGATGTATCTTTGACAGGGGGAGCTTTTAAGTTATTGATACTTAAGCTCAATATCGAAAAGCTAATATTTTAGCTTATGTTTAAGTTGCTTCTATATAACTCTTGTTGTGCATGTTGATAGGGGGAGCATTTGCTATATGTGTTTGAATATCTCTACTCCCATCCATGTGTTTTTATTGCATGGAATGTTGTCGCTCTCACAACGGATAGTTTCTCTTTAAGGTAAAATTGTTTTGTTTTCAAAATCGACCTCGTTAAAATTGTTTTGGTTTGTAATCATCAAAAAGGGGAGATTGTTTGATAAATGGTTTATCATGATTTTGATGATTTTGATTTTACACCAAAACAATGGTTTTAAAGGTTGTCCAAATACTCCTAAATGATTTAAAATGGTTTTAATATTTTTCGGAGTATTTCCTCAAGTTTATTTTCGATATAAAATTGGACAACACTTTTAATGTTTTTAAGTCAATGGGTTTTTCACATTGAAACTATATTTCTAATATTGTCCTAAATACTCCCGATTAGTTTAAAATGTTTTTACGAATTTTTCGGAGTATTTCTTGAGGTTAATTTTCGATAAAAATTGGACAATATTTCTGTCTCTTGGTCGACCGGTCGCCCTATAGGGCAACCCGTACCTGAAGATGTTTTTTGAAACAGAAAATGAGACAGAAGAAAATTCAAGCAGGTCGACCGGTCGCCCAGGGGTCGACCGGTACCTGCAAGTGTGCAAAATCTCCCTGTTCTATTTTTGGAGAGGTCGACCGGCTAGGGGTGATGTCGACCGGTCGAGCACCCCCTCGACCGGTCGCCCGTGTAATTTTTCAGTACTATTTCAAATGTCCTTTTGTGCGCAACCGGTCGCCCTTTAGTTTGACAGCAAAATTATAACCGTTGTGCAGCAGACCATTCTTCCTTAAAATGTGGGATTGTTCTATAGTCTGATTTTTGTATCCTTATGAGACAACCATATTTATTTTAATCTCTTTGTCTTATTTGTAGACAAAAGAAAACATGGAGGAGCCCATGAAGGAGCCTATGTTGGAGGAGCCTTTGGAGGAGCCTTTGGAGGAGCCTATGTTGGAATTCAAATTTGAAGGCTCTCCTATAAATAGATGAAGGCTTGCGGGATCAAATACAAGACTTGATAAAAACAACAAGAGATATCACAAGCACATAATCTTTGTTATTCATTTCAACATTCTTGTTGTAATAGCCTAAGTACTATCACTTTCACATCTTGAGGTCTAGGCTTTCATTCTTGATTACACTTGCACTTTTGAGTTGTAATATTTTTTCAAAGTGTAATCTTGATTGTAATTCATCAACCAAACACAAGATATCCTTGTGAGTGTTCTTGTGGTAAGAACACACTTGGGTGAGCTAGGTGTTAGGTGTAAGAATATTGTGGTAATCTTCTTGTTGAGGTGTTGAAGAGTGTGGTGCTCTTTAAGGTGAAGATTGTGGTAATCTTCACAAGGTGCCGTTTGAAGATTGTGGTAATCTTCAAGTGAGATTGGTAATCTCAAAGGTGGTGTTGAAGAAGAGTGTGGTGCTCTTCAAGGTGTTGTTGTAAGTTGGTGTTGTATTAATTTGTGGTAAATTAATAAAATCTTTTTCTTTTTGAAATCCATCCGGATATCTTTGGGGTGGTAGAGGATTAGGCCCTAGGTGGGTTGAACCTCTTTAAATCGATGTGTGTTGTTTACATTCCGCACCTTTATTATTGTCTTTGAGCATTCGGTTCGAAAAAGAGGGCGAAATCGAAAAGATGGAGATAATCTATTCACCCCCCCTCTAGATTATCTTAGCCGCTTGGACTTACACCTCATTCCTATATTTGTTGACTGGTGGATAGGAACAGTCAACTGCAAAGTGTCCTGGTTGTCTGCAGTTCCAACACAGGTTCTCAGCTCTTTGATCAACTCTTTCTGTTCTTGGATTATCAGCTCTCTGGTATTCAACCCTTTGATGTTCAGCTCTCTTGGGTGGCCTGTCTTCCCTTGACTTGGAAGGAGCTGATTGTCTTCTGGAGGTCTCACCCTTATTTCTTTTATAGTTCTTATTGAAGAACTTGTTGAATCTTTTAACCATTAGGGCAATCTCCTTCTGGTCTATGGCTTCCTTGGGTTCAACCCTCTTTCCATCCTTGGCCATCAGTGCAGCTGTCTTGGGCACAACTGTCTCATCTTGCTCTTTTCTTCTCAGCTCAAACTCATAGGCTTTGAGGTCTGAGAATAGCTCATTGTTAGATGTTCCTGAGAGGTCCATTGAATGTCTCAGGGCCATAGTTTTCATTTCCCATTCAACTGGGATGCTTCTTAAGATCTTCATACACATTTTCTTTTGTATATATTCCTTCCCAAGAGCTGAAAGCTCATTTGTGATTTCAGTGAATCTAGCATCCAGCTGATCCATGGTTTCACTTGCAAGCATTTTGAAATTTTCAAACTTTTGAACAGCAACAGATAGTTTATTTTCTTTAATTTGTTCTGATCCTTCACAAATTAAAGTTAGTTTATTCCAGATTTCTTTTGCAGATTTGCACGATTTGACTTTATTGAACATTGTTTTGTCCAATGTCTTGTAGAGTATGTCCTTGGCCACATTATTCAAGTTGTATCTCTTCCTATCTTCATTTGTCCACTCAGTCCTTGGTTTTTCAACCATGGATGGTCTTTCCTCAGCAACAACTTTTTCTCCTTCAGCTGCAGCTGCTCTTCTTATAGCCGTGTTCACTTTTAGTATTTGCAGTGGCCCATCCTCTATCACAAGCCACATTTCATCATGTAATGCAGATAGATCATCCTGCATACGAATTTTCCAATCATCAAATTCTTCAACAGTGAACATAGGAATACGTGTCAGATTTGCTTCCATGATAATAACTTTGCTTAAAATGAAAGATTTTGAAAATACACCCTTTGATTAGATTTTAGCTTGTTTTAACACTTGATTCTTAGAACTTGGTTATTAATCAGTTAGATATCAAATATGATTCTATCAGTAGATATAATATAAACATGCAGCAAGATAAATGTGCTGAAAGTAAATGACACAAATATTTTTATAGAGATTCAAAGATGGGGTAATTGTTCTAATCCTCTCTTCTCCAACTCCTGGAGGAATCCGCTAAATGCATCGTTTACAAAGTGGTGAAACGAGATAGCCTTGATCACACAGCTGGCTTCTCTTGCGGCTCAACTTCTTCACAGGGCAGCTATCTTGATACTTCAGCTCACTTCTCAAGTTCTTGGATTTGATCACGAAGCCCTCCAACAAACTTGATAATGGTTCGACCTGGAACCTTTCTACAATCCTAGTTTGGATAGTAGACCCCTTTGGTTTCTTTAAAAGTTTCCTCTTCAACAGATTTGAAGTTGTCTTTCCTTCACTACTTGTGTTGGATCGATTTCCTTCGAGTTTCAGGATTGAGGATTTGCTTGAATGTTCTTGAGAATATTGCAGGTTAAATGCTTGAATAATGCTTGCTTGTTCTTGGTTCAGGTGACCTCTTCTCAGTAATTTCCTCAGCCTTTTATAGTGTACATTTGAAATTTTGCCCATTGAAGAGATAGGCTAATTTCAAATGTCACTTTTGTTCATTGGCTTGTCTTGTTGTAGTCCTTCATGTTGAAATTTCCATGTATTAAATGTCTTCGCAGCATCGCAGGTGCCTGACACAAGGTGCAGTGTTTTCCATTGGTTTATCCCTTTTGCACAATTCTGGGACTAACACTTTAGACCTGACAGCTTTAACATATTACTATATTGAGTAATATTCTTGACTTTAATCAACGGATCTAAGTCAGTTGTCTCGACTAGACTGATGTCTTTACCCTAGGTGACTTGAGTCAGCTCCATTCATTGGATAGCTCAACTGTCACTTCAATTTGAGACTTGGCTTCTTGAGATAACTTGACTTACACTTCTTACAGATGTTCCTCAGCTGACACTTCTTCAGTCGAGTCCTTGACTTTTTTCTTGCCCATACTCAGCTGACACACAGCAGAGTCTTCAATCCAGTACGTAGTTGACTTCTTGTATTCCTTAGCATAGCTGACTTGACTCAGCTTTGTCAGTCCTATCTATTACAATACAAATTACAAGGAAAATGGAGTGCCAACTTCCTAGTTTAAGTTTTACATGGTATCATCAAAATCTACTTAATAAATTTCCTAACAATATATATAGGTTATTTCATATATTTTTCATGAATAGTGCAATAGTAGCATTAGAGTATATAATAAAATGAAAAGAGGAAATTTACACTAGCGCATTCAAATCAAACCATGTGTTTTTTTATATTATCATATATATATATATATATATTTGATCCAATGAGACCAGTGTCTGCGGTGAGACCATATGGACTGATCTCAACTATCCCTGCCTATTAATCAAGAGTTGCGATTAAAATGGGAAACATTACATTAAGTAATTAATTTAATAAACAAAAGGGTATCAATGTAAGATCATAATAACATGTAACCAAATCTCCATATTAAAACGATTACAAAAAGGAAAAGAATCAACACACAATCAGCCAGCTCTCATACATAAATCATTCCCAAAAAAAATCGTCCTTAATCGATTAATCAAATCTCTTTCTCTCTCATAGTTCCACCATTAACAGAAACACAAGAAATTTCTCTTTCTATACGCCTTTAACGAGTTCTGCATATTTTACAGAGAATTTGTTTTTTGCCCTCATGTTATTAAAACATGATTTTTGGCCTTTTGCCTTACTGAAAAACCAAACTACCCTTTTTACTGGAAAAAAGAAAGAAAAATCACTTTTTTTTTGTTTCAGCGGGAAATAGAAGGAAAAGAGGTCTTCATAAACCTTAGAACCTGCAGAAATCACAAATCAACAATCTTTAGAGAAGGAAGAGCAAGAATCGACCAACAATCGACCTTGCTAGGGTTAGAAATGACCTACATGAAAAATTCCCAAATTTGTTCTTGATTGTAGTCTGGTAGACGCAAATGGTGCTTTGGTAGCAACTGGGTATGATAAAAAACATGCCCATTGTGCAAGAATATTATGGATAAAGGTTAGTTTTCATTATTCATTGAGTTGGGTTATCATTTCATTTGAAAAATGTTAAATCCGCCAACCTTTTTAGATTTTGGGAATGGGTATAATTTGATATAAAATAAATACATAGTTGTAATTGTTGTTGAAATCAGCAAAAATTGTGGAATAGGTTTTTTTTGTCGAACTAAATTTGGTGGGCCTGAGAGTGGGTTGAAAAACGGGCATGGGATGGGCAATTGTGTAAAATGTCTAATGTATTCTCTTATATTATGACTTCATTTGCAGGGTTACATCATGTCCTATATTGATTGTGTGGGATGATATTTGGTATTTTTACATGAATACTTTTCGATGGAGGTTTACCAAAAATCAATAAAAAACCGTTCTCTTCCTATCGGATGTTACGTATTCCAAATTATTGGAGAAATCTTACGCATTGAGTAAAATCAATCCCCATGAGTATGAACTAGAATTGATCAGTTGGTTTGGCTATGAACACATTAATCCCTTGCTGCCATGTCCGCTTACTAATGATGGAGACATTGAAGTTCTGGTTCATATGAATTGCGAGAAGACTTTATCTGTGCCTTTTTGCCTGATTGATATGAAAAAGAACAAGGAAATGTTTGAGTCAACTAGTAATAATTATCAGGAGCTTGTGCCCTTTGAGAAAAATGAAACCGTTGTTCCATAGAATCCGCCACGTCCCACGTACTACATTGATAAAGGCAAATGCATTGTGGAAGAGAAATCTTGTTTCCTAAAGTATTTCTATAACGCCCCATTTTTTAAATAGACAAGTACCTTAATTTAATAAGAAAGCGTATTTAAAAGCGCACGATTAAGACACATCTCAAAAAATAAGTGGAGCCATTTTATTAATAAACTCAAAAATCTATCACACTTCTGGTGCGCTACTCTAATTTTATAAAACATAGTCTGATTATAAAAATTAGATACACCACTTGTAACGACCAAAAAATTACTAGAATACAAGTAATTCGATAAAAGAAAGCATTTTATGAAACATAGCCTAAAATTAAAATTTTTGTTCAAGTAAACAAAGTAATTTAATCAAAATACAACTTTTAAAAATAAAATTCTAGCATTCAATAGAAAATTCAAAAAAAAAGCATTGACAATAATAAAATATTTCTAAAGTCAAATTAACTAAAATTTATTTACTTTGCATCCACCGCCTCCAACCTCACTCGGACTCCTCAACCTGAAAAGTGTTAAAGAAATATGGGTGAGCTTTCAACTAGCTCCGTGGGGACATGTTTGTCAGAATTAAATATAACAATAGGCATAATCATAAACATTCAACATGTAATTTACTTTTTATTCTGACTGGCCAGTTACTTTCTAGTACTGCGGGTTCACCCTGAGGATACTTTTGATCTCGGACCTTCTTACAGCCCCTGACTAAGTACTGCGGGTTCACCACGAGGATGCTTTTGATCCCAGACCTTCTTACAGCCCCAGACTAATTATAGCACTGCGGGTTCACCCCAAGGATACTTTTGATCCTGGACCTTCTTACGGCCCCTGGCTAATATGATTTCTTTTTACTTTTCACATTGCACATAATGAATACACGTAAACGAAGCATTTAATAATGACAAACAACAAATGAATAGAAATATCCCAACCTTAATATTTAGTTCGTGAACTTGAAATTATGCAACTGGTTGAGCTTGAAATCCTATACTTTGAAAAATTATCATTTTCTACACATGAAAATAGCTTAATTTAATACATGGCCTTGGGCAAATTAGGATTCAAATGGATAGATGAAAGGAATATGAATACATTGAATTGAGCTCAAAATACCCAAATGGTAGTCAAAGGCTGTTTTTGAAATGTTAGAAACCAAAATGGGGTAAAATTCGAAATTTTGATAAAGCTTAATCCCCAATTGAAATAAAATCCCTAAAATAAAATCTCAATTGCAGCAAAAGCCATTTCTGGTTTATACCTTTTTCTCAAAATTCACATCCATCTCCTCTCAATCTCCATTGTCTCTCTCAATCTGATCCTCTCTTTCTCATCTCTCAATTTATTTCATTTTCTTCTTGCCTTTTTGTCCTCCCCCAAAAATCACTTTCTAAAATCCATTAATCAATTTCCAAAATCCCCTCTTCCCGTCAACCAGATCTATGTATCACCCCCTCCCCTTTCTTCCTCCCCATGCACACACACACACAAGAAGGAGGTTAGGGAGGCAGCGACGAAAACCAGCGAGGTGGTAGTCGCTTGTGTACAGTGGACTTGGGTCGAGTTTGCGATTTCCGGCGGGACTTGGGTGTTGATGATTTCTATGGATCTTTCGATGATGGGTTTAGGTGTAGATGGGTTTCCGGTGGGCTGTTATGGGCAAATTTCCGGCGAGATGGGTTTTTGGTGGTGACGTCCAAGATTGAACTAGATTGGCTTAATTTGGTATTTGGAATTGGAGTTGAATGATTGAGATTGTTTTCTGACGTAAAATGAGAAGAATTGTTGAAACTCTTGACCTTGACAGAAAAATTACACGGGTTGTTTGAGAATATTGAGAAATCTTGAATTGAGAGACGATAATAGGCTTGAGAATACGTTATAATAGGCTTAGAGTCCTAATTGCCATGTATTAGGTTAAATATAATAGATATTTGTGATAAAATATTGTGGTTTATCTGATAATGAAATGTCTAAGAGATATGCATGATAAAAAATATTTTGCTTTATCCAATAATGAAATGTCTAATAGATATGCATGATAAAATATTTTGCTTTATCTCAATGAAAATACCGATTCCAAATCTGATATAAAGAAAATATTGTAAATATTTCGACTAAAAATATACACAAATGAGATTTATTAAAAAATACTTAATAAAAGTAATTCATTGGGCCACTTGAATAAATAAGCCTTAAAATTCTCTTATATTAGGCTAATATTAAAAATTCTAAAGTTCATAATTAACTAACCCAGATAGAAGAATTACGGGGTGTTACAATTTTGGTATGGGTATCGAGGACCTTAAGAATCACTCTATGTTTGGGACGCTATTGATGGTGCTACTATTGCATCGATACTACAATCCCCGGAAAATGATATGGAGGGCCTTGGGAATCACAATGATGTTGGGCAACCATTAGGGAATGTTGGTGGGCAGGAAAGTGGGGAAAAACATGGTACACAAGAAGACATGCAAAAACAAGGCGGACATGATTTTGGCAGAGAGGTGGCGGCATGATAGACAAAAAAATGTGCAAAACGAAGGCATGAAAGATTGTGAGCATGAAAGTGGACAGATAGGTGGACTGATCAACGTTAAAAATGTATAATTATTTTAGACTTCTATTATTATTTTACCTTATTAATATTATTAATAAAATAAATTTATAGTGTTATTAATATATTAGGAATAAAATAGGAAATCAACATAGAATTGTATTTGGAAGCATTTTTTGATGCAGATTCGGATCAACGAGCATAACTTTCATTTCCGACATGATTTTGGGATGATTCTTGAAGATATGGATTCACTATCCATTCATTTACAAGTTTTCAGAGATATTGAAACCAAAAAACAAAGTTTGGAATGATATTTTCTTGGATAAAAAAATTCGTCATAAGAAGATTGAAGGGTTGCTCATTTAGTTTCCAGACTTGACCAAGTTTGGTATTTTGGACATAACTCGGAAAATACACGTTATTTGTATCTGACATTTTTACTGAGTATATAAAAAGTATAGAGCTACAACATTTATGAAGACCCCAAAGTAATATTCGAATGTGATGAATTTATAAAAAATCCAAGAAGTTGTTGCACTAGTCAATCCCGTATGCCAACCACATCTCAATTATTCAACCATATCTTGGCCCATGGATGTTGGAATTCAATGAAATCAGTTGGGAATTCAAGCTAACACATGTGACAATTGATTTGTGGAAGAAAATTGAGCAAAGACGGCTGAAATCATGGACAAAATGACCAGTCAAAGAAGGTGGCAAAGTTGGTGTTGATTTCCTTATTTGTAATAAAAATAAAAATAAAATAATTGTAAATTAATTTTGAGTTGGCTATAAATAGAGGGAATTAGCATTAGTCAAGAGCAAGTTTTATGTAGAGAAAGTTAGAGTTAGAAACTTCAAAAGAATTTTTCTTTCTTGCTTTTCTTAAATTATAAGATTTATAGTATTTTACAAAATGTTTGCTTTAGTTTTTCTTCAATCATTTGTTTTCTCTACTTTCTTCATGTTATTCTAAGTTTATTTTGTTGAGGAAATAAGGTGAAATTCTTGATGAAGGATAAGAAATTATTGTAGATTCATATTAAATTTTATTGTTTGTATCATCAATTTGTTTTTAGCTTATACATTTTTGTTTGGTGGTGTTTCTTGATTTATGTATATCTATTGGCACAACAAATACTTGGTTCCATTTAGTTAAATGTCTGGTTTTATTTCAACTGACTACTAATGTGGATACCTTGATTTGTTGTAGACAAAATAATACATAAATACTTGATCCCATAAACAAGTATTGATGTTATAAGATAAATTCTAATTGATGATACAACATGATTACCTCATTGCAGGATTTATATGTATAATATCTTCCCATTGGAACCTTCTTTGTGTATGGATTTCAATTGTGGCAATCTAAGAGGTAAGAAAATATAATCATTTCTTTATCCGAAATCAAGAGTGAATCCCTAATCCTCAACATTTCTATTAATTAAATTTCTTGTAAAAAAATATATTCTTACTAGTTAAAAATCTATTTACTCATCACTTAAATAAGATATATCATGTAAACTTCCATAAACTTCCCTGTGGAACGATCGCGGACTCAGAAATTTATTACTTGAGACAACCTCGCACTTGGGTTTGCAACCTTAAAGTTGTAGCAAGTTTTGGCGGATTTGCCGGGAAGGCACGGTAAGTTTCCAGGTTTGTGAATATTTTTAACTGTAAATATTGTGTATTTGCATGGTTACATGGTGTCGCAGTCCCAATTCTGGTCGTTTTGTTAGAAATAATTCAGAAAATTTGATTTAAATTTTTGATTCACCTCCACACACACCAATTATGGATGAAAATGAAGTTGTTCATGATGAGATTCAACAAGCGGAAAATCAAGAAGTACGTAATATGCGTTACTACTTGGAACCCCCTTGAAATTCTACTCCTTCGTGTTTTATTTTTCCACTAAACACAAATAACTTTTGATTCAAGCCAGGGATGATTCCTTTACGTCCTAATTTCCATGGTATGGATTCTGAAAGCCCATATTTATATTTAAAGGAGTTTGAAGAAGTATGTACCACATTTGATGATCAAAATTGTACAAATGAAATTGTTAAGCTCAAATTATTTCTTTTTTCTTTTAAAGATAAGGCAAAAACTTGGCTTAGCTCTTTGAAACCTAGATCAATTGGCACTTGGCAAGAAATGGAAACTGAATTTTTGAAAAAGTTCTTTCCGACTCACAAAACTAATGCTTTGAAAAGACAAATTCAGAATTTTTCTCAAAATCCTAAAGAAGTTTTCTTTGAATGTTGGGAAAAGTTTAAAGAATTGTTGAATTCCGCCCACATCATGGTTTTGAAAATTGGCGTATCATCGATTTCTTTTATGAAGGTTTAACTCGAAACAAAACAATTTATTGAGTCAATGTGTAATGGTCAGTTTATTGATAAAGAAGAACGATGAAGCGCTTGAATATCTTGACTATTTCGCGGAAAAATTCTCAATCTTGGCATATTGTTGATGAAAATAAAGGAAAATTTCACCTTAATCAAGAGGATAGTTTAAGTGCCAGACTTTCACTTTTGGCTAAAAGAATCGATGACATGGAAGTTAAGAAAGTAAATGAAGTAAAATCTGTGCAAGATAAAAAAATTTGTGACATTTGGGGAATTAATGAACACTCCACCAATGATTGTCCTCATATTCCTGTTGAGGCTAATGTCATGAATGGATTCAGAAAACCTTTTCAATCCCCATACTCTGAAACTTACAATCCACAATGGAGAAATCATCCTAATTTTGGTTGGCGTGATAATAATCAAACTCAACCAATGAATTCACAAAAGCCACCGAATTTTCCTTCATATCCAACCCCACATGTAAAATCACTTGAGGAGACTTTGCAAGCATTTATGCATGAGCAAACAAGCATCAATAATAAAACTTCTCAAGCCATCAATGAGATCAAGAATTCATTTTCAACACTCACAACTTCTTTGCGAACTCAAGAAAAGGGTAAGTTTCCTGCTCAACCTCAACCTAATCATTCCACGCAGTGTTGTGTTTCTACTTTAGGTGAAAATCCAGTCAATAAAGCTAATTCAGTCACAACACTTCGAAGTGGCAAAAGTTGTTGATAAAACAATTCATCCCAAGAAAGTTATTAGTTCATCTTCAGAAATGAAGAATGAAAATAACGATGATGAAGAAGGTAAGTTGACTGGAGGTAAGTTTGAAGATGATGGAACATATTCACCTCCTGCTCCTTTTCCTCAAAGATTGCAACCAACTCAGAAATCAAACTTAAATTCTGAGATTTTTGAATTGTTTAAACAAGTCAAAATTAATATTCCTTTGTTGGATGCAATCAAACAAGTCCCACCTTATGCAAAGTTTTTGAAAAATTTGTGCACAATCAAAAGAAAGCGTCATGTGAAGAAAAGATCATTTTTAACTGAAAGTGTGAGTTCAATTATCCAACAATTTGCTCCACCTAAGTATAAAGATCCTGGTTGTCCAACAATTTCATGCATCATAGGAGACACCAGATACACTTTTTGCAAAAGTTGTGAAAATTGTCAAAAGTTAGGATCAATTTCAAAATGAAACATGATGCCTTTGAATCCTATTTTGGTGATTGAAATCTTTGATTGTTGGGGTATTGATTTTATGGGACCATTCCCGGTATCATTTGGTTTTGTTTACATTTTAGTTGCAATAGATTATGTTTCAAAATGGATCGAGGCAATTCCTTGTCGAAATAATGATCATAAAATTGTGATAAAATTTTTGAAAGAAATTATTTTGAGTAGATTTGGAATTCCTCGAGTCATTATTAGTCATGGGGGAACACATTCTTGAAGAATTGAGAAATGATGTATACGAGAATTCAAAAATTCATAAAACAAGAATCAAAGAATTTCATGATGGAAAAATTGCAAGAAAAACATTTGAAATTGGTCAAAAGGTTTTGCTTTATAATTCTCGATTGCATTTATTTCCTGGAAAGTTGAGATCAAGGTGGAGTGGTCCTTTCATTGTGAAAAATGTATATCCTTATTGGGATGTTGATATTGAGAATCCTAGAAATGGTAATGTATTCAAAGTTAATGGACAAAGACTTTTCTAGAGAATCAATTTCTTCCAGAGGAAGTTCTTTTTCTTTCTAATCCATGTTATAATTAGTGTACATATTTGTTTTCTGTAAATTTGTTTGCTTTGTAGGGTTTCTTTATTGCTTTTCCCGGTTAAATGGCGGATAACGGTACTCCGTGACAATTGAAGTCGGACTCATCAGTTTCCCACAAACACTGATATTTGTACATAAAATATTTTGTTTCATTTTCTCTCATTAGATTTTTCTCAAAATGGATAAAAGCATTCCCCCTACTCTCAAAAAGCGATTTAATTTTCTTTCTACAAATGAAATTTTCGATAACATTCTATTGACTCTTGATACGCATCCTTGTGGATTCGTGCACTGTGAAATTCTCCGTTTGTGGAACCAATTTCGAAATGAATGTGAACATCGTCTTAGGAATCTGACGTTAAAAGACCCTATTTGCCAATTTATAGGAAAATTGGATGGGAAGCATATCCCCGACCCATACAGGGCGTTTAAGCCGTTTCTGGACGTAAAACCAGAGAAAGATGTGAGCCACAATCACAACTACTTTTCTGTTCATTCACATGTTAGCATTTTATTTTGACTTTATTGTCTTTATTTTCAAACTTTTTGACAAAATAAAAGTTTCAATAATTACATTTACTGTTGCATTCCATGTTCATACCTCAATAAATAGCGTTGCATTCACCTTTTTTTTTACACCATTCAGATTATATCAGAAAAAGAAAAAAAAGAGAGAGAAAAAAAATGGAGGGTTCTTCTTCCCGTAGAATTAACTGTGTTGCTGTATTCTATGGTGCAAATCCTGGGAAAGACATTTGTTTTCTTGAGGAAGCTGATAATCTCGGTAAATTTATAGCAGAAAAGCACATTAACTTAGTATACAGGGGAGGTAGTTTTGGGTTGATGGGGCGTGTTGCTGGTTCTGCCTATTTGGGAGGAGTCAGAGTCTTAGGAGTGATCCCGAAACCTTTAGTTGTCCGACAAATAACCGGTCAAACCATTGGAGATGAGTTAAGAGTATCAAACATGCAAGATAGAATGGTGACTATGATGCATAATGCAGATGTCTTTATCACCCTACCTGGTGGTTTTGGTACACTGGAGGAGTTATTCCAAGTGATCTCCTGGGCACAACTCAACATTCACCAGAAGCCTATAGGTATTCTTAATGTTAATGGTTTCTTTGATGGTTTGTTGTCTTTCATAGATTATGCTGTCGAGAAAGATTTTATTTCACCATCTGCCAGACGAATCATAATTTGTGTAACAACACCAAGTGAACTAATCGATCAACTCCTAGCATTTGTTGCTGAACCTGATCCAAAATTGGCTCATGTTGTTTGGTCCGAGGATAGAAGTAAAAAACGCAAATTGGATTTGTCTCTGACGTTGTGAGATTTATCTTTCATGGGTGTAACTACTACTGTATTCTTCCAATTTCATTTCAATAAGCCATACATCAGGTAATATCTTCTAAACCTTACTTTTCTATTTATTTTTATTATTGAGGACAATGTTTTAGATAAGTTGGTGGGAAGGGATAATTGATATTATTATTTTTTTCCTAGTTTGCAATGTGTGATTTTGAAAGAAAAAAATTAAAAAAAACAACATTGATGGAAGAGTAAAGAATGTCATTTTGATATTCTTGAGACGCATCCCTATTTTTATTGATTTTGTTTTTATAGTAATTCTCTTTTCCAAACATGGCATGTTGTGATTTTTTTTTAAAAAAACAAAATATTGTGAATTGCCAAAACATGAAAATAGTCTTATTGTTGAATTCAATGATGCTATCTTGATTAAATTAAAAAAAAATAAAAAGAAAAAACTATAAAAAAAACTAAAAAAAAAGAAGAGAAGAAAGTGTTTTGTGCACATTCTAAGTTTTGTGGAAAGATTGGTTGTGATTCATATAACTGAAAGTTTGATCATGATAAAGTATTTTATTTTTAATATTCACACATCTTTTGTGAATGAGTGATGAGTTTGAGAAAACAAGCATTCTGAACTTTAATTGGTCGTTTGAAATGGTTATGTTGTGATTTGAAATACTTAAATATTCTACCTAACATGTGGAGAAATGATTTGGTTAACACCCACATTGTTAATTTCTATAGAAAATACTCTATTACATAATTTGTGATGAGTATTCTTCATTGTTATGTTATCATTGTTAGTTATGTTGTAAAAATACTCCATTACATAATTTGTGATGAGTATTGTTCATTGTTAGTCATGTTGTAAAAAAAAAAAAAGAAAGGAAAAAGAAAAAAAAAGAAAAAAAGAAAAAAGAAGAAAAGAAAAAAATATAGAAAAACAAAAAAAAATATTATCATTTTGTTTGCAATTCTAAACCAATGAAATTTCGAGACATAATTTGGTATGAAAAAAAATTGGGTGTTTCAAATTTTTTAACTACCTATCTTATGCTAAATTTTGGTTTGAATGCCTCTCCTAAATTATATTGGCCATTTCCTTGAGAGTTTTGACTGTTTTCCAACTCCAAGAGTGAACACCTCGCCAATTTACACGACAAACACTAACCTGTGAGGATATGGAGTTGAGGCTTTTTCATGATCAAGTTTGAAGTTATTGTATTTTGGTTTGTGGAATAAAAGGGTGGTTTTGTGCATATATACACGATATTTCTTCTCCAAAAAAATATTATATAAAAAAGTTATAAAATTTATTCTTGATAGCATCTATGATGACTGACAATAAACTTTTTGATTGTCAGACTATTTCATAAGGTTTTTAAAAAAAAAAAAATAATGATCAATGTACCATATTCATCAAACTTATTTTGTATTTTTTATGTTTTAATTACTAGGGACTAGTAATAAGCTGGTTGGGGGGTGTGATGAACGTTAAAAATGTATAATTATTTTAGGCTTATCTTATTATTTTACCTTATTAATATTATTAATAAAATAAATTTATAGTATTATTAATATATTAGGAATAAAATAGGAAATCAACATAGAATTGTATTTGGAAGCATTTTTTAGTGCAGGTTCGGATCAACGAGCATAACCTTCATTTCCGACATGATTTTGGGATGATTCTTGAAGATATGTATTCACTATCCATTCATTTACAAGTTTTCAGAGATATTGAAACCAAAAATCAAAGTTTGGAATGATATTTTCTTGGATAAAAAATTCATCATAAAATGAAGATTGAAGGGTTGCTCATATAGTTTCCAGACTTGACCAAGTTTGGTATTTTGGACATAACTCGGAAAATACACGTTATTTGCATCTGAAATATTTACTGAGTATGGTCAAATCATAGAGCTACAACATTGATGAAGACCCCAAAGTAATATTCGGATGTGATAAATTTATAAAAAATCCAAGAAGTTGCTGCACTAGTCAATCCCGTATGCCAACCACATCTCAATTATTCAACCATATCTTGGCCCATGGTTGTTGGAATTCAATGAAATCAGTTGGAAATTCAAGCTAACACATGTGACAATTAATTTGTGGAAGAAAATTGAGCAAAGACGGCTGAAATCATGGACAAAATGACCAGTCAAAGAAGGTGGCAAAGTTGGTGTTGATTTCCTTATTTGTAATAAAAATAAAATTGAAATAATTTTAAATTGATTTTGAGTTGGCTATAAATAGAGGGCATTAGCATTAGCCAAGAGCAAGTTTTATGAAGAGAAAGTTAGAGTTAGAAACTTCAAAAGAATTTTTCTTTCTTGCTTTTCTTAAATTATAAGATTTCTAGTATTTTACAAAATGTTTGCTTTAGCTTTTCTTCAATCTTTTGTTTTCTCTACTTTCTTCATGTTATTCTAAGTTTATTTTGTTGAGGAAATAGGGTGAAACTCTTGATGAAGGATATGGAATGATTGTAGATTCATATTAAATTTCATTGTTTGTATCATCAATTTGTTTTTAGCTTATACATTTTTGTTTAGTGGTGTTTCTTGATTTATGTATATCTATTGGCACAACAAATATTTGGTTCCATTTAGTTAAATGTCTGGTTTTATTTCAACTGACTACTAATGTGGATACCTTGATTTGTTGTAGACAAAAGAATACATAAATACTTGATCCCATAAACAAGTATTGATGTTATAAGATAAATTCTAATTGATGATACAACATGATTACCTCATTGCAGGATTTATATGTATAATATCTTCCCATTGGAACCTTCTTTGTGTATGGATTCCAATAGTGGCAATCTATGAGATAAGAAAATATAATCCTTCATTTATCCAAAATCAAGAGTGAATCCCTAATCCTCAACATTTCTATTAATTAAATTTATTTTAAAAAAAATATATTCTGACTAGTTAAAAATCTATTTACTCATCACTTAAATAAGATATATCCTGTAAACTTCCATAAACTTCCCTGTGGATCGACCTCGGACTACCGAGAAATTTATTACTTGAGACAACCTGCTTGGGTTTGCAACCTTAAAGTTGTAGCATGGACATCATGGTTGGCAAGAATATATACCAAAAGAAGGTAGAGAGATTGTGGGATAGAAAGTGGGCAGAGAGGTGGACATCATGGTAGGGAGAAATATATGCAAAATAAAGGTAGAGAGGATTGTGGGAAAGAAAGTGGGCATAGTGGTGGGCATCATGGTAGGCAATAATATGTGCAAAAAGAAGACATAGAGAAGATTGTGGGCAAAAAAGTGGAGAAAAAGATGGGCATCATGGTAGGAAAGAATATGTGGGATAAAAAGGCGACAAGATTGTGGGCAGGAAGGTGGAGAAAAATGTGGGCAGAAAGGCCATCAAATCAGTGGGCAAGTAAGTGGGCACGAAAATTGGCGAGTTGGCGGCCAATAAGAAACTCAGTCAGAACTGGTCCGAGTGGTATGGGTCCTCGTTCAACCACTCAAACAAACAGTTGTAACTCCATTGCAGTAGGCGATGATCTTCAAGGTCAAGTTTTCATTACCAAGAAAGAATTATGTCTACGTGTTGCGAAAATATGTATGTTGAAAATAGACAACACGTGGTGAAAAAGTCAAACAGAGTTAGATTTGTGACGGGTTGCTTGGATAAAAATTGTCCGTGGATGATATGTGCTACGAGGCGTCGAGGTGGTCATATATATATATATATTGTGGCCAAGTATCAGAGTTTTCATGAATGTTCTATTGACTTAAACAACCACAACCATCGGCAAATTAAGTGTAAGGTGTTGGTTGAGGCTGTCATATATAGATATAAGGAACCTACTCATGCATACCCACCTCAAGCCGTTATTGCTAAAATTAAAGATAAATTTAATGTGGACATAAGGTATGACAAATCATGGAGAGCAAAGGAGGAGACAATAAAATTGGATAGAGGTTCCCCCGAAGAGTCTTTCAAACAATTATCATCGTACTTAGAGCGAGTCCGACAAGTCATAATCGCATCCTCAGTTATTTTTGCAAGAGCTTCGGCCCAACCCACTTGCTGAAGTAATCTATCGCCACCAGAAGAAATGTTTGCTGTCCCGAGGCTGGAGGAAATGGTCCCACAATATCAATCCCCCATTTAGCAAAAGGACAAGCTGAACTCATAGTCATCAGCTACTTGGCAGGTTAATGTATGAGTGGTGCATGTACTTGACATTTTTTACAAGCCTTCACCAACTTCTGAGCCTCGACTTTCAGATACGGCCAAAAATATCCTGCTCTCAACACCTTCCTGATCAAAATTTTGGCCCCCATATGATTCCCACAACATCCCTCATGTATTTCCCTCAACACATATTTTTCTCCTGTTTTATCAAGACATCTCAGCAATGTTGTTCTGAATCCCCTTTTATATAACTTCTCCCCTATCATAAAAAAAATATGCTATAATAGGGGTTCGCCAATCATCTCTTTCTTCCAACACCCTGACCTCAAGACTCATAGCGGGTATTTTGCTTCAAGCAAAGTGATATAACTCTTCGAAGCACATTCAGCCGAGCTGGCTATCTTCGCCAAGAAATATGCCCTAGCATTCTCCTCCCTGGGTATTTGACATACCTGTATCTTTCCTATCATCTTCTCTAACGCCTTATATGCATCCACATACTTTTTCATTCTTTCTTCCCTAACCTCAAACTCTCCCATAATCTGCTTATTGACCAATTACGAATCCAAATGGACCAACACATTTGTTGCTCCCATTTCCACGACCATCCGAATCCTTCGAATAAAAGCCTCATACTCAACTTCATTGTTGGAAAGCTTGAAGTCCAATCTCACTGCAAAGTCACTTTCCACTTCTTCTAGGCTTATCAGCACAATGCCCGCTCCACATCCCGAACTAACCACCAAACCATCCACAACCAAAATCCATGCCCCTCCCTCACTTGGGGATTTTGTCATTTTTTGAACCAAAATCTGCCAAGGCTTGCGGATTAATCGTCATTCTGCTCTGGAACTCTATCTCATACTCACTGAGCTCCATAGCCTACTTCACCAGCCTACCCACGACCTCCGGTTTACTCAACACCGCTTTCAAAGGAAAATTAATCCTCACAAATGATTTTATGCAAAAGGAAATACGGCCTCAGCCTTCTTGCCATTGTTACAAGTGCTAGCCCAGCTTTCTCAATTTCAACATATCTGAGCTCTGCATTCCTCAACATTTTGCTAACATAATACACCGGCTTTTGCACCGACCCCTCTTCTGTCAACAACACTGTACTAATCCCCTGCTCTCCCATGGATATGCATAAATACAAGGGCTCTCCCGAAATTGGCTTATTCAACAAAAATAGATTAGCCAGATAATCCACCAATCCTTCGAACGCCACTTGGCACTCTTCATCCCAGTTAAACTTTTTAGACTTTCGCAACACTTTGAAAAAGGGAAAACTTTGCTCTGCTGAGCGAGAGATGAACCTATTCAAAGTAGCCAACCTCCCCATCAAGCTATGCACATCTTTCACATCCCAAGGTGAAGCCATCTCTCTAATGGCTCTCACCTTCTCGGGATTAGCTTCGATCCCCTTCTCAGTTACCATGTAGCCCAAGAATTTGCCCGACCTGAACCCAAAGGCAAATTTCTTTGGGTTTAGCTTCATCTGGCACATTTCTTTGGGTTTAGCTTCATCTGATACTTCCTCAACGTATCAAAGGTTTTGCCAAATCTTTCGTGTGACTCTTAGTCTTCACACTCTTCATTAATATATCATCTCCGTACACCTCCATATTCCTCCCTAGTTGGTTTTGGAATTTTTTGTCTACCAATCTCTGGTATGTAGCCCCCGCATTTTCAAACCAAAGGACATAACCACATAACAAAATGTACCAAAAGAAATAATGAACCTTACCCGCTTCTGGTCCTCCTACACTTGTCTGATCTGGTGATATCCCTGAGAAGCATCCATCATGCTGAGCAATTTGCACCCCGAAGTGGAGTTAACAAGTTGATCTATCCACGGAAGTGGATAGTAATCCTTCGGACATGCCTTATTCAAATCCCGAAAACCCATGAACATCCTCCAATCATCCTGAGTTTTGTCACCAGAACCGCATTAGACAACCATTCTGGGAATTGTATCTCGCGAATATGCCCAACATCTAACAGACTTTTAAACCTCAGTGCGCACAATCGCATCCTTCTTAGGACCAAAATTTCTCTTCTTCTGCTTCACATGCCTACACGAGGAGTTTATATTCAACCTATGCTCACCTATGCTAGGATCAATGCCAACCAACTCCTTCGCCGACCATACAAATGCATCCACATTCTGCCTCAAAAATTCAATCAACTCCTCTCTCAGGTCCTCCCTGAGACGACTTCCAATCTTAGTGACCTTACTAGGGTCGGCCGGGACCAATTCTATGGTCAGCAACTCCTCATTTGGCAGCACATACTCAAATGGGTCCTCATATAGCTTGATAATGTTTTCATTGCCCTTGCCATCATCATGAGCTCCTCCCCTCTCAGCCATCTGGAGACTTTCCACATACAATTTACGCGCCATGTACTGATCTCCTTCCACTTCTCCAACCTCATCATCCACTGGAAATTTGATCTTCAAATAATACACCGAGACAACGACCTAAAAGAGATTAAGGAAAGGTCTCCCAATCATCACAATATATGACGAGGTTGCATCCACTACTAGAAACCACACCATCCTGGTCTTCCTATATGGTTTTTTCCCCAAAGAGATGGGCAAAGTAACCATACCCAACGGCTGGATAGTACCTCCAGAAAATCCCACTAAGAACGTATCCACCACTTCTAGTTCCACCAGTAGATCCATTTGTTTGTAGCACTCGTAAAATAATATATCCGCAGAGCTGCCCGTGTCAACAAATACTGTTGGGAAATTTATCTTATAGATTTTGATGAATGCCATGTAAAACTTAAAATAGAAAGTTGGCACCCCATTTTCCTTGTAATTCTCATTGTATTAGATAGGGCTGGAAAAGTTGAGTCAACTCAGCTAAGCGTGAATATACAAGAAGTCAACTGAAGACTGAAGTGAAGACTCCGCTGTGGAACAGCTGAGTACGACCAAGAAGGAAGATCGAGAACTTGACTGAAGATGTATCAGCTGAGGAACAACTGTGTGAAGTGTCAGTCAAAGTCATCTTAAGAAGCCAAGTCATAAGTTGAAAGTGACAGATGAGTCTTCAAATGATTGGAGCAAACTCAAGTCACCTGGGGAAATAGGCAACAGCCAAGAGGAGTTAACTGAAAGGAATCCGTTGCACAGAAGTCAAGAACATTACTTAAACAAGTAATACTTCCATTCTGCCAGATCTTAAAGTGCTCATCCCAGAAGCGTGCAAAAGGAATAAACCAATGGGAAGCACTGCACCTCGTGTCAGAACCTGAAAAGCTGCACATTTATTTAATACGAGGAAAGGTCTACATCTTAAGATTGAAGACCAAGAAAAGACAAGCCAACGAACACAAGTGTCTTTTGAAAATCAGTCTATTTTTTCAACGGGCAAATTTTTGAAAGTTCACTATAAAAGGCTGAGGAAACACATTGAGAAAAGATTACTCGAACCACGAACAAGCAAACAATATTTAAATCAGAATTTGCAAACATTCTCAAAGATATTCGGAAAATCCTCAAGCACGAAACTCGAAGGAAATCAATCCAACACAAAGCTGTGAAGGAAATACATTCAAACTGTTGAAGAGGAAACTTTTGAAGAATCAAAAGGGGTCTACTTTCCAAGGAGGATTGTAGGAAGGTTCAAGGTCGAACCAAAAGATCAAGTTATTGGAGGGCTTCGTGATCAAATCCAAGAGCTTGAGAAAGTGAGTCAAGTAGCAAGGCGCACCGCCTATGAAGAAGCCGACTCGGACGAGAAGCCTTGATTGTGTGACCAAGGCCGTCTCTAGATCTGTTTCTCCATATTGTAAATCGATCATTACTTAGTGGATTCCTCCAAGAGTTGGAGAAGAGAGGATTAGAAGAATTACCCCATCTTGAACCTTTATAAAAATCAATCTGTGTTATTTATTTTTCAAAGACATATATATTTTCGCATATCTACTTTATATCTATTTGATAAACTCATTTGCTATCCAAACCGATTAATAACCTAGTGCTAAAATCAAGTGTTAAAATAAGTTTAAAACAAATCAAAGGGTGTTAAGTCTTCATTTTGATAAAACCAACACAAAGCCAAGTTAAGTTTCGGGTTAAACAATCGAAAGTTATTCTATCAACATGACTCTATCGAGTCCGTTGTGGCTAACTCTATTTGAATGACCAACTTAGCCGCTACTCAAGGACTTATTTGTTTTGTGTTAACTCGTAATTTCTTTAAAAGGACTAAATAGAAAATTTGGTAAGGTTTATTCAACCCTCCCTTCTAAACCTTACTCACACCCCCTTGGGACCTACAATTGGTATCAGAGCAGTTGGTTCATTGAGCCTTCCGCACTGGTTACCGAACTACATCTCTATCTTTTCTAAAAGATTTTCAACACTTGTATTTTCAAAATCTTTCATTCTTAGCAAAGTTATTATCATGGAAGCAAATTTGACACGCATTCCTATGTTCACTTTTGAGGAATTTGATTTGGAAAATTTCGTATGCGAGCTCATCTATCTCGCTTTACATGATGAAATGTGGCTAGTGATAGAGGATGGGCCATTGCGCAAATACTTAAGGTGAAACAATTTGTAAGAATAGCAAATGTAGTAGCGTATGAGATGAAGATAGACCAGCCATGGTTGAAAAGCCAAGGACTGAGTGGACTAACGATGACAGAAAGAGATACAACTTGGGCAATGTGGCCAAATACATACTCTACAAGATATTTGACAAATCAATGTTCAATAAAGTCAAATATTGCAAATATGCAAAGGAAATCTGGGATAAATTTACTTTAATTTGTGAAGGATCTGAGCAAATTAAAGAAAATAAATTGTCTGTTGCTGTACAAAAAATTGAAAATATTAAAATGCTCGCAGGTGAAACCTTGGATCAGCTGGATGCCAGATTCACTGAAATCACGAATGAGCTATCAACGCTTGGGAAAGAATATACACAAAAGGAAATGTGTATGAAGATTCTAAGAAACATCCCAGCTGAATGGGAAATGAAGGTCATGGCCCTGAGACATTCAATGAACCTCACAACAACTTCCAATTATGAGCTATTCTCATATCTCAAAGTCTATGAGTTTGAGCTGAGAAGAAAAGAGCAAGAGGAGATAACTGTACCTAAGACAGCTGCACTTATAGTCAAGGATGGAAAGAGAGCTGAAGTCAAGGAAGTCATAGACCAGGAGGAGATTGCCCTAATGGTTAAAAGATTCAACAAGTTCTTCAATAAGAACTATAAAAGAAACAAGGGTGAAACCTCCAGGAGACATTCAGCTCCCACCAAGTCAAGGGAAGACAGGCCACCCAAGAGAGCTGAGCATCAAAGAATTGAGTATCGTAGAGCCGATAACCAAGAAAGAAAAAGAGCGATCAAAGAGCCGAGAACGTGTTGGAATTGCGGACAACCAGGAGATTTTGCAATTGATTGTTCCTATCCACCACCAATAAATACGGGGAATGAAGAAGAAAGAAAAGTCTCCCGAGAAAAGAAGACGGGGAAAAGAAGAAAGCCATGTTGTTCGAGATTTCTTGAGACAACTAAGTCTAAAGAAGTAGCAGACTCAGAGAGTAGTGAAGTTGACTACTCAAGTGATTCTGAAGAAGAAGCAATGATCTGTCTTATGACTAAAGAACAAGATCAACCAGACCAAGAAGATGAGGTACACTCTAACTCATCTCATTCATATTCAAGTGATAGTGATTGTGACACACACACTTCATCACCCACTGATCTTTATGATTCATTAGGCAAAATGATGAAAGACTTTGAGCACATAAAATCCTCACACACACTTATAAGTGAGGAAAACATCCAACTTAAAAGCCAAAACTCACAGCTGACTAAGGAGCTGAGTACTCTAAGTCACATAGCTGATGAGAACAAAGAGCTGAAGGCTGAGAATGCCAAACTAATAGCAGAGATAGCTGCTATACAAAACAGAGAAAATGATCACAAAAATGTAATTGCCTCATTTACAAAGGCATCCAAATCATTGGATGACCTTATCATAAGTCAAAAAGGATGTGGAGATAAAACATGCATATGATTCAATTCCTTTGTGCACAGTCAAACTCCTAGAGTGATTTTGGAAAAAGGATCTTCTAGTAATGAAGCATCTCAAAAACCTAAAATACCAAATGTTGCACCCACATTCATTCCAAACCACAATCACAAACAAACTGGCCTTGGATATAAAGGGAAAGGAAAATAGCTAGTTAAGTATGCTGAGAGGACAGCTGAGAAGAAATCCAGCAAAGTTCCTCAGCAAAATCCAAATAGAAAGTACTCTGTGAAGAATAAACAGAGCTACCAAAAACCATAGAAGTTTTATCAAAGAAACACATATGATGGGAATGGTAGAAATACCCAAGCCAAGCTGATTGGAATAATGTGAAAAATCAGCAAAGACCAATGGAATAAAATCTAGATGGCAAAGACCTAGAACTCAACAAAGGTCATTCACAAGGCAAAAGAGCTACTATCAGCACACATATGCACCCAAGCACTACACTCAGAAATATCACAACTACACAAAGAAAGAAATGGCTAAAACAAACACAGACATACAGACAAAAGAGACAGCTATATGAACCTAAAGCCCCCAAGCAATTTGCCAAAGTGAATTATGATTATGGCACTGATAGATGGCAACCTCTTAGAGTCAAGTCATTTGGCTATAGGTTGGTTGGATCATCTTACAACACTAACCCTCAGGACCCAGGCAAGTATGGGTACCTAAAAACTAATTTCCTTGATTGCAGGTTCAAGGAACAGCTGAGTGCCAAGGAACCTGGTACATGGATAGTGTATGTTCCAGACATATGACAGGAAATAAGAAAAATCTATCAAGATTCAAGGAGGTTAGATGTGCAAAAGTCATATTTGGAGGAAATGAAGCTCCAGGGGAAATCAAAGGCACATGATTTATCAAGAAAAATGCATTGGAAATCACAGATGTTGCTTATGTTGAAGGTCTAAACTTCAACCTGTTAAGCATCAGCCAACTCTGTGAAAAGGGCTACAATGTTGGATTCAATATGGGATGCGCTGATTAAAGATCTTTGAATCAAATGAAATAGTGCTGCAAGGATCAAGACAGAAGAACATGTATGTGGTAGACTGGTCTACTGCCACACCAAGCACCTGTCTGCTAGCAAAAAGCACAGCCAAATCAAGTTGGTTGTGGCACAAGAAGCTGAGTCATCTAAACTTCAAGACAATCAACAAGCGTGGAAGGAGTCATCTTGTGGAAGGATTGCCAGACTCAATGTACAAGAAGGAAAGTGTATGTGATGCATGTCAGATGGGAAAGCAGATTAAATCTTCATTCAAGGAGAAGCCTAATCCTTCTTCAACAAGGATATTACATCTGTTGCATATGGATTTATTTGGTCCTGTTGAACCATCCAACATAAGTGGAAAGAAATACACCTTAGTGGTGGTAGATGATTATTCAAGATATACATGGACAATCTTCATGTGCAAAAAGAAGGAAACCTTGCAGAAGTTACCACAACGGATGAAAAGAGTTCAAAATGAAAAGAGTCAAACCATTATAAAAATAAGGTCTGATAGAGGAACTGAGTTTGTCAATGGCATAATCACTCAGGATTGTGTTGAAAATGGTTTTGCTCATGAGTTATGCAGCAAGAACTCCACACAATGTGAGAATGGAGTAGTGAAAGAAGAAAGCAGAACTCTCAAGGAAGTGAAAAGAACCATGTTATTTGAAAAGTGGATTGCCTAAGAGATTTTGGGCTAAAGCCATCAACACCGCATGCTATACTCAAAATAGATGCATGATAAACAGCAATTGACCAAAACTCCCTATGAGATATGAACAGGAGAAAGCCAAATGTTGCATATTTTAGAATATTTGGATGTAAATGCTTCATCCACAACAATGGCAAGGATAATCTAAAGGCTTTTGATGCTAAAGTCGATGAATGTATCTTTTTGGGATACTCGGTGAGAGCAAAGCCTACATAGTCTTGAACAAGAGGACTATGGTCATAGAAGAGTCTATTCATGTGGTTTTTGATGAATCTAATGTGAATGGAGAAGACATTGAAGAGTTAGGCGATAAGTTTGAATCACCAACTATTCGTAAGAGTCCTTATGTTGAAGTCAAGTAAGAGTAATCAACCAAGATGAAGATAAGATAGCTGAATCTCAAAGACAGCTGGAAAGTCTACAGCTGAATAATGAGGAAAGAGTTGCTCAAGACAATGCAGCTGCAAGACAACTCAACCCAGCTGATTTTCTTCAAACTTTCTTTGAGACCATCCACGTAACTAGTTATTGGAGATGTTAGAGATGGTGTAAGAACCAGATCCAGAGCTCAGCAAGAAGCAATGTTCACTTGTTTTATTTCTCAAATAGAGCCAAAAGATGTGTCTCAAGCATTGGATGACACACATTGGATTCAAGCCATGCAAGAAGAGTTGAATCAGTTTGAAAGGAACAAAGTATGGTAATTGGTGCAGAGGCCAACCCATGAAAATGTTATTGGCACAAAATGGGTTTTCAGAAACAAGATGAATGAGGAAGGATCTGTGGTAAGAAACAAAGCAATATTGGTAGCCAAAGGGTATTGCCAAGAAGAGGGAATAGATTTTGATGAAACCTTTGCTCCTGTTGCAAGATTAGAAACAATAAGGATGTTTCTTGCCTATGATGCACACAAGAATTTCACTGTATATCAAATGGATGTGAAAAGTGCATTCTTAAGAGGACTGCTGGAGGAAGAAGTCTATGTTGAACAACCTCCAGGTTTTGAGCAGAAGACCATTGGTGAAAAGGTGTACAAGCTCAAGAAAACATTATATGGATTGAAACAGGCACCAAGAGGATGGTACGATACATTATCTCAATTTCTAACTGACAATGGATTCACCAAAGGCAAAGTGGACCGAACACTCTTCAGAATTCAAGATGGAGAGAGTATATTGCTTGTTCAAATATATGTGGATGATATCATTTTTGGTCCACAAATAAAGAGCTGTGTGATAAGTTCTCAAATCTCATGCAAGGCAAATTTGAAATGAGCATGATGGGAGAACTGACCTTCTTGCTAAGACTTCAAGTTAATCAATTGAATGATGGAACCTTCATAAGTCAAACAAAGTACACCAGAGATTTAATGAAGAAATTTGGTATGGAAGAGAAGTCTTCTGTGACAATACCAATGAATACATCAATCAAGATGGACATGGATGCAGATGGTAAAGTCAGATCAAACAAGATATAGAGCACTTATTGGATCACCGCTTCTATTTAATGTACCCAGACCGGACATCTTCTTTGTAAAGTAGGTGTATGTGCAAGATTTCATTCTGCACCAAAGGAAAGCCACATGACTACAACTAAGAAAATCCTAAGATATTTGAAGGGATGCCAGGAAGTTGGCTTATGGTATCCAAAGGAAGGTGGATTCAAGCTTATTGGTTACTCAGACTCGGACTATATCTTTGGATGTAGAGTTGATGAAAGAGTACCTCGGTACATGTCAAATGCTTGGAAACAGATTAGTTTCTTGGTTCAGCAAGAAGCAAAAGTCAATAGCCACATCCACTGCTGAAGTAGAGTACATAATTGCGGGCAGCTGTTGTGCCCAAGTCTTAAGGATGAGACAACAGCTGAGAGATTATGAAATTGAAGAAAAGGAGATTCCAATTATGTGTGATAACACAAGTGCTATTGCAATCACTCAGAATCCCGTGTTGCATTCAAGAACAAAGCACATTGATGTCAGATATCATTTTATAAAAGATCATGTTGAAACGAAAGACATCACTTTCGAATATATCTCAACTTATAAACAGTTAGCTGATATATTCACTAAGCCTCTATGTGAATCAAGATTTGAAGAGCTTAAGAATGAGCTAGGGTTAATTGAGTTGAGTTAACGCTCAGAAGACTCAATCAGAAGAGATAGAAGATGAGAAAGTAAGAATTGAGCAAGTTTTTCACATCAGCCAAGTGAAACAGCCATATAAGAAAGTCAGCTGTATCGAGTTAGCTGACAGCTGAGTCGCTTAATGAAAAGAGAGAAGAAGAATCAAGTCATTATTGAGATAAGCTGAGTCATTTATGAGCTAAGTGACAAAAACGCAGTCGTTTTAAATGAGCGGGAATATTTTTAAGGATGACGTCAACGTAATAATGACGGGTACAGTCAAAAGCTGCACAGTAAGCATATGATTGGATATAAATGCTGCCGCATTAAATGCGGTTTAACGTGCTAAATCTGAACCGTTGATTTTGATCAAAATTTCAAAATCGAAAGACCCGTCCTTTCATAACCCTTATTTACACTTTCTTCAGTTCTCTCACATTCAAAAATTGTTCATCTTCAAGCAAAAGAAAGCAAGCTACTTTTTCTATCTCGAAAACCCTAAGAGTCCTCAGATCAGTTCTTCAAGTTTTAGTCGGTAATAATATCCAAAAATGGCACCTAAGTTTGATTTTGTCGAGCTATCGAAGCAAATCCACTCAGGATCATCAGTGGATTTCGAAGGGATGGTAAAGCAGGGTTCTGATAAAACCATAGTGAAGAAGATTGCTGAAATGTTGGAAAAGTTAGGGCTTAAGGCTTTTCTAACTTTGGAATACTCGCACACTTACCTAGAAGAGGTGGCGCAGTTCTACGTCAACGCGGAAGTGCAGGACGAAGGAATCAAGTCTTCTGTCCACCGCAAGGACATAATGATAACAGCTAAGGACCTTGCAGAGCAATGTTTGTTGCCGTCGGAAGGCATGAATGAGATATATGAAGCTGATGTTGACTTGGCTGCTGCATGGAAAGAGGTAGCCAAACCAGAGTGTGTTGCTAAGTTGGTCTACACAGCTGAGAAGAAGTTGCTGAAGGACGACTATCACAAGTTGATGGATGTCGTCTCCAAGTGTGTTGACATGAAGTCTGGCAGCTTCAACCAGCTGTCAAAGACTAAGCTGATCGTCATGGCTGCGATCATGCAAGACACGAAAGTCAACTGGGCTGAGTTCGTGTACAGCAGACTCGGCCAAAACATTGTAAATAAATCATTCAAGGAAGATGGATCCTTTGGAGGATCTCTTGGTTATGGCCTAGTGATTGGCCACCTGATGGAAGTGAAGGGTATTCCCCTTCGACATGGAAAACCTTTCCATGTCAACAAGAAGATGTTTAGGGCGAATCTCTCAGGAACCCAGAAGAGAGCCCACGCGAAGAGGGCAGATACAAGTGAGGAGAATCAGCTGAACCCGAGGACACAACTGTTACCTCTCCTTCCAAGAAGAAAGCTGCCCCTGCAGCTATGAAGAAGAAGGATGCCCCTGCAACTAAGAAAAAGGATACACCTACCCCTGGAGCCGAGTCGCCTGCCCGTGCAGCCGTGTCTCCTGTCCCTGCAGCCGAGGCTGAGAAGGAAGCCCAAATCCCTTCTCCATCCATACACAAGAAAAGGACTGCCAAGCCAAGGAAGGCAGCTCCGTCCAAGAAAGATGCCCCGGCCCCCGCCGCCAGAGAATCAGAAGAAGAAGAAGAACCAGAAATTCCTCTGGTTAGAACAAAACAAAGAAGAATTTCCAAGCTTTCAGAGCTTGAAAAGACAGCTGAATCTACCACTCAGCTCGAGAAAGCACCAGAGACTGCTGAAACTCAGGAAGTGCAGTCTTCTGAAGAAATAGATGAAATTGCCAAGTCTGCTGAGGGTAATCAACAGAGGCCTACAGAAGACCCAGCTGTGGAAAGGACAGTTGAGGACAACAAAGCAGCTGAGACAACTGAACTTCCAATTGAAAAAGTCATCTCTCCACCTGCCACGGACGTTGCTGAAAGGGAAGAGCAGCATAGCATCTTGCCTTCAATCCCCGTAAAGCAAGGACAAGAAGAAGATGACGATGATGATGTGATCATGTACTCTCCTATATACCCAGACATTCAGCGCCGTCTACGCGAATGGAGGGCATGGAAGCTAGGCCACTCAAGGGCGCAGTGTGCTCGCCCTGAGTTTATCAACAAAGAGGAGGAATTGCTACAATTTCTCGGAGTCAACACTTTGCTTCAGTCTCTGGATGAAGATAACTGCCTAAATATTCTACACATCTTCAAGGAGAATGAACAAGCCAAAGTAGCCGAGGAAGCACAAGCTCTCGAGAAAGCTAAAATATGCCCGCTTACTGGAAATCTAGAACAAACTCACCCTCATTTGGATGTGTTCTCAGAAAGTGATGACGATATGGATTCCGTTGCTGCACCAGAAAAGTCGAGATGCAGCAGGCTCTAAGGGAATCTAGAATAATGCATGAGCAGCACCTGACGGAAGGACCAGGAGAGTCGTCTCAATCTCTCCTGCAAATTGACCCATTGGGAGTGGTGCAACAGATTGCCACATACATCGCTGCAGCCACGTCCCCTGTGCTATCGGAAGATGGGTCCAAGGGATTTTGCAATGAGACTGGGACTTTGGGCACCCAAGTTGAGCCAACCCGTACTGAAGGTGTTCTACCACCTGCCCCGGCAGCTGAGCACTCAATGGAAGAAGCCGCGAGTCTGGAGCAGAGTGACCCCATAATCAGTCACTCAGCTGGAGTGCCAGCTGAGGGGGAAACTCACTCCACTGCAGCATGGTCAGAGGATGCTGCATATGACTCTACATTGAAGAAAGGTGGCGAAGTGGAAACTGAGAAAGAACCACAATAGATTGACATTGACGAAGCTCGGACAATTGAGTCTGTCCCAGCTGAAGTGTCAGCTGCTTTGAAGGTTGATGACACTGTTGTTGCAGTTGAGGCATGAGATGGAAATGCCCCGGGAGTTAACACTCTGGGCAATGAAAGTGCAAGCCAAGGGGTTGAGCCTCCTATGGATGCCAATGTTGAAGACCCTCAGACAGCTGTGACTGTTGAAGGGAATGTTGAAGGCCTCACTACAATTGAGACTGCTGGAGGTGTTGAAGGCCCAAGGGAAGTTGAGACCTCCCTGGGTGAAGCTCAAGAAATTCAGAACATTCCTCCTGCTCACAAGCGATCTTTGAATCCGAGAAGGAGATTAGTGCACTTCATGACTCTAGGAAAATCCTCGGAGTTAATTGCATCTAGGGTCCCATAGATTTTCTTCATTACAATTCTAGTGCCACGTTTGCGCAATAGTCCCATAGGATTAAGATTGTTGCAAAAGAAGTCCCGAGATCTTAAATTCAGCATATTTGGTCCCATAATTTTCAAGGGTTGCATCTTCGGTCCCAAAATAACTCATTTTACATTTTACTCTATTTGCCTTAGTATGGTTGACACAAAATGGCATCGAGCCAGGCTTATTAAGAACTTTTGGTTATATTTATTAGATTTATGTAATTAACAATTCTTTCAAGAGAAATTACTCCGAGATTATGGATCCGAACCGATGTCCGAGATGTACCCTTACAGACATATCGTCAAATATTGACGATGTATGCACAAGAACACCTTGACCAGGTTTCATATTGGGAATACCAACATGAATAAAAAGAAAGTGCAGGAGCCGACGGGGAAACCTTAAGGCAATGCAAAAATGCGAGAATATTATAGGCGATTTTGGATGCTTAACCAAACCCTATATGTTCACTTGATGAACCTTCAAGAAACGGTTCATGAAAATTCCCATCGAACAATGATTTCGATGGAGTACCCGAGTGGAACGAGATATTTCCAGATAAATCTATGTTCTCCGAAGATCTTAGAGAAATCCGAAGACGGTGCAGAATTATGGTAACCGCCATATTCATCTACCAGCACAAGTTCAGATCTAGAACCAGATGGAGACGATGGTGAAATATCATAAGGAAACTCTTGAAATCCTTCATGATATTCAGAAATGAGTCAAGAGCTTGGAGGACAGGCCGAGTTCTTCCAGAGGAAAGAAGCGTATAAATTTCGGGACAGTACCCTATTTACACCAAAAAGGGAAACCAACCGAAGTTATACGAAAAATGACAGATGAGGAGAAGCTCATTGCTCTAATCAAAGGAAAATCCATCAAAAATTAAAAAAGATGGATATGGAAAAGATAATTTTTAAAGATCTACATGACTTTGCAGAATCCTTCGCAGGATTAGGAATTGTGGATTTAAAGATGAACACATGAGATGGAACATTGGTCACCTATGATCCAGCAGGAAGACCAATTCCACCACCACCACCAGTTAATCCTAACGTCGAAGAAAGTACGAGTTCGAATCATGGAGCTCGGGACGAAAGGATGCCACAAGCTGGGGATTTCACGACTGGGAGTGATCCACTTTCAGGTACAGGAGGTCAAAACCCTCTTGCAGGAACTCGACAACCTACCGGAAGGCCGAATGTTTATCGACGCCTTATGGAAGATCGCACCTTGACCCAATACATCCATATGGGTTGATGTTAAACTGGACATCCCGCATTTTAAAAATAGAGAAGTTCTCATTGATGAATGGGCTTCACTATGAGAATTTCAAAGCAGAACCCTCGATCTTACAAAGGATTCATTCATTTTACTCCTTGAAATGAGTCTTGAAGGATCGATGAAGATTGCCTGGGGATATGACCGATGCTAGTAAAAAAGGTTCGGTCACATCAGAGAATCACTTAAAGGAATTGTCGATGGTATGGCAAAACTATTCAAAATCCAGTTCATCAAAGACAAAGTTATTTCGAGGATTAGACGATGAAAAAGAAAGAGATATAAACAAGCCCTCTATAGCTTGAGTTACATGATATTTGTCATATTGACGAATATATCAAGTTGTTCACCGAATACCAATGGAAATCCAAGATTGAAGAAAAGGAAGTTGCACAACTATTCTTTGCCAAGATTCCGAGTCCCTGGAGAGAAATGCTTATCGGGAATACAAGGATGGAGCGGAAGAGAAAGCGGGCTTTAAAAATGTCTTTCCTAAAGGCCAAGTTATCTCGAATGGTGTTACCAAGCACTCAGACAGAATTACAAGAGATTAAGAGGAATTAACAAAGCGCTTCCTCTATGTTGCATGGACAATGACATCCCAACAATTGTGGGAGGTAAACCAAGGTGGCACGTAACGAAGAAGGAGCGAAGCCATCCATACCGCCGAGGAAGCAAAAAAAAGAAGAAGGTCTTCATGGAGACCTTGAAGGTTTTGGTCAAAACAAAAAGCCCGGTTACAAAACGGGACAAAGACCGATTACCAAGCGGGGAGTAGAGCCTCTTCATCGGGTCTAATCAAGCAAATACCAGCAGAACATCGGGAAGGAGAACTTTCAGCGTACTCATATGCAGAGCAAATGAAAGTTCAAAGATCAGTAATTTTGGACATGCGGGCAAGAGGGCATATCTCAACGGATTGCCCAGGCATAATCAAAAACGAAGAGTCGAGGCAGTTTGAGGCCACACAAGAAATCGAGGAACCCGTCTATTATCAAGATCTTATACAGTGTATCAATTTGAGGATATACCCTTAGATGAAAGCATCTATGAAGAAGAGATCTATTTCGACGATGGAAGTGACTCAAATTTAATCAAAGTGAAGAAGAAATTCTTCACAGACGATTAGGGAGGATATGTCGATTCCTCTCTCACACTACGGTTTCTCATAAAACTCTTATGAGAATCATGAAGGAAGATCCAAAGCTTCAAGTCTATGATGGATTTACAATTGGAGCTATGGAAAAAGCATTGGATAAAATTGGGTTTCAGAACATAAAACACCAAATTATCCACAGGGTAACAACTTAGGAGAATTTGCTATTCCAATGGAGTTTCCTAAGTAACTCGATCGAGATGCGGTTGGTCCCTATTAAAGAAATTCGGGAGATCAAAAGCGAGTTAAAAGAGAAGTTTCAAATACGCTCTCATGGATTCATATTGGAGCCACAAGAGTCATCATTAAAGCAACATTCAAAGAAGGGATAGATTCACCACTCAACGGCTATCTTTGACAAGCGAATCTCAAACCTCAAGGATTCATGCCTTGGAGCGATTCTGAGAAATTTGTATCTTTGGGAAATTGGCATTTAATGTTTATCCTAGAATTGCATACAATTTGGGAGATCGAGATTTCAGTAGAGTCCTAACCCTTCATCAAGATTTCAAAAGAGATGATTTGATGAAAGAAGGGAATAGACCCTATTTGATCACATACAAGATATCCAATGCTCTCTCGAATACACATCATTCAGAAGTATTCTTGAGAAAGGAATTTATTGAAGTCCCAAGGATTTTCGAGGACTTTGTCATGGTGGTTTTACCAGAGATTATTGAGTCTCCAACTATCAAGGAGATCGATATGAAAATACAAGAACCCGTCTTCAACAAAAGCTGAAGTCTTAGAGTTGAGCCAAGAAGGATGTCTTTCCAACAAGACAGAATAACGAGTAGCAGCCGTTGGGAATAAAGGAGACCAAGTACAGTTCAGCGTATCCTAGATGTTTTCAAAACAGCAAGAGAGCTGAAATGTCCAGAAGGATGGCGAGAAGTTGAAGTAATATTCGACATCACTCAAAATGATAATATTTTTCCTTGTGATGTTTTATATTATCTCCAACAACCAATAATTGGATGGTATCAAGGAAGCCTGAAGATAGGTGAAATTGAGCTGACTATCACAGGAGTTGCAGGAAAAATCCCTGCACGCTTAATACTGGGAATTGAATTTCTTGAGGATCATAAACCTTGGGAAAGATTACAAGACGGAATGAGTTCACAATGGCTAATAAGAGATACAGAATCAGATGACCACTAGTCCATTCTCTATATACATTTCTATCGGAATGTTATATGCTGAATATAAAGCCGAGTATTTCGCCGCCTATATTGATTCAGGAGCCGGAATATGTACTGCAAAGCCGGATGTTTTTCCTAAAGAAATTGGAGAAGATTTACCAGCTATTGCAGGAAGAGATTTCTCTAAAAGAATTCTTATTCTTAATAGAGGAATTAAAAAAGCAGAAATCATGATCGGAGGTACCCCATGGTACAAAGTGAAGACGCCACCAATCTATTTCCATGATACAGGAGCAGATGTGTTGTTAGGAAACAATTTCGTACAAACATTCAAGCGATTTACACAGGAAAATGAGACAAGAAGACTTATTTTCACAACATTATGTGATCATAAGATTATTGTCCAGAGACTGCGGGAAGCATTTTATAGAAAAATGCCTATTAATTTTCGCAGCAAGCGTGGTGATGAAGCCAAACTTCGAAATCCAAAAATGGCGGATAAAAGAAGATTTGGTGATGCCTTATTATCCTTTCGACAATATGGTTCGAAGCAAAAAGATACAAAAAGATGGGATAATAACTTGTATTCAATCAGAATACAAGGAGAAGAAAGAGTACCTCCAGAGGCTATTTGCAGAATTGATGATTAGCCTCATGGAGAAGCCACAGAGTGATGTTACCATAGAAGATCAAATATCACTCGAGGATATCAAGAAGAAGATCCAAAGGAATTATAATGAAGATCCTTTGGCATGGTGGGACAAGAACGAGCTTAAAGCTTCCTTAAAGGTTAAACCAGGAAAGGAGTACGAGTTCGTAAGATTCAAACCAATCCTTATGAATCAGGAGGATCGTGAGGATATGCAGAAGATACTTAAGGAACATTTGGACCTTAAGTTGATTTCACCAGGAGTTTCTCCATACAGCACTCCATGATTCTTAGTTAGAAACCATGGAGAAATCAAAAGAGGAAAGCCAAGATTTGTTATTAATTACAAGGGAATTAATAACATCCTGGAGTTCGATGGATACTATATCCCGAGCAGAGAACATCTAGTTAACTGCATCAAAGGTGCCAAGATATTCTCAAAGTTCGATTGCAAGTCTGGATTCTACCAGATTAAGATGGAGGAAGAAAGTAAGAAGTTTGACTTTCTCTATACCACATGGACACTATATTTGGAACGTGATGCCTATGGGATTGGCTAACGTACCCCAAATATATCAAAGAAAGATGGATAATCTCTTCAAAGATTATTTCAATTTCATGTTCGTATACATTGATGATATTCTTATCGCTTCAAAGAACATGAAGGAGCACCTCAAACATTTGGAGATATTTTCGGATGTGTGCCACAAAAGAGGATTAGTGCTTTCGGAAAAGAAGCGTAATCGCAACAGATGCATTGAATTCCTCGGAATTGAAATCGATGAATCGGGAATTATTCTACGTAATCATATTGTAGAAAAGATACTGAGGATTTCCGGATACTCGAAAGACAAGAAACAATTGAGTTTTCTTGGAGTTGTTAATTTTGCCGGGATGTTTATTAACAATCTGGCATATTACAGGAAGGTGTTTAGCCTATTACTTAAAAAAGATGCAGTATTCAAATGGGAAGATGAACATCAAGAAGGAATTAAGCAACTTAAAGAAGTTTGTAAAAAGCTTCCAAAACTTGCGATTCCCCAAGACGAGGACGAACTGGTTCTTTACACAGATGCCCGTGATGATTGGTGGGCAGCAGTTCTTACTAAGGTCACACCAAACGAGGAAGTGCCATGCATATATTGCAGCGGTTTATTCACACCCAGTGAAGCAAACAGATGGCGTATCAACGAGAAAGAATTATTTGCAGTCAGAAAGGCTTTTAAAAAATGGCCTCTATTTTTACTGGCTAAAAAGTTTACTTTAAAAATTGATAATTCAAGTGTCAAGGCTTTTCTCGAAAAACAAAATTGAATCAAAACCGAGAAAAGGCTCGATTACTTATATGGCAAGCTGAATGTCAATATTATGATTATGATATTGTCATTATAAAATCTCATGAAAATATTCTTGCAGATTTTTTAACACAAGATGGAAGGACGCGTTGCTGACGAGGTCCTTAAACGAGTAAGACATCTCGGGAAAACCTGGAGAGTCTAGAACGAGATTTTAGGACGTTATGTCTCAATGCGTGTTGCCGGATTCTTCAACACTTCGAGGCTGTAAATCCATTTCTAGTCAAATACGAGCATGTCGGTTCGCTCAAGGACAATTGTTCTTAGATCGCAAGGGCCTCTCCTCCAGGTTGCATCTCCTACGATGCAAAAAGTGGCGAATAGAGAACGGGGCTCTAACCCGGAGGTTATGGATTCAAGTACCATAATCACAAGTGTTGCAGGTGATGCATCCCCTGAGGGTGTACAAACTATAGCGAATGTTGAAGCTCCGGTGTCACAACCCGAGTCTTCAAGTCAACCCAGCACCTCTGGGGTAAAAGAGGGAGAGTTGGATCTTAGGCCACAGACAGGCAAATCTAAGGTCCAAACTGACGAAATTAAGATTTCTCCAATGCAGGTATATCATAGACAATGGGAGAAATTGATTACAATGAGAGGTATCAACCCAGAAAAAACAATAGTTGATATCTCAGGCAAGTACCCCAGAGTTTGGATGAAATCGGAAGTCATCCAAATGAAGTTCAAGAATGGTATACTTTTGGAGATTTAGCTTCAATTTATCTGTATCATCGGATTCCGTAAATTTCAAAATTACCGAAATGGATTGGGGAAGCAGTTTACGAGACTTGGGCCAATAATCCACATTTGGCCAGAGGAGATATTTTGGAATTGTATTTTATCAGTGCAACTCCCGAACCAGCGAAGAAAGGCTTTAATGAAGCTTTTCATTTCATCAAGCTAAGAAGACCGGATGGAAATGCCTTAAAATATATCAAGGCAGCTTCACCGGAAGAAGGACCAGTGTTAGTAGGAGAAATTTCCGAAGACGAAGCTTCTACACGACGAGCATGGGGTCTTTGGGTTTGTCTAACAGAAGTGGACAAAGTCAAATATCCATTTAAGTTTTTCCAGAATTCAGCAAATGGATCTTTCCTACTGAATTCAATGACTGGATCAACAACAGGATTCGCAGAAGATCTTTTCGAGACTAAGAGAAGAATTCTCTGGGAAAACAAGATTCTGACGAGTAAAGAAACTTACCGAAAATTCTGTAACATGGCGCATGTTGGCCGTTGGATCGACCAGATCTATCAAGCATGCCCCGAACAGAAGGAACCCGAGTTTGGGAAAGGATTCCGACCCAAACCCGACTGACAAGATCATGCAGTTGGAAAGGACAAGGGCCCAGCTTACAAGACGCGTTATCCTCGGGGACCATGTAAACCAAATTTTTAAAAGATTCCCCGACGAAACATCACATGGGCTGAGTCACGCGGAAGAAAAAGAAAAACAGCTGGCAAGGCAATAATGTGGGATATGACGTAAGCAGTGACGTCATAGATATCAGCAAGATTTGAAGTCCGCATTTGAAGTCCGAACTTACCTCTATAAAATGCAGGATTTGAAGGAAGCTGAGGACATCGAACATTTTCCTTAGTTTTCTTATAATAAAGTCTGAGAGAAAATTTGTAATATTTTGAGTGTTTTAGTTTTCAAGTTTTTATGTGTTTTCGAGTGCAAGCCTCATACATGAGAGGCTAAACAAGTATTCTCCTTCCAAAAGGAGATTACTAATGTAATAAATATTTCTATAAGTTCTTAATAAAAAGGGGCTTTCTGCTTCAACATGTCTTCATAATGTTCTATTAATTTATCCCGTTTAAAGATTACTTGTACGCCCGAGTAGGAAACGAACCAAGGCCGTGGTCAAGAGTTCTTGAAGGAGTTGGATAACTTGCGAGATCATCTTTCCCGAGGGTGAGGTTGAACAGTGTGAGGAGCCGTTTGTCAAAAATGGGGCAAGAATTTTCCGACCGGTGGTGTTGCGAGCCATCTCACCGGTCTTTGCTTTTGGTCAAAGAAAGTATGCATTTTTAAGGGATATTTTAATTTTACGGAAGTATGTTGGGCCTGATATGGTCGTAATGGACTATATCCATTTATGTTAATAAACTTAGGCAAATTGAAGTATGTATACATGTTTGTAAAATTTTTACAGAAGTATGCCCTGTTAAGTTTATAGGCTGGAAACCTGACATGATCTATTTAAAACCTCTGTATAGAGACTGGATCTAAGTAGGTGTAACAATGCCATGAACAAAAGGTGTCAGAAAAAGAAAGCTTTTACAATATGTGATACATTGAAAAATAGGGTAATTTGGGACTTGCATGGCAAACTTTATAAACTGTGGGACTATTTATGCATATCTCTAAAATTGTAGGACTAATAGTGTAACATCTGAAAACAGTGGGATGATAAAAGCAAAGTACGGGACTATTGGTGCAATAGGCCTAATCCTGTAGGACTGAGGGTGCAATTGTCTCAAAATCCTGACACATCATTTCTGGGGTCTGAATATGAAGCTGAGTCCACACCCGTTGCACATCAAAAGGACTCAACTAAGGATGTTCTCAAGAATACGAGTCAGTCGAGTTACAAAGATGCTCGTCAAACATTCAATTTCGATGATGAACTAAGCTCCCATGTTTCATCATCATCTGATGACGCTGATATTGCAGCCGAGGATCCGATACTTCATTTAGAAAAATCTACTGAGGCCGAAGAAGCTGTTAAAGCGGTGAGGCTCATCACCGACAACCCGTTCCAAAAGCCCCCGGTGAAACCAAGTCATCTCGCAGCTCCCACAAATGCAGCAGCATCGACTTCACGTAAACATCACAGGCACAAACCGCACAAACAATCCCATATGTGCGAGATGATGCTTTTGAACATGTATTTCCCTTTTCTATCAAGTTGCCTGAGTTAGAAGAAGAGACTGCTAGAGAGACATGACGATACACTGTTCGAGAAGATCATGTAATCCCTACATACTCAATTGTGCCCGCAAACTTTGACTTCGATGCAGAATGGTTGGCAGCTGAATCAGGTGTGACAGTTGAGATCCGTGAAGTCTTCAAGAAGATCTGTGAAGAGATTGAGAATATCGAACGGAACCAAGCCTCACTTGACTTACGCCTAGACAATAGAGATGCCACCCTCACATCAGATTTGCGAGGGATAGTGGTAAGGATCAGGGAGTGGTCTCAATAACAGAGTGCCATGCGACACGAGCAAGTTCACTATTTCAAGGCGTTATACAATAAGATGCTTGTTTGGAGTGCTGACAATGCTGATATGAAGCAGAGGATGCAGGCGTATATTGAAAGGTTGCATGCCTCTCATAAAACATAAATGGAGCTACTGCGTGAATTCCAACGAAAATAAGTTGTGCGTCTTGAGGAGACCATGGATGCAAAATTCAGCCTTCTCATGGCTGAAATGAAACTAGTGGCAGCCGAGTCAAAAGCCACTCGTTCAGAATTTTGGACAGCATATGCCACAGCGGACTCCAAGCAGAACTCAACTCTCAGCAGACTCGACTTCATGCTCGCAGGCATGTTCCCTGGGGTCCCTCTTTCTTTTGATGATGCCAAAAATGGGGAAGAGAAGTCCTTAAGGAGTTTTAAAGAAGAGAAGTTGAAAGAGTCGGAAGCCAAGACAACGGAAGCTGAGAAAAAGAAGGAAAAAGCAACTGAGGGGGAACGATCAAAGGATTTGATGTTAATGATAGCTGAAACCCCTCAGCAGGGTCATGTCACGGCCTCAATCATCAGCAAACTTTCAGTGACTCTGCCGATCGAACACTCTGCTGTGCCTATGTCAGAGAAAAGGCGAATCGTAGAAGCAGGGATGGAAGAGTTCAACAAGAGGACGAATGCTCGCGTTGAAGAAGTGATGAAACAATTCGGTGGCATTCCGGCAGGGAAGGATAAAGATGTTATTCCAGAAAACAGATCCGAGCCAAGATCAGTTGAAGAATTCAAGATGCTCGAATCCGAAGGCTATTTCCAAAAATTATCTGTAGCCCAAGCTTGGGATCTGTACTGGGAGAAGGGTCTTAAATTGTGCGAAGAAGCTGATAAGCAGCAGACTACCAAAGAACCATTCAAATTGCTAAGGTAAGACTCTCAGACAAAGATACACCCAGAGAGGAGGAGGAAGAAGTGGTGGAGGAAGAGGCTTTCAACCTCGTCCAAGACCCAAGAACATCAAATATGTGGATCCCGGAAAGAAATGGAGACTCTACTGGGCCGGCTATGATGAAGTAGCAAATCTGGAGGTGGCTAGGAAGAATTTTGAAGTTGTGAGAAGACAGGAAGAGGAAAACAAAAGACAAACAAAGCAATGACTCGAGAGGAAGCGAAAGGATGATGCTTCTAAGAGAGTGTATGAAAAGAAAAAAGCAGCTGAAGAAGAAAGAAAGAGAAGAAGAACTGATGACTTCGACAGAGCTGAAGAAGAAAGAAGGAAGCAGCGAAGGCGATGAAGTGTTGCTGCGAACCCTTTATGTATTTTACTCCTGTAAATACATTTTTTTGTGTAAGTCATCTCTGTACTTAGTCAAGTTTTTCTGTAATTTTTCACTTTGTATTTGTATCCTAGGATAGATGTTTGTATTTTGCTTTGATACAGTATGCTCTGACACGCTTTCTAAACAGCTGTGTAAAGGACAAGAATGCTATGATCAATACAATGATCTATTCAACGCATACATTCTTTGTTACTGCATTGTCTGTATGTATCTTCGTTGTTTACACAATATTTAATGTTTTTAAGTTTTGGCATCATCAAAAAGGGGGAAATTATTGGGAAATTTATCTTATAGATTTTGATGAATACAATGTAAAACTTAAACTAGAAAGTTGGCACCCCATTTTACTTGTAATTCTCATTGTATTAGACAGGGCTGGAAAAGCTGAGTTAAGTCAGCTAAGCCTGGAAATACAAGAAGTCAATCAAGATCGAGTGAAGACTCACTGTGGAAAATTGAGTACGCCAAGAAGGAAGATCGAGAACTTGACTGAAGATGTATTAGTTGAGGAACAAGTGTGTGAAGTGTCAGTCAAAGTCATCTTAAGAAGCCAAATCATAAGTTGAAAATGACAGATGAGTCTTCAAATGATTGGAGCAAACTCAAGCCACCTGGGGAAATAGGCAGCAGCCAAGAGGAGTTAACTGAAAGGAATCCGTTGCACAGAAGTCAAGAACATTACTTAAACAAGTAATACTTCCATGCTGCCAGATCTTAAAGTGCTCATCCCAGAAGCGTGCAAAAGGAATAAACCAATGGGAAGCACTGCACCTCGTGTCAGAACCTGAAAAGCTTCACATTCATTTAATATGAGGAAAGGTCTACATCTCAAGATTGAAGACCAAGAAAAGACAAGCCAACGAACACAAGTGTCTTTTGAAAATCAGCCTATCTCTTCAACGGGAAGATTTTTGAAAGTTCACTATAAAAGGCTGAGGAAACTCATTGAGAAAAGGTTACCTGAACCACGAACAAGCAAGCAATATTTAAACTGTAACCTGCAAACATTCTCAAAGATATTCAAGCAAATCCTCAAGCCTGAAACTCGAAGGAAATCAATCCAACACAAAGATGTGAAGGAGAGACAACTTCAAACTGTTGAAGAGGAAACTTTTGAAGAATCAAAAGGGGTCTACTTTCCAAGGAGGATTGTAGGAAGGTTCAAGGTCGAACTAGTATCAAGTTATTGGAGGGCTTCGTGATCAAATCCAAGAGTTTGAGAAAGTGAGTCAAGTAGCAAGGCAAATGCGCCCTATGAAGAAGTTCGAGTCGGACGAGAAGCTTTTTTGTGTGACCAAAGTCTGTTCTCTAGATCGTTCACCACTTTGTAAATTGATCATTATTTAGTGGATTCCTCCAGAGTTGGAGAAAAGAGGATTAGAAGAATTACCCCATCTTCGAACCTCGTATAAAAATCAATCGTGTTATTTATTTTTCAAAGACATTTATATTTTCGCATATCTACTTTATATCTCCGATAAACTCATTTGCTATCCAAACTGATTAATAACCTAGTGCTAAAATCAAGTGTTAAAACAAGTTTAAAACAAATCAAAGGGTGTTAAGTCTTCCGCTGATAAAACCAACACATCCAAGTTAAGTTTTAGGTTAAACAACTGAGTTATTCTATCAATAGCTCTATCGAGTCTGTTGAGTGGCTAACTCTGCTGAATAACCAACTTAGTTGTCCCTCAAGGACTTAGTTGTTTGTGTTAACTCTGTAATTTCTTTAAAAAGACTAAATCGAAAATTTGGTAAGGTTTATTCAACCCCCCATTCTAAATCTTACTCACACCCCTTGGGACCTACAAATACCCTCTGAACATCATAATTCACAATGGTTGTCATGATAACGAGGGCATCGCTATGAGGAGGCACAATTCCCCGGCTATCCTTGGCCCTTCGAGAGTCTCTACCAGACGGACCTCCTATCACCATATGAATGACCCCTTCCCTATCGGCAGTGGGTGAAGATCATTTCCTTCCTCTGCTCCCTTTTCTGGCTCTTGCCTTTGTGGGTAATTATTCTGGCCCTTCCGATAATTACCCTTAGTCGTCCTCTTATCCACATACATAAACTCCTTCAAATGACCCTCCTAGATCATTCTCTCTATCTCATCTTTCAAATGGGTACACTGATCCGTGGTATGCCCATACTCATTGTGGAACCTACTGAACTCTTTGCACTTCTCCTTCCTAGGTGTCTCAGCATAAGTTTTTGGCCACCTCAGATCAGGATGGCACTCAATCTCCATGAAAACATCCCCCTAGAGAGCTACCAGAGGCGTGTATTTTCATATCTATCCCCCCTCCCATCAATTCATGCTTAGGAAGGCTAGACTTCTTACTGGGAGCTCTTTCATCTCTAACATCATTCCTCTCCTTCCTCTTATCACCCTCCTCACGTTTCATTTTTCTAGTCTATTTGAGATTAATGTATCTCTCAGCTCTTGCTAGGAGCTCATCGAACGTGCGCGCCAGCTCTACCACTAGGGATTCAAAGAAATCCCCATCCTTCAAGCCCTGGGCAAGGTCATTAGCCAATATGTTTGAGTCGCTTAAGGAACCCTAAGCTTCGCCTCCGTAAACCGATTAATATAACTCCTCAACTCCTCATTATCATTCTGCTTAATACTGAACAACGTCAGCGGAGTCTTCTGGTACCTCCTACAACTAGTAAATTGGTGTAAGAACATTGAGCTGAACTCGTCAAAGATCTTGATCGAATTTGGCAACAACTGACTAAACCACTGTTGTGTCGATTTAGTCAGCATAGTCGGAAGTACCCGGCACATCACCCCATCGGAAAACCTGTGGAGCATTATAACGTTCTCGAAGCGACACAAGTGATCCCAAGAGTAAGTGGTGCCATCATACTCGAAACTCAGAGCCCGATACAAGGAGGGGAGTTCACCAGCCATGATCTCCTCTGAGAAAGTGGTACCCCTCTTAGATCGGTCCAGCCCACTTCCAGACACCTTTCTATTGAGCTCTCTTACCTCCCTATGCAGGTCATCCATTTTTTTAGTCCAATCGGGATCGGTTGCCGGGTCGTTTTGAGTAAAAGCCGAGGCACTCTCATTCTCCACCACCATCGGTGCCCTTCGATCACGCTCACCTCCTCCAGTTGGGGGAGGCCTCATCTCATTCACTGGACCAATCTGTGTCGCCGTAGGCTGGACGAACTCCCTCATCCGACTACTCACGGCTTCTTCCACAACTACCTTAATGAAGAAACACATCTATTGGAAAAATCCAGGCCCCAAACCACCTCCTCCCATCAGAGGATCGATCGCTTCAGCCGGCCTGGGAGGAGGGCACTCAACTCCAGCACTAGGTGCACGGGAGATGCGCACACGCTCTCCCGTCACCACCTCAGGCATCTTAATCAGAATTTATTCCAGATCATCCTCCAAATTCCGACGGATTTGTTCCATAACTATCCTGAACTCACGTCTTAAAACTCAAAGATCCCACAATCGGCTTCAATTGGTCGATCAAGGAATGCCCACCGTCCAATAAAAATCAGCTCCGATGCGTGACTGACCTACGACCTGCAAAACCACCGTTAGAAGGGGGTCAGAAGGATTTTCCGGTGTACCCACTCTGACGCTCAATTCAGGATCACTCTAGAGTGAGAAAATATATGAATGGTATGTAAAGTGTGTGTGAAAATTCTAACCTAAGGCACACCATTTTGTTAGCTATTTATAGGTTGGCAACTAGGGTTTCGTGCCCACCAAGCCAGACTAAAACCCTAATTAATCCCCTTAATTGAATTAGGCTTATCATTGTTCATGGGCCACAGGCCTAACAAGCCCAATAGTTCGGGAGACACCTGGCCTTGTTTACTGAAGAGCCCAATTGGCCCATTAACTCGGGCCTACTAAAGTTAATCACAAAGAGGGTCCATGGACCGTTGAACCAGCCATAGGGCCATCAGATCTTTCTAAGCTCATTTACTCAGCCCAACCACTACAAGACTCCGATCCAGGCCAATAGGTGAGCCCAAATGTTAAATAGCTCGGTCCATGCCCATCAAGACTTAGCTTCCTTTTGGGCCTTCCCGAACTCTGGATATACTTCACAGCTTAGGCCCATATCCCTTCTTCACGAGATCGGCCTACCAGATCTTGCTTAGAAGTCGGTCCTGGACCTAAATAAATATGGGGACTAATTAAAGCCCCTTAGCTCGGCCTCTATACAAGTGGGTCCAAATTGGCCCCTATCAAATAATAATAATAATAATAATGATCATTTGCCCACAACACATTGCAAGAAATATATATGTACGTGTAAATTATTGATGGGAATCAAAGTTTACTAACAAAGTCCACGCTTATCTGTCCGTTTTTTTTTCCTCCTCCTTTTGATCAATTCCATTCTTTCTTGTCAAATTGATTAACTTGCATCATTATTTTAAAAATAAATAAATAAAATAACTAAGCTCTCAAAGTAAACGTCATATACAAATGCAAATTTTGCATATTCATTTCTATATGTACAATAATAATTTTTTTTCTAAGGATTAAGATGCAAAATCTCCAAGAACCCACGCGTGAGATCAATATTGCACCACCACCATCCACCGCACGTTGGCCATCTACGGAAGACAAAAATGAGGCGGCGCCACCACCGCCGGCCGACACGCTTTTGCCGGCTATAGCACTGGCTTTGAGAGTGCTGGCACTGGGCTCTCTGTTGGCATTGCTCGTAAACCTTCCCGCAACTACGGCCGTCGTATCTATTCCGGCTGAAAATGGAGGGCTAAGTGAATCCAAGGAAATCAAATATACCCATTTTTTGGTCTACAGGTAATGAACATTCTTAATTTGACTTATCAATGATAATTATTTCGTCGTATCGAGCGCCATTTGATATAGTATTCTTATAAATTTTATTTTCAACCCTTTCCTTTTTTTCTCCAAGAAGTATAAGAACTTTTAGGCTAATTTAACAAAATAAGTCAAATTTAAAATCAATTTAAACAAATAATGCAAAAAAAAATTTTTAAAAAATGGGTGAAGAAACGCTGTTTTCTCTGTTTTTGTCGAAACGCAGAGAAAAAAAAATGATTCTTTGTTTTCTCAAAAAAAAAAAATTTTAAAAAATTAGTTTAAAATAGCATTTTTAGTTTTAGGATATTGTTTTGAAAAAATAATATCAAATTTGTTTTGTGTGATTTAATTTTTCATGATTAGAATTTTTTTTTTAATTTTAATTCTAAAAACAGGTATTGAATCTCTATTTTCACAAATTATTTTTTAATTTTTTAATTTTAGGATATTGTTTTGTAAAAAATAAAAAATGCATACAAAATTTTTGGAATATAAAAATGAACTTCTACAACCCGATTACCACGCGTGATGATGCGGGTCCATCCATTTCTGCACATCATGACTGATATTTATTGTTTCGGTTGTTGTACGATTTTAAATTGTGTGATTTTCAGTTATTCGTACAACAACCGGAACAATAAATATCGGTCATGATGTGCAGAAGTGGATGGACCCGCATCATCACGCGTGGTAATCGAGTTGTAGAAGTTCATTTTTATATTCCAAAAAATTGTGTATGCATTTTTTATTTTTTACAAAACAATATCCTAAAATTAAAAAATTAAAAAATAATTTGTGAAAATAGAGATTCATACTGCTTTTTAATTAAAATTAAAAAGAAATTCTAATTTTGAAAAATTAAATCACACAAAACAAATTTGATATTATTTTTTCAAAACAATATCCTAAAACTAAAAATGCTATTTTAAAACAGCGTTAGAATCGCTGTTTTCTCTGCGTTTTCTGACAAAAACAGAGAAAACAGCGTTTCTAACGCTGTTTTCACCCATTTTTTTTAATTTTTTTTTTTGCATTATTTGTTTAAATTGATTTTAAATTTGACTTATTTTGTTAAATTATCCGAACTTTTAACTTTAGAATACTGTGGTTAAATATAAATAATTATAAGTCACTTATAAATAGTAGTCATAATTTTTTCCCGCCTAAAATACTCTCCAGAAATAGTAAAAAATAATTATATAATTTTCGTGAATTAATTATGAAATATATATTTATAATAACAAAGAATTATATAATAATTAACTTTCCAGATCTGTGTCCATTAGTTATTATATATTTTTTTTCTTCTTTAAAATTTAATATCTTTTTTGTTTTCTTATCCATTTTTGGCGTATAATATATCTAATTAATCGTTTTTCTTTTTGCGATCTTCACTTTGACACTCATATTTCATATATAAAATTAAAATATAAAATATAAAATATTTACTCAAAAATATATTTTGTAATGAGCTTTAAAAATCATGCATTGTGATATAATCATGTATTTTTGGCTATTTGTAATATATATATTTATATTTGTTATTTGGATTTAACACATATCTTCATAATTATATAGAATTATATTTAAATTGACTATATTCAATAAAATAAATATTTATTTTAATTGCATCTCAACTTACACGTACGGATAGCTTTGAATAATAAAATTGCATCCGAATTTACTATTACAACATTGAAAAAAAAATATGGAACCAATCTTCAACTAATTAAAGATCTAAATATGACTAAAATATAATGGGCTATGAAGTTGTGCCTTGTGCGGTTTATGAAAAATCACCTTTGAAAGATTGAACACAAATATACAGTGTTGTATGTATTTGCCATGATTCTAAAATACTTATGATATTTTTTTATTTTATTAATAAAACATATTAAATACAATTCCTCGCGTATTGTCTAATGCTATTCTAAAATTATTACAATGACGGGAGTTCGAATTAATAGAATTATCAGAAAATACACGTCACATTACAAAACAGATGTGTCATAGATATACCGTGTATTACACGGTGGTCTCATCTAGTTATTATATAATAATAATAATCATCATCATCATCATCATCATCATCATCATAATAACAACTTGGAATTCATTACTGTTTACGTTTTGGGAAAATATCATTTGAATCTATGTAGGTGCAGAAATAAAATGTGTCTGGATGAGTGACTCTCAAAGTTTGATTAGTTGGTGGACAGATCGATTTAACATTTTATTTTGAGATAATACATATTGGATTTATTTATAAATATAAAATAAAGATAATTTTTCAATATGTTGTGTAGACATTGAAAAAATATCGATTCACTCATTGAGATTTGAAAATAGGATTGGAAATTATCGTGGTGTAAAATATAATAAGAATAGAATGTTTTTATAAATATATATTTTTTCAGAAAATATTTACCAAATGTTTCAAACCAAAACACATTTCCATTTTGGGAAAGATAAAATCTTTTGGAGGATTTCATCCAAACATAGATTTTAGGGTACTAGCTAAATCAGTTTACAAATGAAATAGAAGTCAAATTATCATTATTAATATATATATATATATATATATATATATATATATATGGAGAGGATCCTGTGAGACCACCCTCCTAGGTTAGTTCATAAGACCGAATCTAAACCATCCAAATAGTAAATCAATGGCCAAGATACATTACAATCTATACAGGTTTTCGTAACTAACTATACAATAGAAAGGGTAAAATTGGAATCCATAAAATCAGACATGGTAACCTCCTCCTACATTATAGGGATGTGATCTAATATTGGTCACGTCCTGCTTCGGCCACTTCTTCGAACGATTATGAAAGAGTCATAAATCACTTCCCATAATCAAGCAATTCACATTTCCTTTTTTCTCCCTTCTCATTCGAACCTGCAAATTATTCAAATATGGCAACAGAATCATGCAACAATTAATGAAAAGTATACAATTACACTAAACTAACTATACATTAAAATATTACTAAGTATACATAAACAATTAACTAATTATACAATTACACTAAACTATTTGTACATTAAAACATTACTAAGTATGCATAAACATTTAACTAAGTATACAATTATATTGAACTAATTATACATTAAAATATTACTAAGTATACAATTACACTGAACTAAATACACAATTTCACTAAATTACTTATATAACTAAGTATACAATTCCATTGAACTAAGCATACAAATCCACAGAACTAAGTATACAAATCCATAGAACTAAGTATACAAATTCACTAAACTACTTATATAACTTAGAATACGATTCCACTGAACCAAGTATACAAATCCACTGAACTAAATATACAATAAAACATGACTAAGTATACAAGTCCACTAAACTAAGTATACAATAAAATGATTGTTCACAAATATGGCGGAAAGAAGTATCAATATTGAAAAAATGCTTGAAATTGATTATTTTTCCTCCCTAAAAATCGGGTAATCGAAAGGTAGGATTATGTTTCCTTAAAAATAGCTAATAACTGGCCCAATTAATAAAACTGATTAAATATAAAAGTACAATCATACCCTTATAACCCAAAAATAACAAAAGAGATCTACACCATCAAAAATTTAAATCAAGGGTTCATAGGTGTTCTTATGGACTAACCTAAAGGGGTTGTTCTCATTTGAACCAATCCCTATATATATATATATATATATTGAGAAGGGATGTCAAATTACTTTATTAAAGTGACCGGTCTGAACAATCCCATGTATGCATTAAATTTTGAGAAGAAAATGTCCTTGTCTATTTGTAAATTGTCAGCATTTAAAAAAAAATTATGTTAGTAATTTTCTAAATTATTCCATTTTGAAAAGTAGGAGTTGTTGTTTGGTAAAATATTTGTGAGGTTTCTGTTTAGGAAAATGACTAAGTGTATAGTTTATAGGCTAAAGTCGAGACCTGAATTAGATTCAATCTCCGCAAGACGAAATACGCCCCGTATACAAAGTGCTTACGGTCCCGACGTTCATCTCTAAGATACAACGACTTACAGGTCCGGTTTAGCAGCACTTGCAAAAACCGGAATCACAGCGAACAAGAAGTGTTTCTGACCTTCAAGCTTTTGAAGGAGGAAGAATGTCAATATGCTCGATTATGCAAATGACTGGTTATTATCTTAAGATTTTCGTGTCCATATTCATCTGCAGGGGCTTCTGTAATATAGGCAAGCAAGTGCCCGTATGGAAAATCGCATCTTTTGGCTCGAAAAGACACATTTTGCACTGAGAGACGCACCTGTTCAGGGGCGCACGACCCGACGCACGGGCCGTGCGCCTGCCCGTGTGCTAGTGCGCGAAGGTTCGGCAGGGCACACAACCCGATGCACGGGACGTGCGCCAGCCCGTGCGCTATTCGCAAATGTTCGGCAGGTAGCACGACCCGACGCACGGGCCGTGCGTCCGCCCATGCGCGGGTCCGAACCTCTCCCCAGGTTGAAAACCAATTAATTAATTAAATAATTATTTTAAAGGTTTTTGGTCCAAAAAGAATAAGGGCCTTGAAGCCCAAGCCCACGACTCACGACCCACGACCCATGACCCGGACCGGACCGGACCGGGCAGGGCCGAGCCGAGCCGAGCCGAGCCGGGCGGCGGCGGCGGCGCGCGCGCGCGTGCTTTGAACCAAACCCACAAGCATGTAGGTCCTCACCCCTTTAAAAACTTGGGTGCCCCCAAGTGCCCAAACCCATAAGTCCAACTTGGGATATATAAAGTGTGCAAACTTTTCATCCTTTTCCTATGTGGGATGGAGCATTTCTCCTTCCTCACATTTTCCATTTTCCATACCATTTATTTGTATTAAGTGGCTAACTTCTAGCATTAATTTCTCATTCACCCGGAATCGGTTTTGAGAAATTCCAAATACTATTCTCATCTACTCTCTTAGTAGAATTTTTACAAATAATTTAATTCTATTTTTCACTAATGGAAACCACTTAATTATTTGGTCAAAATCGGGTCAACACCCATTTCTCAAGACCAAATTCCAACAATCCCCCACATGAATGAAATTAATGCATGCGTGTATGCATATTCGCTTGAAAGTCTCGGCGAATCGTTATTGCATCAGGATAGGTAGCTTGTGGCTTTGAACCTTCCTTAGTAAAATACTATCGGATATACTGGCTGCTTAGTGATGCGATGTCTCGAACTACTCAACCGTTTGTTTAAACCGAGACAACAGTACTTACACAATAACATCTCTAACACTTGTTGTTCTCACGTTGTGTCCATTTCGGCCCTGGACTATATCTTAGATTCATAAGTGTTTTTTTGAAGCGGCCATTACTTCTCACTTATATAGGTGATCTCCTATTGAAGAGTATCCTGCCACACTCTACCTTTCGGTATAGGAATCATTAAAAGTCTTAAACTTAACCTCACCACATTCAGCAGGTTTTCATTCACTTGGATGTTTCGAGAATGAGCTAACACATTTTCCAAGTGTTCAGCTGAACATTCATAACTTAGTTGTCCTATTGAACCAAGGTCTTGGGATCTCCAATTCACAAGGTTGGGTTACCGCTATGAACATTCTTTAAGTTGTGGATTTTAAACCCATTCCCCTTAACAGTTTATACAGTTGATCTCGATTTATGCCTTTCGTAAGCAGATCCGCAAGGTTTTCCTTTGACTTCATGTAGTCAACCGAAATAACCCCATTCGAAATCAACTGTCTAATAGTATTGTGTCTCCGACGTATGTGTCTAGACTTACCATTATACATACTGCTTTGTGCCCTTTCGATTGCTGATTGACTATCACAATGTATCATAACAGCAGGCACATGCTTATTGCAACAAGGAATATCCTCTAAAACGTTTCTAAGCCATTTTGCTTCTTCTCCAGCTTTATCCAAAGAAATGAACTCGGATTCCATAGTGGATCGAGCTATGCACGTCTGCTTAGAAGACTTCCACGACACTGCTCCTCCACCTATTGTGAAAACAAATCCACTTGTGGACTTGGAGTCTTTTGTGCCTAATATCCAATTGGCATCACAGTATCCTTCTAATACTGCTGGATATCTCGTATAAAGTATTCCATAGTTCATGGTATACTTTAAATATCTAAGTACCCTTGTCACAGCTTTCCAGTGATCCGTACTCGGGTTACTTGTGAACCTGCTTAGTTTACTCACTGAATATGCAATGTCTGGACGTGTACACTTCGTTAAGTACATCAGACTGCCAATTACCCATGCATATTCCAGCTGAGAAACTAGTTCGCCTCTATTGTTGGCCAAGTGTAGACTTAGATCTACAGGTGTCTTAGCCGGAGGATTATCAAAAGCATTAAACCTTCTGAGTATGCTTTCAACATAATGGGATTGTGACAAGACAATTCCATCTGAAGTTCTAGAGATATTAATCCCTAATATAACATCAGATAATCCCATATCCTTCATGTCAAAGTTCTTTTTCAACATGTTTTTAGTATTCATGATTAAATCATGACTATTGCCCATAATCAACATATCATCAACATAAAGGCATACTATGATGTAATCATTTGTAATACCTTTAATGTAGACACATTTGTCACATTCGTTGATCTTGAAACCATTTGACTTCATAGTCGAGTCAAACTTTTCATGCCATTGCTTAGGTGCTTGTTTTAATCCATAAATTAACTTAACAAGTTTACACACCTTTCGGTCTTGACCGGGTGCAACGTACCCCTCGGGTTGTTCCATATAAATCTCCTCTTCAAGCTCACCATTCAAGAAGGCAGTCTTAACGTCCATTTGATGTATCTCAAGGTTATGCAAAGCTACAATAGCAATGAGAACACGAATGGATGCAATCCTCGTGACAGGAGAATATGTATCAAAGAAGTCATATCCCTCCTTTTGTCTAAATCCTTTAGCTACCAATCGGGCTTTATACTTGTCGATTGATCCATCTACTTTATACTTCCTTTTAAGGATCCACTTGCATCCCAAAGGTTTGCAACCCGGTGGGAGATCAACCAACTCCCAAGTGTGATTTTGCATGATGGAATCTATCTCATTATTGATAGGTTCTTGCTAGAGAGGAGCTTCTGGACTAGACAATGCTTCTTGAATAGCTCGGGGTTCTTTTTGTAACATATAAGTTAGAAAATCAGGACAAAAAGACTTAGCTACTTTTGTCCTTTTACTGCGTCTTGGTTCCTCTTCATCATCACTTTGAGGTAACCTTGCAGTATCATAAGTCCGTTTACTCAAACTTTCTTCTTTCCGTTCTTTGTTCGGAAAGATATAATCGAAGGATACAACATTCCTTGATTCAATGATCATACCTTCATTTATATCAGGAATTGCTAACTTGTGCACTAAGAAGCGATATGCACTACTATTGTTAGCATATCCAATGAAAGCACAATCGATCGTCTTCAGACCGATTCTAACTTATTTCGGCTTAGGTACTTCGAATTTAGCCAAGCACCCCCACACTTTGAGGTATTTATATGACGGTTTACGTCCCATCCATAACTCATATGGAGTTTCGTTTTTACATTTGTGTGGGATCTTATTAAGAATGTAGTTCGCAGAAAGTATGGCTTCCTCCCAGAAATTTTGGGGTAAGCCAGAACTTAACAACATCGCATTCATCATCTCCTTAAGAGTACAATTTTTGCGTTCTGCAACACCATTTGATTGAGGTGAGTAAGATGCAGTCATTTGAGGAATTATACCCGCTTCCGAGCAAACTTCTTCAAACAGAGCAACATACTCTCCGCCTCTATCACTTCGAATCATCTTAATTTTCAAATTAAGCTGATTTTCAACTTCATTCTTATAAGTTTTAAAAGCTACTAAAGCTTCATCTTTGCTTTTCAAAAGATACACATAGCAATATCTTGTGCAATTGTCTATAAATGTTATGAAGTACTTTATCCCACCTCGAGTTTGCACAAGTTTTAAATCACACACATCAGTATGAATTAACTCGAGTGGTTTGGTACTTCTTATTACCGAATGAAACGGTGCTTTGGCCAATTTTGCTTCAACACAAATTTCGCATTTGTCTTGTGAATCGGTTTTAAATGTAGGTATTAATTCCAGATTCACTAACATTTTAATTATGTTGAAGTTTACGTGTCCTAATCTATCATGCCATAAATAAGAACAATCCAACAAGTAAACAGAAGTAATGTTTTTATTCTTCGCCTCTTGGCGGAAAACAGACATTACACTCATTTCAAACAGGCCCTTATCAAGGTAGCCTTTATAAAGAAACTGACCATTCTTGGTCATTACAAACTTGTCGGACTCAAACACTAGTATAAACCCGGTCTTACTAAGCAAAGGACTGGAAACCAAATTCTTGCGGATGTCCGGGACATGCAACACATCTACAAGCGTAAGCTCCTTTCCAGAAGTCATCTTGAGCACCACCTTTCCAAGCCCAACGATGTTGGAAGTCGAAGAGTACCCCATGAACAACTTCCTTCCATTAATCAGAGTGTAGGGGGAGAACATCTCCTTATCGGCACAAATGTGACGAGTAGCCCGATATCTATCCACCGCTCCTCTTGGATTATCAACCATATTGGCTTCAAATACAACGGTGGAGAGATCGAGCTCGACATGTCGATTGGAACCGACTTGTCCTCCATCACATTAGCTTGTTGGTTGCCACCTTGATTTCCCTTTTTTAGGGTGTCGGCAATCCTTTGCCATGTGGTTCGGTTTGCCAGCGATTGTAGCAATTCCTTGAACTTTTGGCCTTGCCTTTCTCTTTTCCCGGAGTGCTTGCGTTTCTTGCTAGTGCTCGATTCAGCAAGATTGGCCTTAGCCTCCATTCCAGACTTACTGGATTTCACATCTGATTTTCGGTTGTCTTCTTCGATCTAAAGCCGAACAATCAGATCCTCAAGCCCCATCTATTTACGCTTGTGCTTGAGGTAATTTTGAAGTCCTTCCACAATGGCGGAAATTTCTCGATTATTGCAGCGACTTGAAAGGATTCATTCAAAATCATCCCTTCAGACACTAAGTCGTGAAGTATGATTTGAATCTCCTAAACTTGGCTGATCACCGTCTTGGTGTCAACCATCTTGTACTCCAGGAATTTGCCGACAACAAAGTTCTTTGTGTCGGCATCTTCCGTCTTGTACTTCTTCTCCAAGGAATCCCACAATTCCTTGGACGTCTTGAACGTGCTATAGACATTGTAGAGGGTGTCGTCTAACCCGTTCAACACATAGTTGCGACACAGAAACTCGCTGTTATGCCAAGCATCCACAACGATTCTCTGGTTGTTGTCAACTTCTTCATCGCCTACGGAGGGAAGGGGTCGTCCTTCAGGAAACGTGACCACCCCAAGGTCGTCAAGTAAAATAGCATCTTATGTTGCCAATGTTTGAAGTCGGTGCCGGAGAACTTGGGTATCTTTTCGCCGTGAGCGGGAGCAGTATCCATAGGTGTGAATGAGATTGATGATGATGCCATTGTCTTCAACAGAAACGAAATATTTCGTCTTGTGATTGTTGTTAGGTAAAATATTTGTGAGGTTTCTGTTTAGGAAAATGGCTAAGTATATAGTGTATAGGCTAAAGTCGAGGCCCGAATTAGATTGGTCTCCGCAAGACAAACTACGTCCCATATAAAAAGTGCTTGATTTCGGCGTTCGTCTCTAAGATACAACGACTTACGATTCGATTTAGCAACACTTGCAAAAACTTAATCACAACGAACAAGAAGTGTTTCGACTTTCAAGCTTTTGAAGGAGAAAAAATGTCAATATGCTCGATTATGCAAATGACCGGTTGTTATCTTAAGATTTTCGTGTCCATATTCATCGCATGGGTTTCTATAATATAGGCAAGCAAGTGCCCGTGACGGAAAATCGCGTCTTTTAGCTCGAAAAAACACATTTTTTGACCTTTGAGAGACGCACTGCTCGCCAGGGCGCACGACCCAACCCAACGCACGTCGTCGTCGTCGCGCCCCGTCTTGGCCGGTGCGAGAAGGTTCGATAGGCGCACGACCGATGCACGGGCCGTGAGCAGCCCGTCTTCATTGTTCGGCGGGAGCACAACCCAATGCACGTGTAAGTGCGTCCGCCCGTGCATGGGTCCGAACCTCTTTCCAGGTTGAAAACCATTTAATTAATTACAAAAATTAATTAAATCAATTTAATTACAAAAATTAATTAAACAATTATTTTAAAGGTTTTTGGTCCAAAAAGAATCGGGCCTTGAAGCCCAAGCCCAAGCCCGGACCGGACCGGGGCTAGGCCGAGCCGAGCGAGCTGCGCGGCAAAGGGCGGCGGCAAACGGCGCGCGCGCGTGTGTGTGCTTTGATCCAAACCCACAAGCTTGTAGGTCCTCACCCCTTTAAAAACTTGGGTGCCCCCAATGGCCCAAACCCATAAGTCCAACTTGGGATATATAAAGTGTGCAAACTTTTCATCTTTTCCCTATGTGGGATGGAGCATTTCTCCTTCCCCATATTTTCTATTTTCCATACCATTTATTTGTATTAAGTGGCTAACTTCTAGCATTAATTTCTCATTCACCCGGAATCGGTTTTGAGAAATTCCAAATGTTATTCTCATCTACTCTCTTAGTAGAATTTTTACAAATAATTTAATTCTATTTTTTACTAATGGAAACCACTTAATTATTTGGTCAAAATCGGGTCAACACCCATTTCTCAAGACCAAATTCCAACAGAGTACTACTAATGTGTTTTTCGCACTTTATGAGTTCATTTTGGGAACATTTTTAAAAATGGAAGCACCCTCAATCCTTACCTGAAAGCAACATCCGGTGTTTTTTTCCGGGGTGGGTGGGGGTGTGGGTGGACATTTTTAAGAAATAAAATACTCTCATCTATTCACAATAAGTGTTTTTTAGGAAACAAAACACACAAATTAAGGAATGTATTAAAATACCAAATACACCCTTAATTAATCATAAATATAGCTTTGAAAGAAAACAAAAATTTAGGCGTTATTGTTAATGAGTATAATGGTAATTTAGGAAAAATCTTTTCTCATTAGTCTTGAAAATATCAAAAAGATATTCTTTTTGAGTAACTTTTTATGTGTCAAAAAGACACTTATTGTGAGTAGAAGGGAGTATATTTTATTATTTTCACATGATAAATCATGGCTGAACGTTGCAATTTTCCGAATACATTTTCTATTTCAAAAGTTTCATAACATTAAAACATATTTGCACAAAATATTTTTCAAAATAAATCTAAGTTGTATGTAGGTCCCATGGGGTGTGAAGTAAGCTTTAGAAGGGGGGTTGAATAAACCTTACCAAATTTTCAATTTTAGTCCTTTAAAAATTATTCAACAGAGTTGACTCAAACAACTGTCTCTTTGATGGATAGCTAAGTTGGCTTTTCAACTAAGTTACCCACTAAACAGACTCAATAGAGCTGTTGATAGTATAACTCGGTTGCTCAAGCTAAATACTTAACTTGGCTGATTGGTTTTTAACAGCGAAAGACTTAACACCATTTGTTTAGTTTTAAGGTTGTTTTTAACACTAAAGCTTTTGGTTATTTATCAGTTGGACAACAAATATGATACTAACAGCAGATATAAAGTAGATATGCAGAAAAGTAAGTTTGCTGAAAGTAAATGACACAAATAATTTATAGAGTTTCGAAGATGGGGTAATTCTTCCAATAATCTCTTCTCCAACTCCTAGAGGAATCCATTATGTAACATATCGTTTACAAAGCGGTGAACGATCTGAGACGCCTTGATCACACAACCGGCTTCTCTTGTGACTCGGCCTTCTTCACAGCTACTACCTTGCTACTTCACTCACTTCTCAAGTTCTTGGATTTGATCACGAAGCCCTCCAACAAACTTGATAATGGTTCGACCTAGAACCTTTCTACAATCCCGACTTGGAAAGTAGACCCTTTGCTTCTTTAAATGTTTTCTCTTCAATAGGTTGAAGTTATCTCTCCTTCACGACTTGTGTTGGATCGTTTCTTCGAGTTTGAGGCTTGAGGAATTGCTTGAATGTCTATAAGAATATTGCGGGTTAAATGCTTGAATATTGCTTGCTTATTCGTGGTTGTGTAACCTTTTCTCTATAGTGCACATTTGAAATTTTGCCGTTAAAGAGATAGGCTAATTCAAATGTCACTTTTGTGGTTGTTGGCTTGTCTTGTCTTGGTCTGATCCTTGATGTAGAGTTTTTCTCGTATTAATGGCATACCGACTTTGTAGGTGTTTGACAAAAGATGCAAGTGCTTCCCATTGGTTCATTCCTTTTGCATAATTCCGGAAAAGCACTTTTAGACTGGAAGCTTTACATGTTACTATATCGAGTTACATTTGTGACTTTATTGCAACGAATCTAAGTCAGTTGTCTTTATAAAGAAACTGACCATTCTTGGTCATTACAAACTTGTCGGACTCAAACACTAGTATAAACCCGGTCTTACTAAGCAAAGGACTGGAAACCAAATTCTTGCGGATGTCCGGGACATGCAACACATCTACAAGCGTAAGCTCCTTTCCAGAAGTCATCTTGAGCACCACCTTTCCAAGCCCAACGATGTTGGAAGTCGAAGAGTACCCCATGAACAACTTCCTTCCATTAATCAGAGTGTAGGGGGAGAACATCTCCTTATCGGCACAAATGTGACGAGTAGCCCCGATATCTATCCACCGCTCCCTTGGATTATCAACCATATTGGCTTCAAATACAACGGTGGAGAGATCGAGCTCTGACATGTCGATTGGAACCGACTTGTCCTCCATCACATTAGCTTGTTGGTTGCCACCTTGATTTCCCTTTTTAGGGTGTCGGCAATCCTTTGCCATGTGGTTCGGTTTGCCACAGTTGTAGCAATTCCCCTTGAACTTTTTGGCCTTGCCTTTCTCTTTCCCGGAGTGCTTGCGTTTCTTGCTAGTGCTCGATTCAGCAAGATTGGCCTTAGCCTCCATTCCAGACTTACTGGATTTCACATCTGATTTTCGGTTGTCTTCTTCGATCTAAAGCCGAACAATCAGATCCTCAAGCCCCATCTATTTACGCTTGTGCTTGAGGTAATTTTTGAAGTCCTTCCACAATGGCGGAAATTTCTCGATTATTGCAGCGACTTGAAAGGATTCATTCAAAATCATCCCTTCAGACACTAAGTCGTGAAGTATGATTTGAATCTCCTAAACTTGGCTGATCACCGTCTTGGTGTCAACCATCTTGTACTCCAGGAATTTGCCGACAACAAAGTTCTTTGTGTCGGCATCTTCCGTCTTGTACTTCTTCTCCAAGGAATCCCACAATTCCTTGGACGTCTTGAACGTGCTATAGACATTGTAGAGGTGTCGTCTAACCCGTTCAACACATAGTTGCGACCGTACGAAACTCATTTGTTATGCCAAGCATCCACAACGATTCTCTGGTTGTTGTCAACTTCTTCATCGCCTACGGAGGGAGGGGGTCGTCCTTCAGGAAACGTGACCACCCCAAGGTCGTCAAGTAAAATAGCATCTTATGTTGCCAATGTTTGAAGTCGGTGCCGGAGAACTTGGGTATCTTTTCGCCGTGAGCGGGAGCAGTATCCATAGGTGTGAATGAGATTGATGATGATGCCATTGTCTTCAACAGAAACGAAATATTTCGTCTTGTGATTGTTGTTAGGTAAAATATTTGTGAGGTTTCTGTTTAGGAAAATGGCTAAGTATATAGTGTATAGGCTAAAGTCGAGGCCTGAATTAGATTCAGTCTCCGCAAGACAAACTACGTCCCATATAAAAAGTGCTTACGGTTTCGGCGTTCGTCTCTAAGATACAACGACTTACAGTTCTGATTTAGCAACACTTGCAAAAACCAGAATCACAACGAACAAGAAGTGTTTCTGACTTTCAAGCTTTTGAAGGAGAAAAAATGTCAATATGCTCGATTATGCAAATGACCGGTTGTTATCTTAAGATTTTCGTGTCCATATTCATCTGCATGGGTTTCTATAATATAGGCAAGCAAGTGCCCGTACGGAAAATCGCGTCTTTTAGCTCGAAAAAACACATTTTGCACTGACAGACGCACCTGTTCAGGGGCGCACGACCCAACGCACGGGTCGTGCGTCTGCCCGTGCGCTGGTGTGAGAAGGTTCGATAGGGCGCACGACCTGATGCACGGGCCGTGAGCCAGCCCGTGCACTGTTCGGCAGGGAGCACAACCCAATGCACGTGCCGTGCGTCCGCCCGTGCATGGGTCCGAACCTCTTTCCAGGTTGAAAACCATTTAATTAATTACAAAAATTAATTAAATCAATTTAATTACAAAAATTAATTACACAATTATTTTAAAGGTTTTTGGTCCAAAAAGAATCAGGGCCTTGAAGCCCAAGCCCACGACGGACCGCCGCTAGGCCGAGCCGAGCCAGCGGGCTGGCGGCGGCGGCAACGGCGTCTTGTGGCGTGTGTGTGCTTTGATCCAAACCCACAAGCTTGTAGGTCCTCACCCCTTTAAAAACTTGGGTGCCCCAATGGCCCAAACCCATAAGTCCAACTTGGGATATATAAAGTGTGCAAACTTTTCATCTTTTTTCCTATGTGGGATGGAGCATTTCTCCTTCCCCATATTTTCTATTTTCCATACCATTTATTTGTATTAAGTGGCTAACTTCTAGCATTAATTTCTCATTCACCGGAATCGGTTTGAGAAATTCCAAATGTTATTCTCATCTACTCTCTTAGTAGAATTTTTACAAATAATTTAATTCTATTTTTTATTAATGGAAACCACTTAATTATTTGGTCAAAATCGGGTCAACACCCATTTCTCAAGACCAAATTCCAACAGAGTACTACTAATGTGTTTTCGCACCTATGAGTTCATTTTGGGAACATTTTTAAAAATGGAAGCACCCTCAATCCTTACGAAAGCAACATCCAGGTGTTTTTTCCGGGGGTGGGTGGGGGTGTGGGTGGACATTTTTAAGAAATAAAATACTCTCATCTATTCACAATAAGTGTTTTTTAGGAAACAAAACACACAAATTAAGGAATGTATTAAAATACCAAATATACCCTTAATTAATCATAAATATAGCTTTGAAAGAAAACAAAAATTTAGGCGTTATTGTTAATGAGTATAATGGTAATTTAGGAAAAATCTTTTCTCATTAGTCTTGAAAATATCAAAAAGATATTCTTTTTGAGTAACTTTTTATGTGTCAAAAAGACACTTATTGTGAGTAGAAGGGAGTATATTTTATTATTTTCACATGATAAATCATGGCTGAACGTTGCAATTTTCCGAATACATTTTCTATTTCAAAAGTTTCATAACATTAAAACATATTTGCACAAAATATTTTTTCAAAATAAATCTAAGTTGTATGTAGGTCCCATGGGGTGTGAAGTAAGCTTTAGAAGGGGGGTTGAATAAACCTTACCAAATTTTCAATTTTAGTCCTTTAAAAATTATTCAACGAGTTGACTCAAACAACTGTCTCTTTGATGGATAGCTAAGTTGGCTTTTCAACTAAGTTACCCACTCAAATGACTCAATAGAGTCGTTGATTGATAGTATAACTCATTTTGCTCAAGCTAAATACTTAACTTGGCTGATTGGTTTTTAACAGCGAAAGACTTAACACCATTTGTTTAGTTTTAAGGTTGTTTTTAACACTAAAGCTTTTGGTTATTTATCAGTTGGACAACAAATATGATACTAACAGCAGATATAAAGTAGATATGCAGAAAAGTAAGTTTGCTGAAAGTAAATGACACAAATAATTTATAGAGTTTCGAAGATGGGGTAATTCTTCCAATAATCTCTTCTCCAACTCCTAGAGGAATCCATTATGTAACATATCAGTTTACAAAGCGGTGAACAGTCTGGAGACAGCCTTGATCACACAACTGGCTTCTCTTGTGACTCAGCTTCTTCACAGGGCAGCTACCTTGCTACTTCAGCTCACTTCTCAAGTTCTTGGATTTGATCACGAAGCCCTCCAACAAACTTGATAATGGTTCGACCTAGAACCTTTCTACAATCCTGACTTGGAAAGTAGACCCCTTTGCTTCTTTAAATGTTTTCTCTTCAATAGGTTGAAGTTATCTCTCCTTCACAGCTTGTGTTGGATCAGTTTCTTCGAGTTTGAGGCTTGAGGAATTGCTTGAATGTCTATAAGAATATTGCAGGTTAAATGCTTGAATATTGCTTGCTTGTTCGTGGTTCAGGTAACCTTTTCTCTATAGTGCACATTTGAAATTTTGCCCGTTAAAGAGATAGGCTAATTCAAATGTCACTTTTGTGGTTGTTGGCTTGTCTTGTCTTGGTCTGCAGTCCTTGATGTAGAGTTTTTCTCGTATTAATGGCATACCAGCTTTGTAGGTGTTTGACAAAAGATGCAGTGCTTCCCATTGGTTCATTCCTTTTGCATAATTCCGGGAAAAGCACTTTTAGACCTGGAAGCTTTACATGTTACTATATCGAGTTACATTTGTGACTTTATTGCAACGAATCTAAGTCAGTTGTCTTTACTTGATGTTGTCTTTTGAGATGACTTGAGTGCTCCAATCATTGGATTGACTCAATGTCACTTCAACTTGTAGACTTGGCTTCTTGAGTTAATTTGACTGACACTTCTTACAGCTATTCCCCAGCTGACTCTTCTTCAGTCGAGTCCTTGTCTTCGTTCGTGGCATTACTCAGCTGACATACAGCAGAGTCTTCTCACAGTCCGCAGTTGACTTCTTGTAATCCTTGGCATAGCTGACTTGACTCAGCTTTTCCAGTCCTATCTATTACAATACAAATTATAAGAAAAATGGGGTGCCAACTTCCTAGTTTAAGTTTTACATGGTATCATCAAAATCTATAAATAAAATTTCCTAACAATTTCCCCTTTTTGATGATGCCAAAACTTAAATGAATAAGTAAACAACAAAAAGATACACGAGCAGTGTAGTAACAAAGAATGTATGCTTGAATGAATCATTTTATTGATCATAGCATTCTTGTCCTTTACAAAACTATTTACAGGGATTTTCCTATACAAAGCTCTATACAAATACATCAGTACAAAATGTATCTTAGCTAAGTTACAAGGAAATTTACAGAGCTTATTACAGAAGATTTACATTGAAATGGATTTACACAAAAATACACGAAGGGGTTCACAACACACTTCAACGCCTTTGTTGCTTCCTTCCTCTCTCTTCTTCAACTCTTCTGCGATCTTCATCATTAACTCTTTTTCTCTTTTTCTCATCTTCTTCCCTTTTCTTTTTCTCATATGCTCGCTTTGGAGTAGGGTCATGCCTTCGCTGCCTTTCTTCCCATTCACGAGTCGCTCTGGTGCTTTCTTCTGCCATTCTCTTCTTGGCTTCTTCAATTTTACAAGCAACTTCTAAGTTTGCAAGATGGTCATGCCCAGCCCAGTATGTGATTCCCCTTTTCTCAGGATCTACAAAATTGACATTTTTTGGCCTTGGCCGAGATTGATAACTTCTTCCAGTGCCATTTTGTCTTCCCTTTCTTGACTTTGCCCCTCTTCCTCTAAGAGCATACTTTACAGGATCCTTGGATTTTCCAGCTGAGTGACTGCTAGTACTCTGCTGCTTCTCAGCCGTGTTGCACACCTCCAGGCCTTTTTCCCAGTACAACTCCTAGGCTTGAGTCAAAGTCATACCTTCGAAGTAGCCTTCAGCTTCCAAAGTTTGAAATTACTCCATAGATCTGGGCTCAGATCCTGCATCTGGCATTACTTCTCTGGGGGGCTCTATCATGGCATTTTCTAATCCAACTGGAAGACCACCATGCTATTCTAAGAGTTCTTCCACTCGTGCTGACGTATCCTCAGCTACCTTCTCAAATGCAGCTTCTATGACCTTTCTCTTATCTTTCATGGCCACAACAGCTTTTTCAATTGGTAAGTTCATGGGTAGTTTGCTGAGAATATCAGCTGTGACTTGACCTAGCTGAGGGGTCTCAGTGTACATCCACTTCATATCCTTTGAATTTCGTTCTCCCTCAGCTTTGTCACCTCCTTTCTCCATAGCTTCTTTCTTCAATTCCTTAAGGGACTCCTCTTTCCCCTTTTTGGCATCATCACCAAAGTGAGAGGGATCCCAGGGAACAAACCACTGAGGATAAAGTACAGTCGGCTGTTTGTCGAGTTATGCTTGGAGTCTACTGCATCATACGCCTTTCGAAATTCCGAGCGTGTAGCCTTCGACTCGGCTGTTACGATCTTCATTTAAGCCAGGAGAAGGTTGAATTTCTCATTCATATTAATCTCGAGTCGGGCAATTTCATTCTTGTGGAAATGTTGCAGCAACTCCATATTCGACTTATGGGACTATTCAATCCTCGCAATATATTCCTTCATTTGTTGTTGGTACATTGAATTATCCGCACTCCACAATAGCATTTTCGCAAATAAGGCCTTGAAGTGGTGGACTTGCTCAGATCTCCTAGATGTCTATTGCGCAGCCCACTCCCTGATGCACACATAATCCCTCTCAAATCAGCTGTGAGGGTGGCATCACGATTGTCCAGTCTGAGGTCCAAAGATACTTGATGGCGTTCCATCTTCTCAATCTCTTCACAGATAGTCTTGAAGGCTTTACGGAACTCAGCTGCGGAGGTGGACTCGGCTGCTGGCCATTCTACATCAAAATCAAAATTCATTGGAACAATCGTATCCGAGGGGATGACTGGCTCTTTGTGTACTGTATATTTTCTTAATTCTCTGGCAGATTCAGCTTCTAACTCTAGCAATTCAACGGTGAACGGAAATTCTTCCTCAAAAACATCATCTCGAACAAATGGGATCTCTGAGTCTTTTGCTTGGGGAGCCTTCCCGTGTTCTTGATGAGTCGATTCAGCCATCTGTGCCTCAGTTGCGGCAGCGTCATCGGCAGATGTCACAGCTGTGGGAGCCTATGACGGAGTTGTAGAAGTCGTTACTACTGCAGCTGTGGGAGCCTACGCAGACTTAATTTGTTTGTGGCGAGTTGTGATGGGTTGCCCGGTCGAGCCTCAGTTTGTCTTAATGACTTCCTCGGTCTTAGTGTGTTTTGCTAAGTGAATAACATGTTCCTCAGCTGTATCATCAGTTTCATTGGAAGATGATGAAACCTGAGGAGTTGGCTCATCATCGAAATTGAATCTCATGGGAGCCGTTTTATCGCTGACCTGGCTCTGAGATTTGAGAACACCATCAGCTGTGTCCGTCATAGGATTGTCATGTGGAGTGGACTCAACTTCATCTTCCGATCCCAGAAATGATGTATAAATATTCTCTTGCGAGTCGTGAAGAGGCTTATCTCCTTTTCTGCATCAGCGCCTTGAAACGGAGGAATGTTCTGATCATCTTTACCCTTACCCAGGGAAGTCTCAACCTCCCCTAGGCCTTCTATACCCATAGCATTCTCAACTGCTGCAGGGCCTTCTGCAATCCCTTCGACAGTCTCAACTATCTTAGGGTCTTGTACTCTCCCTTCGACAGACTCAACTATCTGAGGGTCTTGGACAGTGGCATCCATAGGAGTCTCAACCCCTTGGATTGCACTTTCAGAGCCCGGAGTGTTCACTCCTAGGGCTTCACTGTCCTTTGCCTCAGCTGCGGCATCAACGTCGTCGGCCTTCAATACAGCTGACATCTCAGCTGAAACAGACTTAACTATTTGAGCGTCGTTAATGTCACTCTGTTCTTCTGAAAGTTGCTTCTCAACTTCGCCTCCTAACTGCATAGGTGTGTCTCCCACAGCAACCTCCAACCCAGCTGTGGTGGAGAGAGATTCCTCCTCAGCTGGCGCACCAGCTAAGTAAATGAGAGTGGGGTCACTCTGCTCCTGAGACGCGGCTTTTCTCTCTGAGTGTACAACCACAAGGGCAGGTGTGTTAACACCTTCATCAGGGGTAGGCTTAGCTTGGGGGCCCAAAGTCCCAGCTTCATCGCCATTTCCCTGGGAGCCATCAGTCGAGTGCACGGGGGACGTGGTGGCAGCTATGGTTGATGCAATCTGTTGCGCCACTCCCAAAGGATCAGTCTGAATCAGGGTTTGAGATGACTATCCTGGACTTTCCAGTAGACTTTGCTCGTGCATGGCTCTGGATTCCTTCAAAGCTTGCTGCATTTCCAACCTATCAGCTGCAGCAGTGGGATCCATGTCTTCATCGCTGTCAGTAGACTCATGTATATGCTCATAAGTCCCAGTACGCTGACAGATCTTGGATTTCTCCAAGGCTCGAGCTTGATCCTTAGCTCTCTCCTTCTCTTCTTCCTTTAGAATGCGAAGGATGTCCAAGTAGTTCTCTTCATTTAGGGCGGATTTGACATCTGAAACACCAAGGAATTGGAGAAGCTCTTCTTCCTCCTCGATGAACTCAGGGCGAGTGAACTGCACCCTTGAATGATCCAACTTCCATGCCCTCCATTCTCTCAATCGCCTTTGAATGTCAGGGTAAACTGGAGAGTACATGATCAAATCATCATCATCATCGCCTTCATCTCCAGTTTCCTAAATGGGGGCTAAGGGACCTTGCTCCTCCACAGACTAAGCAGCGTCTGTCCGAGGAGGTGAGACAAATTTTTCTGCCATGGGTTCTGTTGTCTCAGCTGCTTCAACTTCCTCAGTTGTTTACCTCACAACTGAGTCTTCTTGAGTTCTCTGCTGATGATCATCAACAGTCTTCTCAGGGACATCAACAACTTCGGGAGACTGCTCTTCCTGAGCATCAGCAGTCTTAGTCTCTTTCTCCGACTGAGTGTCGGATTCAGCTATTTTTTTGGCTACATACTTGTTTGTCAGCCGTCTTCTTTTGGTGGGGACCAACTGTATCTCTGGTTCCACCTCTTCAAGCTCATTAAACGTGAAATTCGTTGGACTTTTCTTAGAGGCAGATGCCTTTCTTGACTTGGCAGTTCTCTTCTTCTTTACGATAGGGGATGGAATATGGGGTTCCTCCTCTATCTCGGCTGCTGGGGCAGGATCTCGGTTTCACGGGCAGGTGAATTGGCTACATGGGCAGGAGCTTTGGACTTGGCTGCGGGAGCAGGGGCTTTCTTTATTTTTTTGGGCTGCGAGGCGGGGGGCTTGGATACCGTAGCATTCTTCTTGGGTGGAGGCTCAACTGTGTCTTCGGGATCACTGATTCCCCCTCACTGGTATCAGCCTTTCTAGCATGAGCCTTCTCCTGGGCTGCAGAGAGGTTCCCTCTGAACATCTTTTTGTTGACATGGAAGGACTTGCCATGGCGTAACGCAATGACCTTCACCTCCATTAGATGGCCAATTACCAGGCCATAACCCAGGGAACATCCAAAGGACCCATCCTCCTTGTAGGTCCTGTTCAACACATTTTGGCAGAGTCTCTTGTAAACAAACTCAGCCCAGTTTACTTTCTTCTCTTGCATGATCGCAGCCATCATGATCAGTTTAGTCTTGGACAGTTGATTGAAGCTTCCAAATTTCATGTCAACGCACTTCGAGATGACATCCATCAGCTTGTGATAGTCGCCCTTCAAGGATTCTTTCTTTGCTGTATAGACCACTTTCGCAGCACACTCGGGCTTGGAAACTTCTTTCCAAACCGCAGCTAAGTCGACATCCTGCTCAGTGATGTCCTTCAAACCCTCCGCGGGCAATAAGCAGTGCTCAGCAAGATCTTTGCCATTGAGTTTGATGACCTTGATGTGGACCGATGATCAGATTCCATCGTCCAGCACTTCAGCATTCATATAAAACATAGCGACCTCTTCAAGGTATGTATGAGTGAACTCCATCGTCAGAAAGTCCTTTTGGCCGGACTTCTCCAATTTTTCAGCTATTTTCTTGACTAGGGTTTCATCGATACCCTGTTTGATCATTCCTTCAAAATCCTCAGAAGCACCAGTGTGGATTTGCTTTGAGAGCTTCACGAAATCATGTTTTGGATCCATTTTCAAAAGTTTCTACCGATTAGAACACGAGGAATCTTGCTTGAAAGAACTAGGGTTTGCACTAAGTTTCAGAGAGAATACACTTTCTTTGCTTGAAGATGAATAGTTCGCATGAGGAGAGAGAGAGACGAACTTTCATATATAAGGAACGTGAAAGGACATATTTTAGATTTTGAAATTTTTGATCGAGATCAACGGCTGAGATTGGAACTTCAAAACTGCATTTAATTCCCCACATTAAATGCAGCAGCATTTATATCCAATAATATTGTTTATTGTGCAGCTTTTACTGTGACTGTCATAATTACGCTGATGTCATTCTTAAAAATATTCCCGCTCAATTAAAAACATTGCGTTTTTGTCACTTAGCTCATAAATGATTCAGCCTATATCTAAAGTGACTCAACTCTGCTTCTCTCTACTTATGAAGTAACTCAGCTGTCAGCTAACTCGATACAGCTAACTTCTCGATAAGGCTGTTTCACTTGGCTGAAATGTGAAACTTGCTCTACTTCTATTTTCTATCTCTACTGATTGAGTCTTCTGAGTGAACTAACTCAACTCAATTAACCCTAACTCATTCTTGAGCTCTTCAAACCTTGATTCACATAATGGCTTTGTGAATATATCAGCTAATTGCTTATCAGTTGAGATGTATTCCAAGGTGGTGTCTTTCTTTTCAACATGATCTCTTATAAAATGATATCTGACATCAATGTGCTTTGTTCTCGAATGCAACACAGGATTCTGAGTGATTGCAATGGCACTAGTGTTATCACACATAATTGGAATCTCTTTTTTTCAATATCATAATCACTCAGTTGCTATCTCATCCATAAGACTTGGGCACAACAGCTGCCCGCAGCTATGTACTCTGCTTCACCTGTGGATGTAGCTATTGAATTTTGTTTCTTGTTGAACCAAGAAACCAATCTATTTCCAAGCATTTGACAAGTACCTGAAGTACTCTTCTTGTCAACTCTACATCCAGCATAGTCTGAGTCGTAGTATTCAATTAGCTTGAATCCACCTTCATTTGGATATCATAAGCCAACTTCCTGACATCCTTTTAAATATCTTAGGATTCTCTTGGCTGCAGTCATGTGGCTCTCCTTTGGTGCAGATTAAAATCTTGCACATACACCTACTGCAAATGTGATGTCTGGCCTGCTTGCTATTAGATAGAGCAAAGATCCAATGAGAGCTCTATATCTAGTTTGATCAACATCTTCCCATCTGCATCCATGTCCATCTTGACTGAAGTATTCATTGGAATTTTCACAGAAGACTTTTCTTCCATACCAAATTTCTTCATTAAATTTTTGGTGTATTTTGTTTGACTTATGAAGGTTCCATCATTCAATTGTTTGACTTGAAGTCCTAGGAAGAAAGTCAGCTCTCCCATCATGCTCATCTCAAATTTGCCTTGCATGAGGTTTGAGAACTTGTCACACAGCTCTTTATTTGTGGAACCAAAAATGATGTCATCCACATATATTTGAACAAGCAGTATACTCTCTCCATCTTGAATTCTGAAGAGTGTTCTATCAACTTTGCCTTTGGTGAATCCATTGTCAGTTAGAAATTGAGAAAATGTATCATACTATGCTCTTGGTGCTTGTTTCAATCCATACAATGATTTCTTGAGCTTGTAGATCTTATCTCCAATAGTTTTTTGCTCAAAACCTGGAGGTTGTTCAACATAGACTTCTTCCTCTATAAGTCCATTTTGAAATGCACTCTTCACATCCATTTGATACACATTGAAGTTCTTATGTGTAGCATAGCCAAGGAACATCCTTATTGCTTCCAATCTTGAAACAAGAGCAAATGTTTTATCAAAATCTATACCCCCCTCTTGGCAATATCATTTGGCTACCAATCTTGCCTTGTTTCTTACAACAGATCCTTCCTCTTTCATCTTGTTTCTGAAAACCCATTTTGTGCCAATAACATTTTGATGGGTTGGCCTCTGCACTAATTCCCATACTTTGATTCTTTCAAACTGATTCAGCTATTCTTACATGGCCTGAGTCTAATGTGTGTCATCCAATGCTTGAGACACATCTTTAGGCTCTATTTGGGAAATAAAACAAGTGAAAATAGCTTCATGTTTTGCTCTGGATCTGGTTCTTATGCCATCTCTAACATCTCCAATGACTAACTCTGGTGGATGGTCTCTCAACCATCTCACATCAGATTGGAGTAATTCTACTGGATTTAGTCGTCTCACAGCTAAGTTATCTTGAACAGCTCTTTCATCTTCATTCAGCTGTAGACTTTCCAGCTGTCTTTGAGATTCAGCTTTCTCATCTCCATCTTGGTTGAGTGCTCTTACTTAAGCTTCAACATAAGGACTTTTTTGCATAGTTGGTTTGTTCAGCTTATCAGCTAACTCTTCAATGTCTTCTCCATTCACATTAGGTTCATCAAAAACCACATGGATTGACTCTTCTGTAACCATGTTCCTCTTGTTCAGCACTCTATAGGCTTTACTTTCAGCTGAGTATCCCAAAAAGATACCATCATCAGCAAAAGCCTTCGAATTATATTTGCCAATATTATGGATGAAGCATTTACATCCAAATATCATGAAATATCCAACATTTGGCTTTCTCCCTGTCCAAATCTCGTAGGGAGTCTTGGTCAATTGCCTATTAATCATGCATCTATTTTGAGTATAGCATGCTGTGTTTATGGCCTTAGCCCAAAATCTCTTAGCCAATCCTTCTTCAGCTAACATGGTCCTTGCAGCTTCCTTGAGAGTTCTGTTTCTCCATTCAGCTACTCCATTCTGCTGTGGAGTTCTTGCAGCTGATGACTCATAAGCAATACCATTTTCAACACAATACCGAGTTATTATTCCATTGGCAAACTCAGTTCCCCTGTCAGATCTTATTTTTATAATGGTTTGACTCTTCTCATTTTGAACTCTCTTCATCAGCTGAGGTAATTTCTGCAAAGTTTCCTTCTTTTTACACATGAAAATTGTCCATGTATATCTTGAATAATCATCCACCACCACTAAGGTGTATTTCTTTCCACTTATGCTAGCTGGCTCAACTGGACCAAATAAATCCATATGCAACAAATGTAATATCCTTGTTGAAGAAGGACTTGGCTTATCCTTGAATGAGGATTTGATTTGCTTTCCCATCTGGCATGCATCACATACACTTTCTTTCTTTTACGCTGAGTCAGGCAATCCTTCTACAAGATGACTCCTTGCAAGCTTGTTGATTGTCTTGAAATTCAAATGACTCATCTTCATGTGCCACAACCAACTTAATTTGGTTTTGCTCTTTGCTAACAGACAAGTGCTTGGTGAAGCAATAGACCAATCTACCACATACATATTCTTCTGTCTTGATCCTTGCAGCACTATTTCATTTGATTCAACATCTTTGATCTGGCACACTCCCTGTTGAATCCAACATTGTAGCCTTTGTCCCAGAGTTGGCTAATGCTTAACAGGTTGAAGTTGAGGCCTTCAACATAAGCAACATCTGTGATTTCCAATCCATTTTTCTTGATAGATCTGGTGCCTTTGATCTCCCCTAGAGCTTCATTTCCTCCAAATATGACTTTTGCATCTCTAATCTCCTTGAATCTTGACAGGTTTTTCTTGTTTCCTATCATATGTCTGGAACAACCACTGTCCATGTACCAGGTTCCTTGGCACTCAATTGTTCCTTGAATCTGCAATCAAGGAAATCAATTTTTAGGTACCCATACTTGTCTGGATCCTGGGGGGTTAGTGCTATAAGATGCTCCAACCAACCTATAACCAAATGATTTGACTCTAAGAGGTTTCCATCTATCAGTGCCATAATCATAATGCACATTAGCAAATTGTTTGGGGGTTTTAGGACCATACAACTGTCTCTTTTATCTATATGCATATGTGTATGTTTTAGCAATTGCTTTCTTGGGGTAGTTGCGGTATTTTTGAATATAGTGCTTGGGTGCGTATGTGTGATGATAATAGCTCTTTTGCCTTTGGAATGACCTTTGTTGAGGTTTAGGTATTTGCCATTTTGGCGTGTATTCCATAGGTCTTTGTTGATGTTTCAAATTATTCCAATCAGCATAGTTTGGATAGTTTCTACCATTCCCATCATATGTATTTCTCTGATGAAATTTCTGGGGTTTTTGGTAGCTCTGTTTGCTTTTCACAGAGTATTTTCTATTTGGAGTTTGCTGAGGAACTCGGCTGGATTTTTTCATCGTTGTCCTCTCAGCATACTCAGCTGGCTGTTTTCCTTTCCCTTTATATCCAAGGCCAATATGATTGTGATTGTGCTTTGAAGTGAATGTGGGAGCATTATTTAGTGTTTTAGTTTTTTGGGATGCTTCATTACTTGAAGATCCTTTTTTCCAAAATCACTCTCGGAGTTGGACTATGCACAAAGGAATTAAATCCTATGCCTGTCTTATCTCCACATTCTTTTTGACTCATAATAAGATCATCCAATGCTTTGGATGCTTTTGTAAATGAGGCAATCACATTTTTAAAATCTTTTTCCCTCTTTTTGTGTGACTAACTCGCTTATGATCTTGGCATTTTCGGCCTTGACTTAGTGTTCTCATCGGCTATTTGACTCGAGTACTCGGCTCTTTAGTCAGCTGTGAGTTTTGGCTTTTAAGCTGGCTGTTTTCCTCATTTAAAATTGTGTGAGAGGATTTTATGTGTTCAAATCTTTCATCATTTTGCCTAATGAATCATAAAGATCAATGGGTGATGAAGTGTGTATCACAGTCACTATCACTTGATTCTGAATGAGATGAGTTAGGATGTACCTCATCTTCTTGATCTGGTTGATCTTGTTCTTTAGCCATGAGGCAGATCAGAGCCTCTTCCTCAGAATCACTTGAGTAGTCTGCTTCACTACTATCCGGGTCTCTCGCTTCTTTGGACTTGATTTGTCTCGTGATCTCAGACTAACATGGCTTTTCTCTTTTCAGTCTTCTTTCCTCAAGACTTTTCTTTCTTCCTCATTCTATACTTGTTGTGGTGGATAGGAACAGTCAAGCGCAAAGTGTCTGGTTATGCGCAATTCAGCCACAGGTTCTCGCTCTCGATCGACTCTGTCATTCCTTTGATTATCATTTCTTTGATAATCAACCCTTTGATTCTCAGCTTTCTTGGGTGGCCTGTCTTCCCTTGATTTGGAAGAAGTTGAATGTCTTTTGGAGGTCTTACCCTTATTCCTTTTATAGTTCTTATTGAAGAACTTGTTGAATCTTTTGACCATCAGGGCAATTTCCTCCTGGTCTATGGCTTCCTTTGGCTCAGCTCTCTTTCTATCACTAGCCATCAATGCAGCTGTCTTGGGTACAACTCTCTCCTCTTGCTCTTTCCTTCTCAGCTCAAACTCATAGGCTTTGAGGTCTGATAATAGCTCATGGTTAGATGTTCTTGAGAGGTCCATTGAGTGTCTCGGGGCCACAACCTTCATTTCCCATTCAGCTGGGAGGCTTCTTAAGATCTTCGTACACATTTACTTTTGTGTATATTTTTTCCCAAGAGCTGAAAGCTAATTTGTAATCTCAGTAAATCTGGCATCCAACTGATCCAGAGTTTCACCTGCAAACATTTTGAAATTTTCAAATTTTTGAACAGCAACTGATAATTTATTCTCTTTAATTTGTTCTGATCCTTCACAAATTAAAGTCAGCTTATTCAAGATTTCTTTTGCAGATTTGCAAGATTTGACTTTATTGAACATTGGTTTGTCCAATGTCTTGTAGAGTATGTTCTTGGCCACATTATCCAAGTTATATCTCTTTCTGTCTTCATTTGTCCATTCAGTTCTTGGTTTTCCAACCAAGATTGGTCTTGCTTTAGCAGCAACTTCTTCTCCTTCAGTTGCAGCTGCTCTTAGTACAGTCGTGTTCACTTTAAGTATTTGCAGTGGCCCATCCTCTATCACAAGCCACATTTCATCATGTAATGCAGATAGATCAGCCTGCATACGAATTTTCCAATCATCAAATTCTTCAACAGTAAACATAGGAATGCGTGTTAGATTTGCTTCCATGATAATAACTTAGATTAAAAAAATGAAAGACTTTGAAAAACAAGTGTTTAAAAACTTTTTGAAAAGATAGAGATCTAGTTCAGTAACCGTTGCAGAAGACTCAATGAATCAACCGCTCTGATACCACTTGTAGGTCCCAAGGAGTGTGAAATAAGGTTTAGAAGGGGGGTTGAATAAACCTTACCAAATTTTCGATTTTAGTCCTTTAAAAGTTATTCAACAGAGTTGACTCAAATAGCTGTGTCCTTGATGGACAGCTAAGTTGGCTTTTCAGCTAAGTTACCCACTCGATAGAGCTGTTGATAGTATAACTCGGTTGCTCCAGCTAAATACTTAACTTGGCTGATTGGTTTTTAACAACGGAAGACTTAACACCCTTTGTTTAGTTTTAAGGTTGTTTTTAACACTTGATTTTTAGCTCTTGGTTATTTATCAGTTGGACAACAAATATGATACTAACAACATATATAAAGTAGATATGCAGGAAAGTAAGTTTGATGAAAGTTAATGACACAAATAATTTATAGAGGTTCGAAGATGGGGTAATTCTTCTAATCCTCTCTTCTCCAACTCCTAGAGGAATCCATTATGTAACAGATCAGTTTACAAAGTGGTGAACAATCTGGAGACAGCCTTGATCATACAGCTGGCTTCTCTTGCGACTCAGCTTCTACACAGAGCAGCTGCCTTGCTACTTCAGCTCACTTCTCAAGTTCTTGGATTTGATCACGAAGCCCTGCAACAAACTTGATAATGGTTCGACCTGGAACCTTTCTACAATCCTGACTTGGAAAGTAGACCCATTTACTTCTTCAAATGTTTTCTCTTCAACAGGTTGAAGTTATCTCTCCTTCACAGCTTGTGTTGGATCGAGTTTCTTCAAGTTTGAGGCTTAGGAGTTGCTTGAATGTCTATGAGAATATTATTGAAGGTTAAATGTTTGAATATTGTTTTCTTGTTCGTGGTTCAGGTAACCTCTTCTCAATAACTTCCTCAGCCTTTTATAGTGCACATTTGAAATTTTGCCCGTTGAAGAGATAGGCTAATTTCAAATGTCACTTTTGTGGTTGTTGGCTTGTCTTGTCTTGGTCTGCAGTCCTTGATGTAGACTTTTTCTCGTATTAATGGCATATCAGCTTTGCAGGTGTCTGACACAAGATGCAGTGCTTCCCATTGGTTCATTCCTTTTGCATAATTCCGGGAAAAACACCTTTAGACCTGACAGCTTTACATGTTACAATACCGAGTAACATTTGTGACTTTATTCCAACGGATCTAAGTCAGTTGTCTTCACTTGACTGTTGTATTTACCCCAGATGACTTGAGTCTGCTCCAATCAATGGATGGACTCAACTGTCACTTCAACTCGTAGACTTGGCTTCTTAAGTTGATTTGACTGACACTTCTTACAGTTGTTCCCCAGCCGACTCTTCTTCAGTCGAGTCCTTGTCTTCCTTCGTGGCATTACTCAACTGACATACAGCAGAGTCTTCTCACAGTCTGCAGTTGACTTCTTGTAATCCTTGGCATAACTGACTTGACTCAACTTTTCCAGACCTATCTATTACAATACAAATTACAAGAAAAATTGGGTGCCAACTTCCTAGTTTAAGTTTTACATGGTATCATCAAAATTGTAAGTTCCAAGGGGTGTGAGTAAGGTTTAGAAGGGGGGATTGAATAAACCCTACCAAATTTTTGATTTAGTCCTTTTAAATAAATTACAGAGTTAACACAAACAGCTAAGTCCTTGAGGGACAGCTAAGTTAGTTATTCAGCAGAGTTAGCCACTCAACAAACTCGATAGAGCTGCTGATAGAATAACTCAGTTGTTTAACCTGAAACTTAACTTGGCTGTGTTGGTTTTATCAGCGGAAGACTTAACACCCTTTGATTTGTTTTAAACTTATTTTAACACTTGATTTTAGCACTTAGTTATTAATCAGTTTGGATAGCAAATCAAGTTTATCAGCAGATATAAAATGAATATGCAGGAATGTAAATATGCTGAAAAATAAATGACAAAGTTAATTTTATAGAGGTTCGAAGATGGGGTAGTTCTTCTAATCCTCTCTTCTCCAACTCCTGGAGGAATCCATTAAGTAATGATCAGTTCACAAAGTGGTTCTCAGTCTAGAGACAAGTCTTGATCACACAGCTGACTTGCTCCTTAGACTCAGTCTAGAGATGCCTTGGTCACACAGATGGCTTCTCTTCCGACTCGAAACTTCTTCACAGGCGTTGCCTTGCTACTTCAGCTCACTTTCTCAAGCTTCTTGGATTTGATCACGAAGCCCTCCAATAACTTGATACTGGTTCGACCTTGAACCTTCCTACAATCCTCCTTGGAAAATAGACCCCTTTCGATTCTTCAAAAGTTTCCTCTTCAATAGTTTAAAGTTGTCTTTCCTTTACAGCTTTGTGTTGGATTGATTTCCTTCGAGTTTCAGGCTTGAGGATTTGCTTGATTATCTTTGAGAATATTTTCAGGTTACAGTTTGAATATGGTTCGATTTCTCAGGTATGCAAGGTAACCTTTTTCTCAATGAGTTTTCTCAGTCTTTTATAGTGAACTTTCAAAAATCTGGGATCAACCTTGTGCACTAGTGGTTGAGACATGTGATGTAAGGGTGAATGACCTAGGTTCGATCCCACACGGGTGCGTGTGTCCCCTCCCCAAGTTCCCCCCATTGTACTCAAAAAACAAAAAACTTTCAAAAATCTGCCCGTTGAAGAGATAGGCTGATTTTCAAAAAACACTAGTGTTCGTTGACTTGTCTTTTCTTGGTCTTCAACCTTGAGATGTAGACATTTCCTCGTATTAAATAAATGTTCAGCTTTTCAGGTTCTGACACGAGGTGTAGTGCTTCCCATTGGTTTATTCCTTTTGCACGCTTATGGACGAGCACTTTAAGACCTGGCAGCATGGAAGTATTACTTATTTAAGTAATGTTCTTGACTTCTATGCAACGGATTCCTTTCAGTTTACTTCTGTTGGTTGCTGCCTATTTCCCCAGGTGACTTGAGTCTGCTCCAATCATTTGAAGACTCAACTGTCACTCTCAACTTGTGACTTGGCTTCTTGAGTTGACTTAGACTGACACTTCACACAGCTGTTCCTCAGCTGATACATCTTTAGTCAAGTTCTTGATCTTCCTTCTTAGCCATACTCAGTTGTTCCACAGCGGAGTCTTCACTTCAATCTACAGTTGACTTCTTGTATTTCCAAGCTTAGCTGACTCGACTCAGCTTTTCCAGCCCTATCTATTACAATGAAAATTACAAGGAAAATGGGGTGCCAACTTTCTAGTTTAAGTTTTACATGGCATTCATCAAAATCTATAAAATAAATTTCCCAACAATTTCCCCCTTTTTGATGATGCCAAAACGTAAAAATACAAAACAACATGTAAACAACAAAGATACATACAGACAATGCAGTAACAAAGAATGTATGCGTAGAATCAATCATTTATTGATCATAGCATTCTTGTCCTTTACACAGTTGTTTACAAAGTGTATCAAAGCATACTCATATCTAAGCAAATTACAAACGTCTATGCTAGGATACAAATACAGAGAGAGAAAATACAAAACACTTTACTGAATATACAAATGACTTACACAAAAATGTATTTACAAGAGTAAAATACATGAAGGGTTCGCAACAACACTTCATCGCCTTCGCTTCCTCCTTCTTCCTTTTCAGCTATGTCATCATCAACTCTCTTTCTTTTTCTTTCATCTTCAGCTGCTTTCTTCTTTTCATAAGCTCTCTTCGCATCATTGTCTTTTCGCTTCCTCTCTTGCCTCTCTTGCCATAGCTGGTCTTGTCTTCTGGTTTCCTCTTCTATTCTTTTTATGTCGTCAGCATTCTTCCTAGCCATTTCCAGATTCGCTACTTCATCATACCCAACCCAGTAGATCCTTCCCTTCTTACCTAGATCTACATATTCGATATTTTTGGGTAGAGGTCTAGGTCGAAAACCTCTTCCTCCACCACTTCTTCCTCCTCCTCTGGGTGTATATTGTACAAGAGTCTTCTGCTTACCAGCTGAATGGCTACTGGTAGTTTGCTGCCTATTAGCTTCTTCACATAACTTAAGACCCTTCTCCCAGTACAGATCACAGGCTTGGGCTACAGACATCTTCTGGAAATAGCCTTCGGATTCGAGCTTCTTAAATTCTTCAACTGATCTTAGCTCGGATCCGTCATCTGGAATAGCATCTTGATCTTTCCCTGTCGGAATGCCACCGAATTGTTTCATCACTGCTTCAATGCGGGTATCCGTCTTTTTATCGAACTCTAACTGATCTGCTACAACAATCTTTCTTTTCTCGACATGGGTGAGTGTTCGATCGGTGGGGATTCTTTGGAAGTTTGCTGATTATTGAGGCTGTCACATGACCCTGCTGAGGAGTTTTAGCAATCATTAAGGGCATGTCCTTCGAATGTTCCCCCTCAGCTGACTTTCCCTTCTTCTTCTCAGCAGCTGCTTCTTCTTTCAAATTCCTAAGGTACTCCTCTTCCCCCTTTTTAGCATCATCAAAGGAGAGAGGGACCCCAGGGAACATCCCTGCGAGCATGAAGTCGAGTCTGCTGAGACCTGAGTTCTGCTTGGAGTCTGTTGCGGCATGTGCTGTTCGAAATTCTAAACGAGTGGCTTTTGACTCGGCTGCCACCAGTTTCATTTTAGCCATGAGAAGGCTGAACTTCGCATTCATATTCTCCTCAAGACGCAAAATTTCTTTTCTGTGGAATTCACGCAGGAACTCCATCTCTGTTGTGTGGGGGGCATGCAATCTTTCCATATACGCATGCATCCTTTGCTTCATATCAGCATTGTCAGCACTCCAAACAAGCATCTTATTGTACAATGCCTTGAAATAGTGAACTTGTTCGTATCGCATTGCACTCTGCTGCTGACACCACTCCCTGATCCTTACCACTATCCCTCTTAAATCTGCTGTGAGGGTGGCATCTCTATTGTCCAGACGTAAATCTAGTGAGGCCTAGTGCCGTTCGATCTTCTCAATCTCTGCACAGATCTTCTTGAAGACTTCATGGATTTCAGCTGTCACACCTGATTCAGCTGTCGGCCATTCAGCGTCGAAATCAAAAGTTGTTGGCACAATGTTGTCTATAAGGATTACAGGATCTTCTCGAATGGTGTAACGGCACTGCTCTCTAGCGGTCTCTTCCTCTAGCTCAGGTAGCTCGATCGAAAAGGGAAAAACTTGCTCAAAGGTGTCATCTCGCACATAAGGGATTGAAATTTTGGTATGTGCCTATGATGTTTCTGGTAGAGTCGATCTTCTTTGCATTTGTTGTGGGAGCCTCGCGAGATGACTCGGTACAGATTGGGCCTTGTTGAGTGGGTTAGCTAGCCGATCGAGCCTCTGCCTGTCTTAACGACTTCTTTGGCCTCGTGGATTTTTCTAAGTGAAGTCAGGGTCCTCTACCGCAACATCAAGCATCATCGGATGATGATGAAACCAGGGGGCTTGGTTCATCATCAAAGTTGAATGTTTGACGGCGACTTTGAAACTCGTCGACTCGTCTACAGGAGAACATCCTCACCTGAGTCCTTTTTTTGTGCAACTGGTGTGGACTCAGCTTCATCTTCAGACCCCAGAAAGGATATGTCAGGATTTTCCTAGGAGTCATGAAGTGCACTAATCTCCTTCTCGATTCAAAGACAATGAAGCGGAGGGATGTTCGAACTTCTTGAGCTTTACCCGGGGAGGTCTCAACTTCCCTTGGGCCTTCAATACCTCCAGCAGTCTCAACTGCAGAGAAGCCTTCAACATTCCCTTCGACAGTCGCAGCTGTCTTAGGGTCTTCGACCGTGGCATCCGAAGGAGTTTCAACCCCTTGGATTGCACTTTCACTGCCCAGAGTGTTAACTCCGGGGGAATTTCCATCCTGTGCCTTGACTACAACGGTGTCTCGGCCCAAAGAAAGCGGTGACACTTCCGGTAGGATAGACTCAATGTCGAGCCGTCAATGTCAATCTAATGTGGTTCTTTCTCGGTTTCAACTTTGCCTCCTTTCTTTAATAAAGAGTCATCTGCAGCATCCTCTGACCCTGCTGCAGTGGAGTGAGTTTCCCCTTCAGCTGGCACACCAACTGAGTGACTCTGCTCCAGACTCGCGGCTGCTTCCATTGAGTACTTAGCCGTTGGGGCAGGTGGTAAAACACCTTCAGTAGGGGTTGGCTCAACTTGGGTGTCCAAGGTCCCAGTTTCATAGCCACTTCCCTTGGACCCATCTTCCCAAAGTACTGGGGACGTAGCTGCAGTGATGGCTGTGGTAATTTGCTGCACTACTCCCTATGGGTCTATCTGCAGGAGAGATTGTGAGGACTCTCCTGGTCCTTCAAACATTTGTTGCTCATGCATCATCCTGGATTCCCTTAGAGCTTGCTTCATGTCTGACTTCTCTGTTACAGCAACGGGATCCATGTCTTCATCACTCTCTGAAAACACATCAAGATGAGAGTGAGTGTGTTCTAGAGTTCCGGTACGTGTGCATATCTTGGCTTTCTCGCAATCTTCTACTTCCTCGGCTGCTTTGGCTTGATCCTTCTCCTTGAAGATTTGTAGAATGTTCAGGCAATTATCTTCATCAAGGGCCTGAAGCACAGTGTTGACTCGGAGAAATTGCAACAACTCCTCATCTTCTTCGATAAACTCAGGGCATTCAAACTGTGTCCTTGAGTGGCTTAGCTTCCACACCCTCTATTCACGTAAACGGCGCTGGATGTCTGGGTATACCGGATAGTACATGATGACATCATCATCATCATCATCATCATCATCATCATCTTCTTTTTGTCCTTCCTTCTCTGGGATGGAAGGCAGGGTGCTCTGTTGCTCTTCTCCTTTAGCAGCGTCCGTAGCAGGCGGAGAGACAATTTTTTCAACTGGAGATTCAGTTGTCTCAGCTGCTTCTTTATCCTCAGTTGTCCTCTCCTGGTGGTCTTTACGTCAGGCCTCTGCTTGATCACCCTCGATGAGACTTGGCAGTTTCATCGACTACATTAGGAGACTGCACTTCCTGAGTATCAACAGTCTCAGAAGCTTTGTCCAGCTGAATGACAGATTCAGCTGTCTTCTCACGCTCTGAAAGCTTGACAATCCTTCTTTTTTTGGTTTTAACCAGAGGAATTTTTGGTTCTATTTCTTCCTTGGATCCTTTGGCGGCGGGGGTCGGGGCATCTTTCTTAACGTGAGCCGCCTTTGAGGCTTGGTCGTCATTTTCTTGCGTATGGTGGAGAAGGGATTTAAGGTTCCCCTCTCTCCTCGGGCAAGAGGCGGAGACACTGCATGGGCGGGTGACTCGGCTGCAGGGCGGAGTGCATCCTGTTTCTTTCTTTGCGGGGCAACCTTCTTCTTCGCAGTGCGCAGGGCGACTTTCTTCTTGGGAGGAGGAAACAAGCGTGTGTCCTCGGGGTCATCGATTCCCCTCACTTGTATCCGCCCTCTTCGCATGGGCTCTCTTTCGGGCTCCTCGGAGAGATTAGCCCTGAACATCTTTTTGTTTACATGGAAAGGCTTTCCATGTTGAAGGGGAATGCCCTTCACTTCCATCAGTGGCCTATCACAGGCCATAACCGAGATCCTCCAAAGGATCCGTCTACCTTGTATGATTTATTCACAACATTCGCGCGAGTTTTCTTTGTACACGAACTCAGCCCAGTTGACTTTCTTGCCCTACATGATCACAGCCATGACGACCAGCTTAGTCTTTGACAGCTAATTGAAGCGGCCAAACTTCATGTCTACACACTTTGAGACGACATCCATCAACTTGTGATAGTCGTCCTTCAAAGAATTTCTTCTCAGCTGTATAGACCACCTTAGCAGCACACTCTGGTATGGTTACTTGTTTCCATGTCGCAGCCAAATCAACGTCTGCTTCATAGATCTCATTCATGCCTCAGATGGAAACAAATAGTGCTATGCAAGGTCCTTAGCTATTATCATTATGTCCTTGCGGTGGACAAAGGACTTGATTCCCTCCTCTTGCACCCCCGCATTCACGTAGAACTGTGCCACCTCTTCAAGATAGGTGTGCGAGTACTCCAAAGTCAAAAAAGCCTTAAGACCGGACTTTTCCAACATTTCTGCAATCTTCTTCACTAGGGTTTCATTCGAACCCTGCTTCACCATGCCTTCAAAATCCACGGACGATCCTGAGTGGATTTGCTTCGATAACTTGACGAAGTTAAACTTTGGTGCCATTTTTAGGAGTTTTTACCGATTGAAACTTGAAGAACTGATTGGAGGACACTTAGGGTTTTCGAGAGAGAAAATAGCTTGCTTTGCCTTTGCTTTGAAAGATGAACATTTTCAGTAAAGTGTGAGAGAGAAGACTGAAAACCGTATATAAGGGTTATGAAAGGACATGGTTTTGATTTTTGAAATTTGATTAAGATCAACGGCTCAGATTTAGCACGTCAAACCGCATTTAATTCCTCGCATTCCATGCGGCATCATTTATATCCAATCATATGTTTATTGTGCAGTTTTTGATTGTACCCGTCATTATTACGCTGACGTCATCCTTAAAAATATTCCCGCTCATTTAAAACGACTGCGTTTTTGTCACTTAGCTCATAAATGACTCATCTTATCTCAAAAATGACTTAACTCTTCTTCTCTCTTTTCATTAAGCGACTCAGCTGTCAGCTGACTTTCCGATATGGCTGTTTCACTTAGCTGATGTGAAAAAATTGTTCACTTCTCACTTCCTATCTTCCATCTCTTCTCATTGAGTCTTCTGAATGTTAACTCAACTCAATTAACCCTAGCTCATTCTTAAGCTCTTCAAATCTAGCTCTTCAAATCTGGATTCACATAAGGGCTTGGTGAATATGTCAGCTAACTGCTTATCAGTTGAGATATATTCCAAAGTGATGTCTTTCTTTTCAACATGATCTCTTATAAAATGATATCTGACATCAATGTGCTTTGTTCTTGAATGCAACACAGGATTCTGAGTGATTGTAATAGCACTTGTGTTATCACACATAATTGTAATATCTTTTTCTTCAATTTCATAATCTCTCGGTTGTTGTCTCATCCATAAGACTTGGGCACTTGTTTGCCCTGACTATGTGCTCGCTTCTTGTGGATGTGGCTATTGAGTTTTGCTTCTTGCTAAACCAGGAAACCAATCTATTTCCAGGCATTTGACATGTACCTGAAATACTCTTCCTGTCAACTCTACATCCAGCATAGTCTGAGTCTGAGTAACCAATAAGCTTGAATCCTCCTTCCTTTGGATACCATAATCCAACTTCCTGGCATCCCTACAAATATCTTAATATTCTCTTAGTTGCAGTCATGTGGCTCTCCTTTGGTGCAGATTGAAATCTTGCACATACACCTATTGCAAAGGTGATGTCTGGTCTGCTGGTTGTTAAATAGAGCAGTGATCGAATAAGTGCTTTGTATCTTGTTTGATCTACAGCCTTGCCATCTACATCCATGTCCATCTTGACTGATGTGTTCATTGGTATTTTCACAAAAGACTTCTCTTCCATACCAAATTTCTTCATTAAATCTCTGGTGTACTTTGTTTGACTTATGGAAGTTCCTTCCTTCAATTGCTTAACTTGAAGTCCTATGAAGAAAGTCAGCTCTCCCATCATGCTCATTTCAAATTTATCTTGCATGAGGTTTGAGAACTTATCACACAGCTCTTTATTTGTAGATCCAAAAATGATATCATCCACCTATATTTGAACAAGCAGTATACTCTCTCCATCTTGAATTCTGAAGAGTGTTCTGTCCACTTTGCCTTTGGTGAATCCATTATCAGTTAGAAATTGAGATAATGTATCATACATGCTCTTGGTGCCTGTTTCAATCCATGTAATGCTTTCTTGAGCTTGTACACCTTATCTCCAATAGTTTTTTGCTCAAAACCTGGAGGTTGTTCAACATAGACTTCTTCCTCCAACAGTCCATTTAAGAATGCACTTTTCACATCCATTTAATATAGAGTGAAGTTCTTGTGTGCAACATAGGCAAAAAACATCCTTATTGCTTCTAATCTTGCAACAGGAGCAAAGGTTTCATCAAAATCTATTCCCTCTTCTTGGCAATACCCTTTGGCTACCAATCTTTCTTTGTTTCTTACCACAGATCCTTCCTCATTCATCTTGTTTCTGAAAACCCATTTTGTGCCAATAACATTCTGATGAGTTGGTCTCTGCACCAATTCCCATACTTTGTTCCTTTCAACCGATTGACTCTTCTTGCATGGCTTGAATCCAATGTGTATCATCCAGTGCTTGAGACACATCTTTTGGCTCTATTTGGGAAATAAAACAAGTGAACATTGCTTCTTGCTGAGCTCTGGATCTGGTTCTTACACCATCTCTAACATCTCCAATGACTAGATCTGGTGGATGGTCTCTCAGCCATCTCACATCAGGTTGAAGTAAGTCAGCTGGGTTCAGCTGTCTCGCACCTGCGTTGCCTTGAGCAGCTCTTTCATCATCATTCAACTACAGACTTTCTAGCTGTCTTTGAGATTCTGCAACCTCATCTTTATCTTGGCTGATTACTCTTACTTCAGCTTCAACATAAGGACTCTTCTGCATAGTTGGCTGATAAAGCTTATCAGCTAACTCTTCAATGTCTTCTCCATTCACATTAGGTTCATCAAAAATCACATGTATAGACTCTTCTGTGACCATAGTCCTCTTGTTCAACACTATATAGGCTTTGCTCTCATCTGAGTATCCCAAAAAGATACCTTCATCAGCTTTAGCATCAAAAGCCTTTAGATTATCCTTGCCATTGTGGCGGATGAATCATTTACATCCAAATATTCTAAAATATGCAACATTGGCTTTCTCCCTGTCCATATCTCATAGGGAGTTTTGATCAATTGCATGTTTATCATGCATCTATTTTGAGTATAGCATGCAGTATTAATGGCTTCAGCCCAAAATATTTTAGGCAATCCAACTTCAGCTAACATGGTCCTTGCAGCTTCCTTGAGAGTTCTGTTCCTTCTTTCAGCTATTCCATTCTGCTGTGGAGTTCTAGCTACAGATAACTCATGAGCAATGCCATTTTCAACACAATACTGAGTTATTATTCCATTGACAAACTCAGTTCCTCTATCAGATCTTATCTTTATAATGGTTTGGCTCTTTTCATTTTGAACTCTTTTCATCAGGTGTGGTAACTTTTGCAAGGTTTCCTTCTTTTTGCACATGAAGATTGTCCATCTATATCTTGAATAATCATCTACCACCACTAAGGTGTATTTCTTTCCACTTATACTGGCTGGTTCAACTGGACCAAATAAATCCATATGCAACAGATGCAATATCCTTGTTGAAGAAGGACAAGGATTCTCCTTGAATGAAGATTTGATCTGCTTTCCCATTTGGCATGCATCACATACACTTTCCTTCTTGTACACTGAGTCTGTTAATCCTTCCACAAGATGACTCCTTGCAAGCTTGTTGATTGTCTTGAAGTTCAGATGACTCAGCTTCTTGTGCCACAACCAACTTGATTCGGTTGTGCTCTTTGCTAGCAAACAGATGCTTGGTGTGGCAGTAGACCAATCTACCACATACATATTCTTCTATCTTGATCCTTGCAGCACTATTTCATTTGATTCATCATCTTTAATCTGGCATACTCCCATATTGAATCCAACATTGTAGCCCTTGTCACAAAGTTGGCTGATGCTTAACAGGTTGAAGTTGAGGCCTTCAACATAAGCAACATCTGTGATCTCTAGTCCATTCTTCTTGATAGATCCTGTGCTTTTTATTTCTCCTGGAGCTTCATTTCCTCCAAATATGACTTTTGCACCTCTAATCTCCTTGAACCTTGACAAATTTTTCTTGTTCCCTGTCATATATCTGGAACAGCCACTATCCATGTACCAGGTTCCTTGGCACTCAGCTGTTCCTTGAACCTGCAATCAAGGAAATTAGTTTTTAGGTACCCATACTTGCCTGGGTCCTGAGGGGTTAGTGCTGTAAGATGATCCAACCAACCTATAGCCAAATGATTTGACTCTAAGAGGTTGCCATCTATCTGTGCCATAATCATAATTCACTTTGGCAAATTGCTTGGGGGCTTTAGGTTCATACAACTGTCTCTTTTGTCAGAATGCTTGTGTGTGTGTTTAGCAATTGCCTTCTTTTTGGGTTGTTGTGATATTTTTGAGTGTAGCGTCTGGGTGCATATGTGTGCTGAAAATAGCTCTTTTGCCTTTGGATTGACCTTTGATGAGGTCTAGGTCTTTGCCATCTAGGCTTGTATTCCATTGGTCTGTGCTGATTTTTCTCATTATTCCAATCAGCTTGGCTTGGATAGTTTCTACCATTCCCATCATATGTGTTTCTTTGATAAAACTTCTGGATTTTTGGTAGCTCTATTTATTCTTCACAGAGTACTTTCTATTTGGAGTTTGCTGAGGAACTCTGCTGGATTTCTTCTCAGCTGTCCTCTCAGCATACTCAATTGGCTGTTTTCCTTTTCCTTTATATTCAAGGCCAGTTTGTTTGTGATTGTGCTTTGGAATGAATGTGGGTGCAACATTTGGTGTTTTGGGTTTTTGAGATGCTTCATTACTCGAAGATCCTATTTGAGGTGCTGAAGAAGTGCCCCCTGGTTCTTTTTCCAAAATCACCCTAGGAGTTTGACTGTGCACAAAGGAATTGAATCCTATGCCTGTCTTATCTCCACATTCTTTTTGACTCATACCATGTCCAAGCTTGACGATAGCAGTGGAGGTGATAAGGTCATCCAATGATTTAGATGCCTTTGTGAATGAGGCAATTACATTTTTAAGATCATTTTCTCTCTTTTTTGTAGCAGCTATCTCTGCTATTAGTTTGGCATTTTCACCCTTCAGCTCTTTGTTCTCATCAGCTATGTGACTTAGAGTACTCAGCTCCTCAGTCAGCTGTGAGTTTTGGCTTTTGAGCTGGCTATTTTTCTCATTTATAATTGTGTGTGAGGATTTTATGTGCTCAAAGTCTTTCATCATTTTGCCTAATGAATCATAAAGATCAGTGGGTGATGAAGTGTGTGTTTCACAATCACTATCACTTGAATCTGAATGAGATGAGTTAGAGTGTACCTCATCTTCTTGGTCTGGTTGATCTTGTTCTTTAGCCATAAGACAAATCATTGCTTCTATTTCAGAATCACTTGAGTAGTCAGCTTCACTACTCTCTGAGTCTGCTGCTTCTTTTGACTTAGCTGTCTCAGCAGTCAACATGGCTTTCTTCTTTTCCTGTCTTCTTTCTCTGAAGACTTTTCTTTCTTCTTCATTCCTGCATGTATTTACTGGTGGGTAGGTACAATCAATAGCAAAATGTCCTAGTTGTCTGCAGTTCCAACACAGGTTCTCAGCTCTTTGATCAGCTCTTTCTGTCCTTGAGTTATCAGCTCTCTGATACTCAACTCTTTGATGCTCAGCTCTCTTGGGTGGCCTGTCTTTCCTTGACTTGGAGGGAGCTGAATGTCTCCTGGAGGATTCACCCTTGTTTCTTTTATAGTTCTTATTGAAGAACTTTTTGAATCTTTTAACCATCAGGGAAATCTCCTCCTGGTCTATGGCTTCCTTGACCTCAGTTCTCTTTCCATACTTGACTATGAGTGCAGCTGTCTTAGGTACAGCTATCTCCTCTTGCTCTTTTCTTCTCAGCTCAAACTCATAAGTTTTGAGATCTGAGAACAGCTCATGATTGGATGTTGTTGTGAGGTTCATTGAATGTGTTAGGGCCATGACCTTCATTTCCCATTCATCTAGGAGGCTTCTCAGAATTTTTATACACATTTCCTTTTGTGTATATTCTTTCCCAAGTGCAGATAGCTCATTTGTGATTTCAGTGAATCTGGCATCCAACTGATCCAAGGTTTCACCTGCAAGCATATTAAAATTCAAATTTTTGCACAGCAACAGACAATTTATTTTCTTTAATTTGCTCAGATCCTTCACAAATTAAAGTTAATTTATCCCAGATTTCTTTTGCAGATTTGCAAGATTTGACTTTATTGGAATTTGTTTTGTCCAATATCTTGTATAGAATGTCTTTGGCCACATTATCCAAGTTGTATCTCTTTATGTCATCATTGGTCCACTCAGTCCTTGGCTTTTCAACCATGGCTGGTCTGTCTTCTTCTGCGTCTGCTACTACAGTTGCTATTCTTACAGCTTTGTTCACTTTAAGTATTTGCAGTGGCACATCCTCTATCACTAGCCACATTTCATCATGTAAAGCAGATAGATGAGCCTGCGTATGAATTTTTCAGTCATCAAATTCTTCAAGAGTGAACATAGGAATGCGTGTCAGATTTGCTTCCATGATAATAACTTTTGCTAAGAATGAAAGATTTTGAAAATACAAGTGTTAAAAATCTCTTTAGAAAAGATAGAGATCTAGTTCAGTAATCAGTGTAGAAGGCTCAATGAACCAACCGCTCTGATACCACTTGTAGGTCCCAAGGGGTGTGGGTAAGGTTTAGAAGGGAGGGGTTGAATAAACCTTACCAAATTTTCGATTTAGTCCTTTTAAAGAAATTACAGAGTTAACACTGGCTAAGTCCTTGAGGGATGACTAAGTTAGTTATTCAGCAGAGTTAGCCACTCAACAGACTCAATAGAGCTGCTAATAGAATAACTCAGCTGTTTAACCTGAAACTTAACTTGGATGTGTTGGTTTTATCAGCGGAAGACTTAACACCCTTTTATTTGTTTTAAACTTATTTTAACACTTGATTTTAGCACTTAGTTATTAATTAGTTTGGATAGCAAATCAAGTTTATCAGCAGATATAAAATGAATATGCAGGAATGTAAATATGCTGAAAAATAAATGACACAGTTAATTTTATAGAGGTTCGAAGATGGGGACATTCTTCTAATCCTCTCTTCTCCAACTCCTGGAGGAATCCACTAAGTAATGATCAGTTCACAAAGTGGTTCTCAGTCAGAGACAAGTCTTGATCACACGGTGACTTGCTCCTTGGACTCGACCCGAGAGATGCCTTGGTCACACGATTTGCCTTCTCTTCCGACTCGGCTTCTTCATAGGGCAATTTGCCTTGGTACTTCAGCTCACTTTCTCAAGCTTCTTGGATTTGATCACGAAGCTCTCCGATAACTTGATACTGGTTCGACCTTGAACTTTCCTACAATCCTCCTTGGAAAGTAGACCCCTTTTGATTCTTCAAAAGTTTCCTCTTCAATAGTTTGAAGTTGTCTTTCCTTCACAGCTTTGTGTTGGATTGATTTCCTTCGAGTTTCAGGCTTGAGGATTTGCTTGAATACCTTTGAGAATATTTTCAGGTTACAGTTTGAATATTGCTCGAGTTCTCAGGTATGCAAGGTAACCTTTTCTCAATGAGTTTCCTCAGCCTTTTATAGTGAACTTTCAAAAATATGTCCGTTGAAGAGATAGGCTGATTTTCAAAAGACACTAGTGTTCGTTGGCTTGTCTTTTCTTGGTCTTCAATCTTGAGATGTAGACCATTCCTCGTATTAATTGAATGTTCAGCTTTTTAGGTTCTGACACGAGGTGCAGTGCTTCCCATTGGTTTATTCCTTTTGCAAGCTTATGGGACGAGCACTTTGAGACTTAGCAGCATGGAAGTATTACTTATTTAAGTAATGTTCTTAACTTCTATGCAACGAATTCCTTTCAGTTGACTTCTCTTGGCTGCTGCCTATTTCCCAAGGTGACTTGAGTCTGCTCCAATCATTTGAAGACTCAACTGTCACTCTCAACTTGTGACTTGGCTTCTTGAGATAACTTAGACTGACACTTCACACAGTTGTTCCTCAGCTGATACATCTTCAGTCAAGTTCTTGATCTTCCTTCTTGGCCATACTCAGTTGTTCCACAGTGGAGTCTTCACTTCAGTCTACAGTCGACTTCTTGTATTTTCAGGCTTAGCTGACTCGACTCAGCTTTTCCAGCCCTATCTATTACAATGAAAATTACAAAGAAAATTGGGTGCCAACTTTCTAGTTTAAGTTTTACATGGCATTCATCAAAATCTATAAAATAAATTTCCCAACAAAAATCTATAAAATAAATTTCCTAACATTGTATATTATATTTCATTCAGCCACACACATACATGTAAATAGAGATTGGTTCAAATGAGACAGGGGTTCTAGAGTAAGATCGAATTATTGTTAACTAGTTTGTAACTGCCTTTCATTAAGGAGAATATAGTAATTTTTTATTCCAGCATTTTTATATGGGGGTATGATTACAACTGTCTTAATTAATGCCTTATTTAATGGCGCAATTTTAGGGGCAGTTTTTTTTTAATTTTTTTCCGGAATCCAACATATTTAGTATTTTTTGTTGCTTAGACACCTTTTAGATAATTTTTGTTAGTTATTTTCTATTGCAATATTTTATGACACTGTGGAGAGTAAGCATAATTAGTTTTCTTTTGATGCTTAGATAGATTTTAGACAACGCATAGTTATTTTATTTTTTGTTGCCTCATGTTTATGACACTAGTTGCATAGTTGGATACAATGTAATACACATTTAGTTTGTACACACCGCATATATGGTTTCTAGACTGTGCATAATTAGTTGATTTTTATTGCATAGTTTATGCCACTTTTTGCATAGTTGGAATATAATTTACTGCATATTTAGTTTTTTTTACGTTGCATAGATAGTTTCTAGATATTGCATACTTAATAGATTTTTGATGCATTAATAGCTTTTAAACAATGCATAGTTAGTTGATTTTTGTTGAAAAGCTTTAATGACAGATCCTCTTTCAAATAGTGTATCCATTTTTTATGGGATTGGGGAAGATAATGACATATTCTCTTTCCAATTGTGTATTCATTTTTTTATGGGATTAGTTGTCAATTAAGGCTGATTTTACTTTTACTAACCTTTTTTTAATTAAAATAATTATTTAATTGTATTTTTTTATCCATCTAATTACAACCACTCAATGATTCAATCAGTGGCTAAAATTAGTCCATACGGTCTCACCTAAGGCCCTGGTCTTACTAACTGTATGAACTAATTTTAGCCACTGATTGAATCATTGAGTGGTTGTGATTAGATGGATAAAAAATATAATTAACTGCTAATCAAATTGATTTTCTTTTACAACTGTAGTCTTTGCAAGTTTAGGAACCCCTAGAATATTTTTGCATATTTGTTTGGAAAGTCGTGATTTTTTGGCAGTGCAGTTGTTATATTTTGTGACTGGTATTTATTTTCCTTGTGCACATTGTTAGTTTTGCTTGTCAAGTTATTGAATGTTGCTTATGAAAAACAAGATTCATTCATATTAAAAAGAACAATTTAGTGTTGCTTGTCAGGCTATGAAATGTAGCAATATGGCGGAATTGTCTGTAAGTTTTTCCTCCCAATAGTGTATTAATAGAGAAGATGATAGTGAATCTGCTTCGCTATTGTCGTGAATGATTTTGGTACAGATAATGTTGTGATTATCGTGGTTGAGTTTGGTAACTGCTTCATATTTTCTCGCAGGGGGTAAATTTCTGTGGAAGGCACCCTCGGTGTTGTTTGACATCTCATTAAAGAGAAGTTAATTAGTTAATAAATTGCAATTTAGCTTGTTAAATATTGACCAATGAAAATATTAGATATATTAAATATTGTGTATGCGCTAATGCTGATAGGGTCTATCTTAAAGGCGCTAATGATTTATACACAGTTTATAACGAGATTGTCAAATACCCTACAAATGTAAATTTGTGGGTATTTGCAATATTCAATCAAATAGGTCCAATTTTTGGGGTAAGATCATGGGGACTAATTTTGGCCATTGATTGAAAATTTTGAATGGATGAGATCTTTCCGTTGTTAGATGTATATATGTAATAATTGAGAAATCAGTCTTTGCATTAGAAGGTAGAGGGTATTTGGATGAATTTATAATTATGTAAAAGTATATTATAAAATATTTGAGAGTTTAAGTGTTTGGTAAAATATTTAGATGAATCTGTATGATCACAAACTAAAATGTTAATTTTTTATATGATCTTTTGAAAGCAATAAGAAACTTTTAACTTATTTTTAAGAACTTAACAATTTCGTTTAGCTTTTGAGCTTATTAGTTTCAAAAGTATCATTGCTAACATCTTATAAATGCTCCATAATTTTCATTTATCCATATCTTTCAAAATTTTATGTTCTATTTAACATTTTATACTCTAAAAGCATCCTACAAATATTTGGAATTTATAGATATTTTTTTGAACATAAGTTCGTCCAAACACCTCAATAATCACATAGAAATTAATAATCCACATTCAAACTGCAGTTACATGGTGGCTTGTGCTGTTATTGGGATTATCTTCACCATCTTGCTGTGTGATATCTCAATTTCTGAACTCAGCAATGGAAATCTTTCCAGTAAATTTGCCATTTATAATGAGGTACGGTTAAATACTCCTAAATTGTTTTTTTTCCCTTTGACATTTTTTACTCGTTATGCTTTTCCATTTATTTATGTTTCCTGCGGAAAATAACTAGATCATGCCTATTACCCAGGCCCAGCCTGACTAGAATTGGCCTAGGATCAGGCCATGAATAGTAATTGGTGTCCCCGCCACAATTTTATACATGTGATATGGCCCTATATTTGGGCCCAGAAAATATTATTCAGCCAAATACCAGTTCAGGCACGAGCCCAGGCCCAGCTGGACAGTTTTTTTTTATTTTAAAATTTAAAAATATACGTATACGTATGTGTGTGTGTATATATCAATAGATTTTTTTGAATAAGTTCGATTATATATATATAAATGAAAAAGAGAGTTGTCCTGATCACAGGCTGATCAGGTAACCAAAAATAAGCCTGGAAATAATGTCAAAAAACCAAATGAAATGATCACAAGCCGACCAAATGGTTGTATGGTTGGGGCCTCGTTAAAATCTTCCAAGGTAAAACCCACCCTTGTGGGAAAACCCTTGGAAGGAAAAAGAGTACCGCCCAGGAAAGAAAAGGCGCCTCAAAAATGGGAAAAGAAACCTGAAGCAGTGGTGCACTAAGTAACAAACCTATAGTTGGATTGACCAACATAATCATCAGTGAGGTAGTGTAGAAGCTCTATGGGCGGGACGCCCCACCATGTGCCGCACTCCGTCTTCTTGCTCAGCATGTCCGCAACCCTATTGCCTTCCCGAAAAATATGAGAGATTACGAGATCCATGTATCTGAGAAGATGCAGGGTGTGGCGCCAATAACTAAGATGGCGTCACGGGACCTCCGCTGATCTTTTCTCCAGTAGATTCACCACATACATCGAGTCCGATTCCAGCCAAAGTTGTGTCCAGCCTTTCGCAAAGGCATCCTGAATCGCCCACATTGCTGCGACCAATTCAGCTTCAAACGCGTACCCTGAACCACAATGATGAACAAAGTACCCTTGAAAGAAACCTCTACAATTCCAGAAGACTCCGGATGCTGTCAGATTGCCCGGCAACCTGAAGCACTGCCATCCGTGTTAACCTTGATCCAACTCGGGAGGGGTTTTTGCCAATGAACCTCCACAATCTTCGGTGCTTGTCTAGCTCTTCTAGGAACTCGCAGTTTGCGCAAGATAAACAGGTATTGTTACTCATTGTGCATGCATCCCCGATCCAGAGAAGATGATTCTACAATGAGTACCTGTCAATGAATGATCGCCGCCTCCAGTGTCCAGATTTTGTTGTGAAAAATTAGCTTGTTTCGGATGTGCCATATGAGCCATATGCAGGAAAGTATAGCCACACGCCAAAGGAAAGTAACCTGGTCACTGAAATGAAAAGACATTAACCGCACTAGTAACTCATTGAAACTATATGTCTCAAAAGGGTGAACATGGAATGAATGAAAGATCCATCGCCAGATAGCTCCTGCAAAAACACAAGAGACAAATAAATGATCAACCGATTCTTCCGATTCCATACAAAGAACACAAACCGAGGGGCCAGTAAAAATTTCCCTAGCTCGTAAAGAATCATGGACAGCCAGTCGGTTGTGTACGGCCCGCCATGCTACCACCGATCTCCGTTCTGGTGTATGCTGGGACCAAATCCAAGAACCCCACTTTACTGCCGGGCGCTAGGGACGTATATGATTATAAGCCACCTTCGAGGTAACTAAACCATCCTCCGAGTTCAACCAAACACGTGTATCCCGGGAATCAGGCGCAATTGGGATGCGCACAATGGCACGGACCAGCTCCAAATAGGCCTCCACGAAAGAGAAGGTGAAGTGCCAGGACCCATCATAGAAGTAGTCAGAAATGCGTTGATGAAATAAGTATCTATAGTCCTCTGGAATGCCGATTATGTCAGCTATAGAGTAGCCCAACCAATTATCAATCCAGAATAATACCTCAGAATTAGCACCTGGGATCCAACGAGCATCATCCAAGCAATCGGAAATGCAGGGTTTAATCCCGGCCCAAATTGAAGAAGGAATAAAGGACCGCCGAATCTCCCATCCCTTGTGAAATAACGCGCCTAAGGATTCTCAGACCACCGAGTCGAGTTCAAAACCTTCCAACCCAATTTCATCAAGAAAGCCATGTTGGCAACCACAATCGAGCGCACACCAGTCCCCCCTCGTTCCTAGGCGTGCAGACCTATTCCAATTGACCACCACCTTTCCCTTAGTATTCACATCCCCTGTCCAAGTGAAGTTGCGCATTGCTCTTTCCATTTGCTTGAGCAGCGTACCAGGCCATTTATAAACCATCATGGTGTGCACAAAAGAGTTAGTAATCACCAAATTAACAAGACAAACCCTACCAGCAAGGGAAAGAGACGAACTTTTCCATCTTTGGAATTTGAGGATTATCTTATCAAAGATAGGCTGTAAATCCGCAACCTTAGGAGCGCCCTTAAATATTGGAGTGCCTAAATACACTGTAGGGAACGTCCCTGTGTGAATCCCAAAAATGTGTTGCACCCTCCCACGGACATATAACGAAACCCGCATACCAAAGTAAACTTTGGATTTCTGTGGATTAAACACTTGACCCGAGATATCTGCATAAAGAGTGAGAACTGAAGTAAGACCCGGGCATTGGTAGACGAAGCCCCACACATAATAACAATATCATCCGCGTATAAGATGGATGGTGAAAAAGTAATACCCCTAGGCGCCGTGAAAGGAACTAACCGAGATTGATCCATCGCCACTTCAATAAACCGACTCAGAACCTCTTCTGCAATGCAAAACAATAACGGGGATAGAGGATTCCCTTGTCTGACTCCTCTGAAACAGGGAAAGTAACCTACCGGCGTCCCATTCAAAAGCACTGATATCCTGGACGACCGAAGAACCACCTCAACCCAATGAACAAAGACCTCTAAGAAACTGAAACGGCGCAAGACGTATAGTAAGATATCCCACCTCAATGTGTCAAATGCCTTTCGGATATTGATTTTCAAGATCATATTCGAATCCGTGCGACCCTGCAAAATGTTAAACGCTTCAGAGACCATGGCAATACAATCATGAATCTGCCTTCCGGGAATAAAACCAAACTGCGTTGGAGATAAATAGACTGCAATAATCGAACCCAAATGCGTAGCCAATATCTCCGTAATGATATTGAATAGAAAATTGCTCATAACAATCGGGCGGAAGTTTTCAATGACATTCACATCCTTAGTCTTTGGGATGATCGCCATAAAGCTGGCATTCAAGCCCAGAGGTAGTGACGAGCTACTGAAGAAGAAACGAACAGCCGCAGTCACCTCGGCGGAGATGACAGCCCAGAAATGGCGATAAAAAATCCCATTAAACTCGTCTGGCCCCGGAGAACTATCTGAATCCATATCAAAAACCGCGTCCTTAATCTCTGAGTCCGAGAGAATGGTTGTTAGGCTTGCATTATCCTGCGCCCCAACCCTTGGGGAAATAACCTGGTCGAGTAAAGAGTAATCCAAGGCGGAATGCCGAGTATCCGCAAAGAGCTCCTTGTAAAAAGAAGTAATATGATCCCCGAGGATCGCATCATCATCCGTGTAACTACCTATCACCAGAAGCCCCTGTATTCCCGTGTGCCCTGTACGAATCTGGGTACGCCGATGAAAAAAATGCCATATTACGATCCCCGTCTTTAAGCCATGCAGAACGTGCCTTTTGCTTAAGGAATTCAGATTGTAATAGCAGCGTCTCAGAGAGCCTCATCTGGGCGTCTAACTCACTATCCCGGAGGGCAGTTGTATACCCCAAAGTCTCAATGTCTGCCTGGATCTGACGTACTTGCTCCATCTGGCATTCCACCTACTGCTTGCGTCCTCAAACACATCTCTGTTCCAGTCTTTAATAACCTATCGTAACCGTTTGAGCTTCCGCATGACGCGCAACAAGGGATTGGGCGTGTCGCATGGAGAAACCTAAGAAGCGGTAACCAAATCCCGGAATGAATCATGATAAACCCACATACACTGAAAACGGAATGAAACTGGTCCCCTGTTAATGAAAGAAGAACAAGAAACCAAAATGGGGTGGTGATCCGATCCAATGCGTGGAAGGAATAAGCCCTTGACAACTTGCCAAAAAGAGAAAAATTGACAAGTTGCTAGGGCTCGGTCCAACTTAGCCTAAAGTAGAGATAGAGGCCTTCGGGTGGAGCACCAAGTAAATAAATTCCCTGAAGTCGGAATTGCAAGCAAATCAGCATCCTCCACGAAATCCCTGAAATCCTGACAAGAGGTTTGGGATAGAGTACTTTTACCTGAGCACTCATGATGTCCCAAAACCGCATTGAAATCCCCAATAATCAGCAAATCCGTAAGACCCAGACTCCTCAACTCCAACCAAAGAGCACGCTGAGCAGTATGATCACAAAACCCATGAGCAAAAGCAACATGAAAAACCCTAGATCCAAATTGAACTTGTAAAACAATACATTGGGCCGAGGACCAAACCTGGTTAAGAACGGAAATACCAGCATCGCGAAATACCCAAATATCCGCTCGTCCATTTTCCCGAAAATTTTGAGCTACGAAAGTCAAACCCATGCTATTCCAATAAGAATCCAAAATCGCCGAAATGTCCACCTTAGGTTCACAGATAGCCAAAATAGAAGGTTTATGCTTTTGACATAAAGCCTTAAGAACATTGCGAGAAGCAACATTCCCAATCCCCCGGATGTTCCAGAAGATGCAATTCATTGCGGTGGTGGAGGGGTGGCGCCCGTGACAAACGCACGGTGAAGACTGGAGTGTGTTTTGAAGCCGATTCCGACGGTTGAGACTGTCCCACTTCATCTTCATAGTCTGCCCATCTTTTAGATGCAGCAAAGTCCATTTCATGTGGCCCTGGGCGATCCAATTCAATAGTGATGTCATGAATTGCTGGTGATGGACCATTGGTGACACTCTGGATTAATCTGGATTTAGCTGAGTCCAGAGAGCTGTCCTGGAAGGCGCGAGTAAGAGCCTGAATAGGCTTTCCCAACGGATGCTGAACCGTAATAGGCATAATGGTGGACACCGGTCCCATGTTGGAAGTTGAAGCATTGGGGACTGGTTCTCTAGCTGGATAATCAGAGTGAGAATCAGCTGACGGTTGATCTGGGGTGTCCTCTGAAACAAGAGCTTCGAAACTGTTACTCGTATGTATATCAGTAGGGCAAGTGACTATTGCACGGGTAGGGGATCCAGCACGCATAGTCGAACCCGTATTTTCCATTGAGTCATCAACGGTCTTGCCCTTGTCCTGCTGCACAGGACGATAAATTTTGCGGACCCTTGAACGACCCCACTGCACTGACTACTGACATCCCGTTGAAGACCTGGGGTGTCCCTGATCAGGCGAGGGACGCCTGTCCGTAGCTGGTTTTCCTGCTGGAGTAAAACGGCAGGAAGTCGTAGAATGTCCCGTTATTCTACACTTCGAGCAAAACTCCGACAATTTTTCATAGCTTAACGATAGAAAGAGCACTGACCCACTCGTTCAACCATGATGTGATCCTCCAACGGCTTTGACAGATAAATATCCACCAACACCCTGATGAAATGACCCAGTGAACCATCCAGCGAACGTTGATCAATTTGTATCGGGTTTCCAATTGCATTGGCGATCCTCAAGATGGTATTAAGATCCCAGTATTCCAGACCAAGCTCGAAGATACGAACCCAAACACTAGCCAAAGACGTATGCCCTTTGTATGGATTGAAGTCCGGAACCCATGGAGAGAGTCGAATAGTTCCCGAATTGAGCGCCCAGTTAATACGAACATGAGCTCGAGCACGATCCTGCGCATTAGAAAACAGAACACAAAAAAATCCCTTACCCAAGGGGATTAGTTTCCAGTCAGTTTTAATTCCCCATAATTCAGATAAACGTTTGTGCAACATCATGGTTGCCCATGGCTTATTTTCTTTCCCTGAAATCACTCTTCCAATTAAAGAATGAGAGAATTCAGCAACACTTTGTTGATAAACATGTTCATCAATAGTGACGGAATAATAATCGCCTTTTCTTACCGGTTTAGGGATGGAATTGGCCTTACCAGAAACCACGTGGGAAAATGATTTAATATTACCTTGGGGCTGCGTAGTAGAATCCATACCGTGATGAGTACCTGTGACCTGTGGGATAGTATTCAAAGGATGGAGATTTCCCGAAACCATTTTCGCATAAGAATTGGCCATGTGAAAATTAGTATTGGATTCATGAGTCGAATGTCGCGGGATCGATGCATGGATGGGACCTTTGTTGGTGTAGCCTGCGTCTGGGTGAGCAGCATGCCTAGAAGGGGAAGCAGGGGAGATGCCTTGAAGGTGGAAGACTGCAGTCCAGGGGTCATCACCCCCCTGGGAGGGGACCACTCTAGGATATGGAGTGGCCGCCGGCCCCTTATTGGAGCACTTAGAGGGGCCGGCCCCCCATGGTGAATGGCAGCCATGGGGGTAATAGTTGCAGAGGTAGCGTGCGGTGGGGGTGCCCACCCCCGTGAGCCCACACTCATGACATCCATGTCCGATGGCTGAGAAGATGCAAGAACATCTATTTCACAATACGGCATCGATGAAGGGGGGGTTGCTGCCGGAGGGTTGTGGGATGTAGTCGGGAGAAATTTCCATGTCAACCCGTAGAAAGAAGACTCACCTGGGGAATGAGGTACGCCGAAGTTGGCACGTCGGTCGGAAGATAAATTTGCAGGCGCCGAAGTACTTTGATGTGCATGGAAAGATGTCGAAATTGGATGCGCTGAGGCATGGATATCCTGTCGAGGAGGATTAGAGGGCCCACATAGTCCATCGCTGCTGTTACCTGTTCCCGTCGGAGAAGATCTGTCATGCAGGTGCACCCCGCTGCCCATGGAGGAAGATGAAAGAATTAGGGTTTTTGGATCAGGAACCCCTGAAGCGTGAGCCTGCGTAGTTGACGGGGTATATCAATAGATAGAAGATAAGTAGATTTCAGACTTATTTTTTTCCGTATAAATTCTTAAGGGATGAGTAAATAGATTTCAATCCTTTAATAGGCAGACCGATAAAGGCTCACGGCCGTTTGGGGATGGTTGCATTGGGCTGCTCTCATTTGCAACCCAAAGGAAATAATGTTGTTGGTGAACATGTTTTTAGGGGAAATTACATGGAATACGCTGATTTTGGTCCTCATACCACACAATACGCTCCACTTACTTTTGTACCTAATTTTTTACTTTTGTACCTAATTATTTTTATTTTTTTTTGTTTTTTTTTTGTTCTTGCATTGTTTTATATGTTATATAAGTTGTTTCGATATTGTTTAAATTTATTTCTTTGTTGTTTCTATGTTGTTTCTTTATTGTTTCTATGTTGTTCTTTGTTGTTTCTTTGTTGTTTCTATGTTGTTTCTTTGTTGTTTCTATTGCCTCCTAGTTGTTTTCATATTTTTTATGTTTTCATGCATTTGATCAAAAATTGAATTGTGTTTTTTTATTCATGTTGTTTCTATAATATTTTTAATTTGTTTGATTTTAATATATATTGTTTTATGTGTATATTTCTTGATTTTTCATAAGACTCGAGTATAAAATTCATCGGGGCAAAATTTATTTTTCATTGAGATTTTATTGAAAGAAACATGTTCGAAACAACATTGAAACAACATCGAAGAAAAATCCAAAAATTTTGGCATCTGGAAAATGATGTGCAGTAATCTAAAAAATATTTTTCAAAATAAAATAAGCATTGTGTTTTCAGATCGAGTTGCTTGTGACCTTGTTTTTCACCTTTTTCTTCTTCTATTTGTTGCTTTTTTGTCCCTTCTTCTTCTTCTTCTTCTTCTTCTTCTTCTTCTTCTTTTGTCCCTTCTTCTTCTTCTTCTTCTTCTTCTTCTTCTTCTTCTTCTTCTTCCTAATCTGCAATTTGATTCTTCTTCCTTTCGAACAAATGTCTTCTCCTTGTTCTTCTCCTTCGCACAGTGTTTGCGCACTGATTTTGCCTACTGCGTTTTGTATCTGTAGTTGGTGCTCTGTTTTTTGTGGTGGTTTTATACACAGCGTATTGTGTGGGAAGGAGAGAGGTTGGAGCGTATTTTTGGGAATTTGAGACCGGGCAGCGTAATGTGTGGGAATGTTTAGTATTTTACAGGGTTTGATACTAAATAGGTGGGTATTTTTGTCAATTTCCCATGTTTTTATTTATTTCTTTCTTTTAGAAAAATCTGAGCCCAACAGTTTTTTCACTTTTAATTTTTTTTTCTCTTTTTTTTATTAAAAGAAATTCTGAAAATAAATTTTATAAACACCCTCCCATTGAAGATATTTTCCACGAAACTTATATCATCTGTTATTTTTCTCAAATTTATGTCACAAAAAGATTGATTAAGTACTAGTGTTTACATTCGAAGTGTAATTAAGATTCAAAAATTGAAGTTGCATGAGGCTCTTAATTCCCAGCTTCTAAATTTATAGAGATACAAAAAATATAGTATACAGATGAATAATTTATCGTTCAATAAACTAACCAAGAAATGAGTTATCATTATCATTAAAGTTTATAAATCTAATGTTTCAATGCAAAATTTATATAATAAAGCTCCTATGTGGAGCTTATAGCCCACCATGAGGCCAGACTCATTTGGCCTGGACTATGCGCGGGACCATCCCACTAGAGTTGGGTCCATTTTTTCTATAATTATTTAGCTTGGCATAGACCATCTCAGATCTGGGCCTGAGCTCAATTAGCTCGCTTGGGAAGCGGGATTACATAGGCCTGGGTCGGACTTGTACAGTTCAACCTATTTGATATCTCTACGCCTTATGTCAAGTATATGTATGTGTGCATAGTGCATACCTATCATGAAATTAAATAATTTTGAAATAAATCTTAAGGTTGTAACATGCATGATGGTTTAAATATGAACAGATTATGTTGATGGCATTGAGCTCTGGTGGTGCTGCAAGTTTTGGTCTAACGATGGAATTGCGCCGCCTACCTCATGAAGTCTTAAGCAAAATAGCCACCACCAAGTTCTTGGACTCAATCTATATTCTTACATGAATTTATATGTTGGGATTCATATTTAACTTTGTGGCGTCGATTCTTTCTCGTGTAGCTGCTTCATCTCACACAAGATCATAAACCCCATGAACTGTTGTTTATGTGATTGTTATTCTTATACAATCTCTAATGACAAGAAAATGTATTTTAGAGATTTTCTATTCTCGTGATGTTTCCTTTGGTATTTTAATAAACTATTATTAAATTATGGAGAGACGGATAGTAATTAAAAGTATTTATCTATATAATTTAATGATCTACAATAAAATGCGATGGATTTTTGTTGCATTCATCAAATGAATGTTCATATATGAATATTTGATGTATGACACAATTTTAACAGTCTTCTTGTGTGGGAGTGGTTATTTTCTCTCTCTAAGAAAGAATCCTAGTCTGTAAAGTGGAGACTTTCTTAGACCTTATCCGGTGGGTTTTTTTATTTCTCTTGTAATATCGGTCATTAGTGCTCATATTCATAAATATTTCTTGGTATATTCCACCCTTTTATTGCTAATGGAAGACATGTGCCCGTTTTTGTGTTTGGTTGGTCAATGGATTAGGTCTAGATTTTATCCTTGTTGGCACCTTTGGGTTTGATTCCTTTTCAGACTTGTCCATCAACTACTTGTCCCCTCTTCATTTATTACTGTTTTTAATTGCTTTAACAGTACCTCCTTTTTATTTTTTCCTTTCAGTTTGTTTTTATGGTTAATTTACTTGCAAAGTTATATATAGCTCTGTTCAAAAGTATCACTTTTACTTTGAAAAGTATACATTTTCAAAGTAACAAAACTGATTATTTACTTGCAAAGTTATTGTAGGTCCCAAGAGGTGAGTAGTAAGGTTTAGAACGGGGGTTTGAATAAACTTTACCAAATTTTCGATTTAGTCCTTTTAAATATTTTCAGAGTTAATCACAAATCAGCTTAGTCCTTGAGGGACAGCTAGGTTGGTTTACTTCAGTAAAGTTACCCACTCAACAAACTCGACTGAGCTGTTGATAGTATAACTTAGCTAGTATCAGCTAACACTTTAGATTTATAATTGATTTGGTTTTTGTTCAGCGGAAGACTTTTCACCCTTATTGTTTTAAACTTGTTTTTCAACACTTGTTTTTAGCAATGGTTAATATCAGTTGAGTTCAGCATATATAACTTAACAACAGATATAAATGATATGCAAGAAATTAAAGTGTTGTAAGTAAACAAGACACAAGCAATTTTTATAGTGGTTCGAGGATAGGGTAATTCCTCTAATCCACTCTTCTCCAACTCCTGGAGGAATCCACTAAGTAACAGATCTTGGTTACAAAGCAGTCAATAGTCCGAGTCAGCCTTGATCACACAGCTGGCTGCTCCTGGGACACATCTTCTTCACAAAACAATTGTCTTGATACTTTAGCTCACTCGAACTCTTGGAATTGATCACACAGCCTTCCAACGAGCCCAAAGCTTCTAGTTCGAACTTGAATCTTACTATTTCTCCTTCAACCTTGGAGAGTAGACCCATTTTATTCTTCAAACAAATTTCCTCTTCAACTTGATGAAGTAATCTTTTCTTCACTGAGGGTGTTGGATTGAGTTCCTTAGATTTTAGGCTTGACGATTATCTTTGAAAGCTTTAGACTATTTTGCAGGTTTGCTTGAATGCTTGTAATGAACTTGGTAACCTTCTCTCACTTGCTTCCTCAGCCTTTTATAGTGAAGATTCAAAAATATGTCCATTGAAGAGATAAACATATGTTTCAAATCTCACTCGTAGGTTGTTGGCATGTCTTGTCCTTGCAGCATTAATGAAGATCGTACCATGAGTTTAATATTCTGCAGCCTTTCCTTGGTCTCTGCAGGTTTTCAGGTACATCATATTGGTTCCTTGCTTTTTGCACTCTTTGAGCAAAACAACTTTATTGCTGGTAGCCTGACACAGGCCCATTTCCAACAAAACCTTGACTTATGTTGACAATGGATCTCTATCAGCTTTCTTCTAGTCTTGTCTGTTGCATACCCTTTTAACATTTGATTCCAATCATTTTGGAATGAATTAGATGTCAGTCAGCTGACTAAGACAGCTTTTCTGTCACTTAACAGATCCTTCACTTGGCTTCACACAACTGACACACAGCTGAGTCTTCTCTTCAATTTTCAGTGGACTCTTGTAATCTTCAACTTAGCTGACTCCAACTCAGCTCATACAGTCCTATCTATTACAAGTTGAATTACAAAGAAAATGGAGTGCCAACTTCCTATTCTAAGTTTTACATGGTATCATCAAAATCTAAACATAAATTTTTCTAACAATTTTCCCCTTTTTGATGATGCCAAAACATAAATAAATACAACAAAGTAAATAGTGCATTAACAAGGAATGTATGTGTGAAATATGTCAATTTTATTGAACATGTAATTCTTGTACTTCATAATGCACTTTACAACGCTTTACAAAGTATACCCTATACACTGTATCAGAGTTATATTGTCTATACACTGTATCAAAGCTATACTGTTTATACAACTGTATCAGAGCTCATTATAGCAACAATATACATGTATCAGAGTTATGAGGATAAATTTACAAATTTGTATTTACAGCAAAGTAAAATACATTTGAAGGGGTTTCAGCCATCTTCAATCCCTCGGTTGCTTCCTTCTTCTCTCATCTTCTTCAGCTCTCTTCCTCTTCATGTCTTCTTCTTCCCTTTGTCTCTTTTGATAAGCTCTTTTAGCAGCAGGGTCTTCCCTTCGTTGCCTTTCTTCGCACTCTCGATTGACTCTTTCGTTTTCAGCTTACTGCCTTCTCCTAGCCTCCTCATTCTTCCTCTACACTTTAATGTTTGCAAGTGTGTCGTACCCAGCCCAGTAGTTGACTTCCTTCTTCTGTGGATAAACATACCTTACGTCTTTAGGTCTTAGTTGTGGTAGAGTACCTCTGCCTCTTCCACCACTTCCAAACCTTCCTCTTTCTAGTCGACTGACTGCTCGAACTCTGCTGCATCTCAGCTGATTGGCATGAGTTGAGTCCTTTCTCCCAGTACAAATCCCACGCCTGTGGTAGAGTCATTGTCTTGAAGTATCCTTCAGCAGCTGGAGTTTCAAATTCCTCTAGAGATCTAGGTTCAGATCATGCATCCGGAATCATGATTTCTCGAGGGGGTCTTACAGTTGGGGAATATTTCAACAAACCAATTGGGGGGCCGTCATACCTTGCTTTTATATCCTCTCAGAGTGCTTCTCAGCTACCTTACCGAACTCAGCTTCAATGGCTTTTCTTAACTATTTAACTGCCAAATCAATTTTCTTTTCTACGGACAGCTCTTTCGGTACATATCTGAGAATTGAGGCTGTAACATCACCTTGCAGCGGGGTCTTAGCAAGCATGATTTTTAAGGGTGGATTCTTCTTTGAACTGCCTTCCTCCTTGCTTGTTTCTCCTTTCAATCCTTCCTTATCACTCCGTTGATCTTCTTTCCTTTTATTTTCCCCTTTTTTGGCATCATCACCAAGGGGTAGAGCCATTTCAGGGAATATTCTACTGAGGAGTAGATCAATCTTATTATTTGTCATGTCATGCTTATCGTGAGTCGTGGAGTATGCTGTTCTGAATTTAGATCTCAAAGCCATGGTCTCAGTTGTCATCAGCTTCATCTCAGTTTGGAGCACCTTTATTTGATGTTCCACATTGGCCTCCATTCTTTGAAATTTTGATTTATGTTGAGCCTTGAGCAACTCCATGTCACTCTTATGCGATTGATCCGTCCTAAACATGTGGTCCCTTTGCCGTTGCTAGAACTTGGCATTGTCTGAGCTCCAGATCACCACTTTTGTGAATAAAGATTTGAAGTAGGTGACCTGCTCACGACTTAATGCCTTTGTCCACCTGATCCATTCTCTGATTCTCAAGACTGTTCCTTGGATATATCAAGTGATAGTGTCATCGGGGTTGTCTAGTCGTTGGTCTAATGATGCAAAAGCAAAACCATGCTCCATATTCTCTATTTTAGCACATATGGCTTTGAAGGCTTTACCGAAGTCGGCTGCATCAGCAGACTGTTCCTCTAGCCATACAACATCGAAGTCGAATCCAATAGGTACCATAATGGTTTCAAATGGAGTTCCGATTTCTTCTGGAGAGACTTGGACGGTATATCTAGCACATTTCACGGTTGACTTTGCTTCGAAAGGTATATGGGCTTCGAATGGAAAGTATTCATCAAATAGATCCTCAGGAAAAATAGGAATCTCCACATCCTCTACATGTGGATCTTTTACCTTCTCTTTCAAAATTTTCTCAGCTCTATGTGCCTCAACTGTTTCGGCGTCATCGGCATCTTGAGCAGTTGTGTAAGCTTACTGAGCTAGCTGATCCTCAGCTGTCTTAATAGCTTCCTCGGTATCAGGTGTTTCTTCCTGTTGACTAGTCTGGTCCTTGGCTAGCTTATCAGCGTCATTGGAGGGTGATGGCACCATTGGGGGTGGGCCATCGACCATTGTGAAATTTATAAGGGTAGCCTTATCACTGGTTTACCTCCTTTGTGTATGCGCCTCCTCTGCAATTGTGTCCTCTTTTGATTTTTCGATAGGGCTGGACTCAGCTTCATCATTGGTTCCCAAGAACTCCACATCAACATTTTCTTGGGAGTCGTGAAGAGCACTGATCTCTTCTTCTTCATTGACCTCTTCATGAGGGGCAGGCACTTCTTCAACCACTGTCTTACCTAGGGAAGTCTCAATCTCCTCCAGGCCTTCACTACCCTCAGCAGTCTCAATCGCTGATGGGCCTTGTACATTCCCTTTTGAAGTCTCAACCGCAGCAGGGTCTTCAGTAGTTATCCCTTCAGCAGACAGAGCTGCTTTAGGGTCCTCAATGGCATCCTTCAGAGTCTCAACTTCTTGGATTGCACTTTTAGGGCCAAGAGTCTCAACTCCTGTGGCCTCACTTCCATCTTTTGCCTTATCTGCATCAGCAGCTTCATCGACCTGCATGGCAGCTGAAGTTTCAACTGAGACAATCGGATATGTCTGAGCTTCGTCAACCTCAGTCTGCTGAACTATAAGATTCTCACCATCGCCTCCTAACTCCTTTTGTGGTTGGTTTCCCACAACCTCCTCCGACCTAGCTCTGGTGGTTTGAGTTTCCCCTTCAGCTGGCGCACCAGTTGAGTCTCGAGCAATGGGGTCACTCGAAACCTGAGACCCAACTGTTTGTCCAAATGAGTGTTCAGTCGTTGGGGCAGGTATCTCAACACCTTCTGCAGGGAGTGGCTTCATCACCTTCCTTAGTTTCATCGCCAATCTTCCTGGAACTGTCTTCCTCAGAGTCCACTGGAGATGTGGTTGCTTGAATGCTTTTCACCATCTCTATTATGTCAGGGCTAGGAGTAATCATGACAGATGAAGAATCTCCAGGTCCCCTATTCAATTGTTGCACATGCATCTCCTTAGATTCTCTTATTTCTTGCCGGAACTCAGCTTTATCTACTGCCACAATAGGATCAATTTCTTCAATGTCACTATCACTACTGTCAGCTGATTCCAAGGCATGTTCAGGTGCATCTGTGAAGGCACGTGAGTGAGGCTACTTCGACTCTTCAATAGCATGTTCCTTCTCAATAGCTCTCACCTTCTCTTCATCCTTCCTTTCCGAAAGGATAGATATGCACAGATCAGGAGTAATGGCGGAGCTAATAGATATGTTTCCCAGGAAGCTTAGGAGATCTTCTTCTTCTTCAATAAACTCAGGGATCTGGAACTGATATATGGCATAGCTCATCTTCCAATGCCTCCATATCCTTAGTCTTTCCTGGATATCAGGGTAGACATGAGACAACATTATAACATCATCATCCTCCTCCTGGATAGGTGCAAGTGGAGCATGTTCCTCCTCAAGTGTTCGATCATTGGTTTGAGGGGATTCAACAGCTAACTCCTCGTACTAGTCAGCTGTGTCTACTTTGTGTTCCTCAGCTATCTCTCGAACAACTGTTTGTTTTTCAAATTGCTGACCCTCGTCAGCTGACTTCTCTACTTCTGTGGTGATTACTTCACCATTCTCAAGGTTCGATCTCTTTACCAATCTTCTTCGTTTGGTTGGAACCAAGGGAACTTCTGGCTCCACATCATCAAGCTCATCAAAATTAAAAGCATTTTCGCATGTCTTCTATTTCTTTGATGCAGCTGTTTTCCTAGGCACAACAGTGCGCTTCTTCTTCACACCTGGAGAAGATACAAGAGGTTCCTTCTTAGTCTCGGCTGATGGGGCAGGTGACGATTCTGGGATGGCTGCAGGAGCAGGGGCTTTCTCTGAGACGGTTGTAGGGGCAGGTGCTTTCTTTGATGTAGTAGCTCTCTTCTTCTTCTAAATCGGCTTCGGAGAAGGAGCTGGGGTAGTTGTAGCAGTGCCTTCAGGGACAGAATCAACTGACTCACCTTCGTTGGTGTCAGCTCTGCGTGCATGTGTTTGCCTCTGAGCACTAGATAGGTTAGCCTTGAACATTTTCTTGTTCACATGGAATGGTTTCCCATATCTGAGCGGAATCCCTTTCATCTCCATCATATGGCCAATGACCAGGCCATAGCCCAATGATCTTACGAACAGACCATCATCTTTTATAGTCTTATTCATGACATTCTGGCAGATTCGGCTGAAGATGAACTCGGCCCAGTTCACCTTGTTCTCTTCCAAGATTGCAGCCATAACAGTAAGCTTCGTTCGAGACAACTGATTGACGCTGCCAAACTTCATGTCCACACACTTGGACACGATATCCATCAGCTTTTGATAGTCGTCCTTGATCAACGACTTCTTGGCTGTGTAGACAGCCTTAGTAGCAGACTCTGGCTTCGTAATCTCCTTCCATGCCGCAGCCAGGTTCACGTCCTTCTCAGCTATCTCTTTCATTCCTTCCGAGGGCAGGTGGCAGTGTTCCGCTAAGTCCGCAGCAGTATGTTTGATGTACTTGCTATGGACTGAAGACCTTATCTCTCCATTGTGAACCTCAGCATTCACGTAGAACATAGCCACCTCTTCGAGGTAAGTGTGCGAGTATTCCATGGTGGAAAATCCCTTCAAACCAAATTTCTATAACTTCACAGCAATCTTCTGAGCCAGGGCTTTATCTACTCCTTGCTTTACCAAACCTTCAAAGTCTACTGTAGAGCCAGAGTGGATCTTCTCAGCCATCTTGACGAAATCGTAGTTAGGTGCCATTTCTCGAAAAATAATCGGTGAAAAACTTATAAAACAGACGCTTTGAGAACTAGGGTTTCACTGGGTTGCAGAGAAAAACTTTGGCTTGCTTGAGAAAGATGAGTGTTTTGTGAGGAGAGAGAAAATTGGATTTTGGTTTATATGGGACGTGAGGGGATGGTTTTTAGAATTTGAAAAGGATGATCAAAATCAACGGTCAAGATTAAACATTTGAAACCGCATTAATTTTTCCGTATTAAATGCAGCAGCATTTATATCCAATCATAGGCTAAATGTGTGCAGGCTTTATTCTGACACCATAATTACGCTGACGTAATGCCCAAAAAAAGTCCCGCTCGTAGGAAACGAATGTGTTTTGTCACTTAGCTCATAAATAACTCAACTATCTTCCAAAAGTGACTTGACTTGGCTTCTCTCTTCACATGATGATCACTCAGCTCTCAGCTAACTCGATACAGCTGATTTCCTGTCTTGGCTATTTCACTTGTCTAGAAAGTGAAACTTTGCTAATTTTTCATTTCTCTCTTCTTTGACTCTGTTGATTGAGTCTTCTGAGACTCCTGACTCGCTCAATCAAACCTAGCTCATTCTTAAGCTCTTCCAATCTTGATTCACATAATGGCTTAGTGAATATGTCAGCTAACTGCTTATCAGTTGAGATGTATTCCAGAGTGGTCCTTCTTTTCAACATGATCTCTTATAAAATAATATTTGACATCAATGTGCTTTGTTCTTGAATGCAATACAGGATTTTGAGTAATTGCAATAGCACTTGTGTTATCACACATAATTGGAATCTCCTTTTCTTCTATATCATAGTCTCTCAGCTGTTACCTCATCCATAAAACTTGGGCACAACAGCTGCCTGCAACTATGTACTCTACTTCAGCTGTGGATGTAGCTATTGAATTTTGTTTCTTGCTGAACCAAGAAACCAATCTATTTCCAAGCATTTGACAACTACCTGATGTACTCTTCTTGTCCACTTTACATCCAGCATAGTCTGAGTCTGAGTAACCTGCCAGCTTGAATCCTCCATCCTTTGGATACAATAAGCCAACTTCTTGGCATCCCTTCAAATACCTTGGGATTCTCTTGACTGTAGTCATATGACTCTCTTTTTAGTCGATTGAAATCTAGCACATACACCTACAGCAAAGGTGATGTCTGGCCTACTTGCTGTTAAATAGAGCAGTGTTCCAATGAGAGCACTATGTATGGTTTGATCAACAGCTTGACTTGAAGACCTAGGAAGAAAGTCAGCTCTCCCATCATGCTCATTTCAAACTTCCCTTGCATGAGGTTTGAAAATTTGTCACACAACTCTTTGTTTGTGGATCCAAATATGATGTCATCCACATAGATTTGAACAAGCAATATGCTCTCCCTATCTTGAATATGAAGAGTGTTCTATCAATTTTACCTTTGGTGAATCCATTGTCAATTAGAAATTGTGAGAATGTGTCACACCAGGCTCTTGGTACTTGTTTTAATCCATATAATGCTTTCTTGAGCTTATAGACTTTATCTCCAATAGTTTTCTGCTCAAAACCTGGAGGTTGCTCAACATAGACTTCTTCTTCTAAAAGTCCATTCAAAAATGCACTCTTCACATTTGATACACAGTGAAGTTCTTGTGTGCAACATAAGCAAGAAACATCCTAATTGCTTCTAATCTAGCAACAAGAGCAAAGGTTTCATCAAAATCTATTCCTTCCTCTTGGCAATACCCTTTGGCTAAATCTTGCTTTGTTTCTTACTACAGATCCTTCCTCGTTCATCTTGTTTCTAAATACCCGCTTAGTACCAATAACATTTTGGTGGGTAGGCCTTTGAACCAATTCCCATACTTTGTTCCTTCTAAATTGATTCAGCTCTTCCTGCATAGCCTGAATCCAATGTGTATCATCCAATGCTTGAGATACATCTTTGGGTTCTATTTGGGAAATGAAACAAGTAATCATGGCTTCATGTTGAGCTCTAGATCTGGTTCTTACTCCATCTCCAACATTTCCAATGATTAGCTTAGGTGGATGGTCTCTCAGCCATCTCACATCTGGTTGGAGTAAGTCTGCTAGATTCAGCCGTCTCGCAGCTAAGTTGTCTTGAACTGCTTGTTCATTATCATTTAGTTGCAGACCTTCCAGTTGTCTCTGAGATTCAGCTACCTCATCTTCTTCAGGGTTGAGTGCTCTTACATCTTCTTCAGCATAGGGACTCTTCTGCATAGTTGGTTGATTCTTCTTCTCAGCTAACTCATCTATGTCTTCTCCATTCACATTAGGTTCATCAAAAACCACATGGATAGACTCTTCTGTGCAGTGGCGGACGCAGGATTCCGGCTTTAGGGGGCAAAAAACGGTCCGAGTTCATATATTTAAGCTATGAGAAAAAATATTGGGGGGCTATTGTAAAACACAATTGTTTGAAGTTTTTTATCAAAGTTTTGGGGGGGCAATTGTAAAAATATTCCTTTATTTTAGCTATAAAAAAATAATTTAAAAAATTTTTGGGGGGGAAAAAATAATTTTGGAAAATTTTGGGAGGGCAACAGCCCCCCTTGTCCCCCCCTCCGTCCGTCACTGCTTCTGTGATCATAGTCCTTTTGTTCAGCACTCTACAAGCTTTACTCTCAGCTGAGTATTACAAAAAGATACCTTCATCAGTTTTAGCATCAAAAGATTTTAAATTGTCCTCGCCATTGTTATGGATGAAGCGCTTACATCCAAAGATCTTTAAATATCCAACATTTAGCTTCCATCTTGTCCAAATTTCATAGGGAGATTTTGTCAATTCCCTGTTGATCACACATGTATTCTGAGTGTAACAAGCAGTATTGATGGCTTCTGCCCAAAATCTCTTAGGTAATCCAGCTTCAGCTAACATTGTGCTTGCGGCTTCCTTGAGAGTTCTATTCATTCTTTCAGCTACTCCATTTGTTGTGGAGTTCTTGCAGCTGATAACTCATGATCAATACCATTTTCAACACAATACTGAGTTATAATCTCATTGACAAACTCAGTTCCTCTATCAGGCCTTATCTTAATAATAGTTTGACTCTTCTCATTTTGAACTCTTCTCACCAGCTGATGCAATTTCTGCAATGTTTCTTTCTTTTTACACATGAAAATAGTCCATGTATATCTTGAATAATCATCTACCGCCACTAAGGTGTGTTTCTTTCCGCTGATGCTGGCTGGTATGTTAGATTATCCAAGTATAACATTCCATTATGATTTATGTGCGAGGTAATTTTAACTTTGTCTTAAGTGCATTTTGAAAATTTAACTGAAAACAGATGGATAATTACCATTTTTTTACTTTTTAGATATCTCAATTACTTAACGAATGAGGTTTTAATTATATTCCAAAATGGTGTTCCATTGTGCGGATAATTATCATGTGTGGTTTTTATGATAATTTATGATTGAAAATTAATATGATAATTTTTACATAGGAGGGATGGGTTTCTTCAGTGTGCCATCTGACGATCTAATTATAAACTAATCATATGGTAGTAATGAAATATTTTAAGTATCAAAATAATTCAGTCAAAAATGATGACATAAATCATACTTCTCTCTTTATTCAATTATCAAGTATCTAGTATATGATGACGTAAATCATACATGTATTAAATGCATATACTCATGTTTCAATAATGGTCAATAAGGGAATCTGATAATAGTTTGGTGAGAAAATTGCACTTTTGTTCTCATAGGAAAATGAGCCAAGCACTTTTAGTTCAATGATTTGCTCTTTTGGTCCAAATTGATTTTTTTAGCAAATTTAGTCCCATAAGAATCAAAAGTTGCAATATATGAAAATGCATGCTACAACAGCAGATAACAACTAAAGCTGAAGTTATTGTGAGATGCACTAGGTTAAAGTACGGCTGCTTGAATTAAAGTTCCTTATATCACTTTTAATACAAAAGGGGTTCCTCACAATATATTTTGTTTCCAAAATGATACAAGTTATCCTAATGCTATCATACGATAAAAGCTGAGACGTTACAGTGTATGCAACTTCCTTGGATTAAATGCCGAAAACCAATTATGAAGCCTAATAAACATCTTCCACTTAGTGCAAACACTAAGCATTTAAGCGAGGAAAACACCTAGGAATTTAGTGAGGAAAACACGAAGGAAACCTTTTTTTTCAAAGGATGATAATATATGCTCTATTGCCACAACGTTTTGTAATTAGGCTAAACCTCGGGGTAGTTTTTGTAATTATCCCTATAGTTTTATAACTCGTCAATGACATTTGAAGGAATCTTATTAAATATATAAGAAGTGAAATGAATGTACCCACCCAATACTTCGTAGGTAACTTGGACTGAGCTAACATGGCTAATCCCATCTCAACAATATGAATGTGCTTTCTCTCAGCTAGCGATGTATAAGGACATGAGACTTTGTGGAGGATACCATATGAATGCAACAGATTTGTTAAACATCTATACTCTAGTTCCCAGTCACGTTGAATTGCCTTAATTCTACAGTTCAATTGGTTTTCCACCAGGTTCATAAAGTGAGCAAAGGCATCATATATGTCTGATTTATTTTTCAAAAGATATAGCCAATTGAACCTGGCACAATGGTTTATAATGTCCACATAGTAATGGTATTCATTTGATGATTTTAAATGTGATGGCCCCCAAAGATCCGAATCTATCAATTCAAGAGGTGTGTTAAAGTTTGAGATTGAAGTAGAAAATGATAATTTGTGAGATTTAGACAAAGCACAAGTGGCATATAACTAGAGTTATTTTTCATTGCAAAAGGTAAGTTACAGTTTCTCAAAGCTCTCTCTACAATATCATAGTTTGTTTGACCAAATTTTTGGTGCCAAAAATCTAAAGAAACAGGTTACCATTCCATCTCATAGGTTTCTTTTTCTATCAACTTAGTTTTCTGCTGCACAAAGGTAATTTCTAAAGAACCCATCTTTTTTTCTCTTTTCATCTTTTTCTTGGCTGCGTTTCCAACGGCGCATTTCTTTTTGTTGAAAATAGTTTGTTATATAATAAAGTGGTCATTATGGCTAAAGTGTAGTATATTAAAAGTAAATTTAGAAGTTTGTTGCTTAACCTCCCAAGTACGTGGCACCAAAGAAAAAGACACAATTTGTTTGAAGAGACATATCATTTGAACGGAAAGTTGCAAATTGAAGAAGCACCCACTGGAGCATTCATCTCTTTTCATGAAAAGGTACAATTTATTTGGGTGCAATTTGGTGTGCCATACACGGCTATTTACTACGAAAATATATAGTTGAGCAATGACTACTTTTTAACTTAAGTTTTAGCATTCTTTTTTCTTGTAGAAGCAATCCAAAAACTTGTTATTTGGTTGTTTCATTTTATCTATTGTATCCTAGAATTAATTTGCCACAAACTCGGTTAGCAAGTACTGGGGGCAAATAACACTTTAAGGAAAGTGTCCAACGCGCCTTAGACTTGTTTTATTCCCTTCAAGTTGTAATACCAAAAATCTCGTATCTTTTGTTTTTCTCCAATTTCTATTTCGTGTCTTGTTCATACCCGGTTAATTTCTTCAACAATCTTAAAGTGTTATTTGAGTTTCCATGGAGTCTACTCAAGAATCTGCAATCAAAGTGATGAATCAAAAGTTTGTGAAGTTGGACCGGCTAGATGGCACAGGCACCAACTTTAATCGTTGGAAGGACAAATTGATGTTTTTCCTAACTGCTATGAAGGTTGCCCACGTTCTCAATCCGGATCTTCTGGAGATCCCTCCACCAAAAAATGGTGAATCTGACGAAGTGAAAAAACAAAGGGAGAAGCGTCAAGAGGATGAATTGATATATAGGGGTCATATTCTAAATACCTTGTCAGACACCCTTTACAATTTTTTCACCGCTGTGAAGAGTCCGAGGAAAATCTGGGCAACACTTGAACGTGAATATGCATCACAAAAGCAAGGAGCAGATAAGTTTTTAATTAAAAAGTATTTTGAATTCAAGCTTGATGATTCATCTTCTCTCATGGATCAAATTCATAATCTGCAAGTGATAGTTTCAAAACTTAAAGATTATGGAGTGGAAATTTCAGAATCTATGCAAGTAGGTGCGATAATTGCTAAATTACCTTCTTCTTGGAATGATTATCAAAAGAAATTACTTCATACTTCTGAAATTTTGACCATATCTAGTTTTTTGAAACATCTAAGAATTGAAGAAGGTCCTAGGATTCTTCATAAGAAAGAATTTGATAGTGATCCTAGAGTGAATATGGTTCATGAGAAGAAGTTTAAGAATAAAAGAAAGAATTTTCCCGATTCTATAGACAAGAAAAAGAAAAATAGAGTTTGCTATAATTGTGGTAAGAAAGGCCATTATAAGGCTAAGTGCAAATCCAACAAGAAGCAAAAAGTTAATTTTGCTAATGCTTCTAGTGCTAATCTTGTTGAAGATGCTACATAAATTATAGCAATGTTATCTCTTGGTACTATGACTGAACTCCACTTGGCTACACCAACCTCTTCTAAGGATTGGTGGTATGATTTAAGTCTTTGCCATTCATGTTTGCAATGACAAGGAACAATTCAAGAATTATGAAATCTGGATGGACAACAAGTAGTTATGGCAAATGGTGTGAGGGCCAAGGTGCTTGGTAGAGGAGATGTTCATTTGGACTTCACCTTCGGTAAGAAGATGGTACTCACAATGTGCTTCATGTTTCGGATGTTGTGAAGAATCTTGTCTCCGCGGACATTCTTAATAAAAATGGGTTAAAGGTTGTACTAGAGTCTAATAATGTAATCTTGTCTAAGAATGGTGTATTTGTTGGAAATGGGTATTCTTGTAATGGACTGTTTAAACTGAGTATCAATAAAGTTAATAATGTTTCTCTTTATTTGATTGATTCTTCTTATTCTTTGTGGCATGGTAGATTAGCACATGTTAGTCATAGAGTTTTGAATTACATGTCTAAAATGGATTTATTTCCTATAATGACTATGTTAATAAGAAGTGTGAAACTTGTGTTCAAGCAAAAATTACAAGATTACCTTTTCCTAAAGTTGAAAGAAACACACAATTGCTTGATCATGTGCATTCGGATGTGTGTGAACTTAATGGTTTTCTAACAAAAGGTGGAAATAAATACTTTGTTACTTTCATTGATGATTGCTCTAGATTTTTGCATATTTATTTGATGAAATCTAAGGATGAAGTATTTGGTATGTTCAAAACTTACAAGTCTCTTGTAGAAAATCAATTAAGTAGAAAAATCAAAACTTTGAGGAGTGATAGAGGTGGTGAATACTTATCTGGTAAATTTTCTAAATTATGTGAAGATAATGGTACTGTACACCAAAATAGTGCTCCATATACACCACAACAAAATGGTTTGGCTGAAAGAAAGAATAGAACGTTACAAGACATGGTGAATTCCATCCTCTTAAGGTCAGGTTTGCCAAACAATTTGTGGGGTGAAGCTTTGTTAGCCGCTTGTCATGTTCATAATCGAATTCCTTCATTAAGGACTAAAGTGTCCCCATATAAGTCATGGAAAGAAAGAAAACCAAACTTATCTTACTTAAAAGTTTGGGGTTGTATAGCCTATTATAGAGTTCCAGACAATAAAAGAACGAAGTTGGGACCTAGAGCACTTAAAAGTGTTTTTGTTGGATATGCTGAAAATTCTAAAGCTTATAGATTGCTAGATCTTGATTCTAAGGTAATAGTTGAATGAAGAGATGTTGAGTTCTTTGAGGATAAGTTTCTCAAAGATTCAATGGTGAATGTGAATCCATCACAAGTGCCTAGTTCATCTCAAACGGCAGCTTCTAGTGAACTTAAAAGAAAAGAAATTGACACTGCTATTGAACCTAGGAGAAGTCAAAGACAAAGGAAGGAAAAAGAACTTTCTTCTGATTTTATATCCTCTCAAGCTATTGTCTTCCTTGTGGAAGGTAATAGGAACTCTCTACTTAATAAAACACCAATTTTACGTAGTGTAGAAGACGATCCTAAAACATTTAGTGAGCCTATGAAATCTAGAGATGCTGCATTTTGGAAAGAAGCGGTAAATGATGAAATGGATTCAATATCGTCTAACAATACTTGGATTCTAGTTGATTTACCTCAAGGTTCAAAACCAATAGGCTGTAAATGGGTATTTTGTAAGAAGTACGCCACAGATGGAACTATTGTAACTTATAAAGCAATGCGAGTAGCTAAGGGATTTAAACAAAAAGAATGAGTCGATTACTTGACAGTTATGCGTCGGTTTCTAGGATTACCTCAGTTAGAGTACTTCTTGCTTTAACTTCTATATATAATATGCATGTACATCAAATGGATGTAAAAACTTCCTTCCTAAATGGTAATTTAGATGAGGAGGTGTACATGGAACACCCAGAAGACTTTGTGCTTCCTGGTAATAAACATAAAATGTGTAAGCTTTGTACGGACTAAAACAAGCTCCTAAACAGTGGCATGAGAAATTTGAATCTGTACTACTCTCAAGTGGATTTAGGTATAATAATGCTGATAAGTGCATTTATTCTAAATTCAATGAAGAGTATGGTGTAATTATTTTCCTTTATGTGGATGACATGCTTATTATAAGTACTACTTTAAAAGGTGTAGTAGATACTAAGAAGTATCTTCCTTCTAAGTTCAAGATGAAAGATCTTGGTGAAGTTGATACAATCTTAGGTATTAAAGTTAAGAAACATAGTGGGGGTTTCGCTCTTTCACAAGCACATTATGTTGATAAAATCTTAAAGAAGTATCAACATTTGAATGTGAAAGAAGTTAGTACTCCTTTTGATCCTAACTTTAAATTATATGAAAATTCTGGCAATCCAATAGCTCAGCTCGAGTATGCTAGTGTAATTGGAAGTTTGATGTATGCAATGAGTTGCACAAAGCCAGATATTTCATATTATGTTTATAGACTTGCCAGATATACTAAAAAACCTGGTAGGAATCATTAGAAAGCTGTGACAAGAGTTCTTGGATATCTTAAAAAGACTAAAGATTTAGGACTCTACTATAATAACTTTCCAAATGTACTAGAAGGTTATTCTGTTGCTAGTTGGATTACTAGCACAAGTGATCAAAAATCTACTAGTTGTTGGGTGTTTATGCTTGGTGGTGGTGTAGTTTCTTGGGCTTCAAAGAAACAAACAGTAATTACACACTCCACCATAGAAGCTGAATTTATTGCTTTATCTTCAGCTTGTAAGGAGGCAGAATGGCTTAGAGATTTATTGATTGATATAGATCTGTGGCCTCGTCCAATGCCACCAACTTTATATTGTGATAGTGAGGCTTCTATGTCTAATAATGGTAAATATAGACATATAAGCCTAAGACATGCATTTATTAGAGAAATGCTTAATAATGATGTTGTTACTATTGTGTTCGTTAGAACTTATAATAATCTGGTGGATCCATTGACCAAACCTTTAGCTAGGAATTTGGTGAATTCGACAACATCAGGAATGGGAATAAAACCCTTGATCTATAATCACTAGTGATGGTAACCTAACTTTCTTCTAGTACTACCCCTAGATTGAAAGGATTAAAGGGTAAAAACAAGTTACTAAGTGATTGTGAGCACCTAATTAAGTTTATACCATTCCAAGTATACGGTGCATATTTGTTACTCTTAAGTGAGCAGGTTGAGAAGTAAACTATTAATGAAATTATTTCTTGGTGTTTTATTGATGTTAAATAAAATAAAACTTGAAGTACTTTTTACCTATATGGTCATAAGAAGTGGTGCCGCTTCTAGCAAAAGTTTTGGGTAATCTTTTGTGCATGATCATGAACTAGGATGAGCACATGGCCGGTAATAGTGCTAAAAGTATTTGTGAATAAAAGAATGCAGTTGATGGTTCATGTGTGAAATATTTCTAATCTATTTTTTAGTGTTGGTTTAAGCAACCTGGCCACTAATTACTTAATTTAGATTTGTGAATTATTTACACTAAAGAAAAGTTTAAAACGAAAGTTACTTTTCTTATGCATGACATCTATAAGTGTTAAAGTTTGAAATTATATAACAAACTAAGTGGGGGAATGTTGAAAATAGTTTGTTATATAATAAAGTGGTCATTATGGCTAAAGTGTAGTATATTAAAAGTAAATTTGGAAGCTTGTTGCTTAACCTCCCAAGTACGTGGCACCAAAGGAAAAGACACAATTTATTTGAAGAGACATATCATTTGAACGGAAAGTTGCAAATTGAAGAAGCACCCATTGGAGCATTCATCTCTTTTCATGAAAAGGTACAATTTAAATGGGTGCAATTTGGTGTGCCATACACGGCTATATACGACGAAAATATATAGTTGAGCAATGACTACTTTTTAAATTAAGTTTTAGCATTCTTTTTTCTTGTAGAAGCAATCCAAAAACTTGCTATTTGGTTGTTTCATTTTGTCTATTGTATCTTAGAAGTAATTTACCACAAACTCGGTTAGCAAGTAGTGGGGGCAAATAACACTTTAAGGAAAGTGTCCAACACGCCTTAGACTTGTTTTATTCCCTTCAAGTTATAATACCAAAAATCTCGTATCTTTTGTTTTTCTCCAATTTCTATTTTGTATCTTGTTCATACCCGGTTAATTTCTTCAACACTTTTTTCCTTTGAATTTCTTGAAAATGTTATGGAATGGGATTACATGCAACCAACAAAGAGTTGTCTCTGTTAGCATCCCTAAAAAGAAACTCTATGGGTTTCTTTCTTATTCTTCTCTTGGATCTCTCTCCGAGCTTAGGAATGTTAATTTAAGGAGTAATAAGTTTTTTGGGGTTTTAGCTTCTGAGCTTTTTAAAGCTCAAAAGCTGCAAAGTTTGGTGCTTTATGGAAATTCCTTATCTCGGTTTTTACCATTTGAGGTTGAAAATCTCAATTACCTTCAAACTCTAGATTTATCACAAACTTTCTTTAATGGGTCATTGCCCACATCATCAATTCAGTGCAAAAGGTTGAGAAATCTTGAACTTAAAATAATTTTAGTGGCCCTATGCGATGGATTTGCAGTAGCGGAGGGTTGGACTGTGGAAGAGGAGAATTGCGAGAATAAGAGAGAGGATACGATTTGTACAGAGGGCAGGTGTGTGGAAATTGCGGGAATTTTAGTGAGATATTAGGGACCACTTAAGTGTCGATACTAAAAGTACCCTTTTTGTTACGATTTTGTCGTCGGAAAAAAAATAGTGTTAGCAACAACATTAGCATTGCAAATAATTGAACATAAGAAAGAAAACATTTAGGGACACCGACGTCGTCGCAAATGATTATCTATTAGTGACGATTAATTTAAATAATTCTTCACTAGAAGTATTCATGACCCCTTTGGTTACGAAATTTATTTGTGATGACATATCGTCGCTAATACTTGGCTTTAGCGATAACATGTTGTTGTTGCTAATAATATCATTACATTAGACCATTTTTGTTGTAGTATTTATTATTGGCCCTAATAGACCTAAATAGTCCATACAATACAACATACTAGATCATAAGATATTCTTGGAACCTATAAATACATTTCTTCCTCATTAATTACAAAAATCACAATTCTTAGTTTTCATTCTAGTACTATGCATTCTGATTATTCTTTGTTTCATTGAATATGATTTGAGCGTCGAAGGATTTTAATTGGGACAATCCCGACGTACCTAACAATATGTTGGGTCATAAGCAATAACACCACTCAATGGCTGATATGCAGCTTGAACTCCAATTCATTATCTAATTATAAAATTTCTTAAACATTATAATATGTCATCGTATATATGCATAGTCATTCTCAGCACTGTCTAGTTTTAATCATGGGGTGCTTGTTGTTTGAACAACAACATCCAATTATACAACACCTTGATGTTTAACTCATTATCGTGAGAGTCAAGCTTAAAACTTCATCCAATCATCCAATATTTAATTCAAATTATAGTATAAATGACAAATATGGGGCAAAAGTGACATAGATACTCCTCATCTAGCAGGTGTATGCAGAGGTGGACAACAGCAGCATCAATGTGATTGTGACACCGGAGATATTTTTAAGATTTTTTTTCTGTGTAATAAAGGTTGGAAAATTTTGTTTGTATATATTTGTTTAGTACAATAACTTGCAACTTAAAAACTTGTAATACTTGAATTGTAAACATATATCTAGAATTATCGATATACATATATATATAATGAGAAGTCTATCAAAATAATAGTTTGAAATTTTCCCGTCCATTTTCAATTACTGTAAAAAGATCTGCAATAATGAAAATATTAATTAATAAACTTTTATTTTTTGTTAATTATAATTATATAGAAATTAGTTTTACAAATTTTATTGTCTAAAATATTAATTATATATTTGTCTTTTTTTATTAATTTTTTTAAAATTTAATAATTTTTATTTTTGATCTATTTTTTACGTACAATATATCAAATTAATCATGTTTTATGCTCTTTAGTTTGATACCCATACTACATAGATAGAATAAAAAATAAACATAATAAATAAAAAATATATATAAGATATGTTTACTCAAAACTAATCACCACCTCTCTCTCATGAATCAATTATTTTATTGGAAAAATCCCAAAAAATACCCATTTTTTGGGGGAAATGACTTTTGTCCGTTCAATGAACTTTTGTACGCTTTTTTTGACTTATGTTCTCCCACAGGTAATTTTTTGGAATTTTTACACTTTTCTATTTTCTCTCTCCGTCTTTCTATTACGGAACAATTAGAAACAATAATGAAACAAACTAGAAACAGTTGTAAAACAATATATATATTTTTTGATTTGTGATATATTTGTGATTTTGCTTATTTTCAATATATTTATTAGTCCAATTCTGTTATCATGGCATATACTATCTTGATGAGTTTTTTTATTGATTTTGTAAGTCTCTCTTTTTTTAATTTTAAATTTGTTGTTTTTTCATTCTTGTTTATGTGTTCTTATTGTTTTTCTCCTTTGCAGTAAATTGATGTTTTGTCTTATTACTTGAAGAAGAAGTTCAAGTATGGCTATACACGGTGTTGTGAATTTGGAATTATATATTTATTTGTTTTTCCATTCTTGCTTCTGTGTTCTTACTATTTTTTTCTTTCTTTGCTGCATATTGATGTTTTGTTTCATTTTATTATATGAGGAATAAGTTCAAGTATGATTATAATATGGTGAATATAGAAATATGATGTATGTGGGTCAATAATTAATTATATAGCGTTTAGAAAAACAAAATAAGTATGAGAAACATAAAAAATATATGAGATTCACTAATTCAATACTAAGGAGTAAAAAATCATGTTTAATAGTGTTGAAATGAGTAAGAAACAAATATGAAACAATTTAGATGGGTAATAAATAATTATGAAACAATTTTGAAACATGTTCAAAACATGTTTGAAATATGTTTGAAACAACTTTAAAAATGAATAAAAGAAGTACAAATTTGTATTAGTGAAAAATGTTTGAAACCACTATAAAACACTCAGTTGAAGCAACTAATAAAAATGTCCATATTTTAGCTGTAACCATCAATTTCAATGCGTCTCAGATCAAAAGTTGTTGCTTACCTTGAATATTTTTATTTTTCTGGTTTCTGCTGTGAATTTTTACAACTAGTTCGTTTTTTTATTCTTCTTATTTTCTGCGATTTTATGCAATTACTTGCGATTTTCTGCAATTAGTTTCTTCTTCTTCTTCTCCTTCTCCTTCTTCTTCTTCTTCTTCTTCTTCTTCTTCTTCTATTGCTGCTGTTGCTGCTATTGTTTTGTTGTTGATGTTTTTTGAGATCTATGTTGAAGTTTATAAGATGAAGGCGATATCTGTTGGGAAGAAAATAGAGGAGCATATATGCTATGAGAAAATAAGGGGAGCGTATCTGCTATGAAGAACGGATGAAGCGTATTTGTTGTGAATAAAGAGATGGGGAGTGTATCTGTTATGAAGAAAGGGAGAAGATGCATATGTGTTGTGAGGAAAATGAGATGTGAACGTATCTTTAAGGATTTTTAAGAAAAAGTAGAGTAATTGTGTCGTTATCCCTAATTTATTTTGTAATGGGCTTTAAAAATTATGCATCCAGGCTATTGGATATAAATTTATATATTCATGTGTTTTGGTTATTTGTGATGTATGTATAGTTGTTATTTGGGCGCAACCCGTTTCTTCATAAATATACAATTATGTTAAAGTCGTTTAAATTCAATTAAAAATAGTTATTTTCATTGGAGAAAATATCTCAACATACATATCAAAATTTGTATATTGCATATCTCCATACGTAGCATTATTTATAGTAATGTAAGAAGAAAATAAATTTTTATTTAATATAAAATTATATTTATTATATTTTTATATATATAATTAAATTTTATATTTATTAACATACTTTTCATGCTAATAGAAAATATTGTTTATATTTATCGATGTATTTTGATATTTAACTTTCAAAGTTGTAATCTTCACACTTATTAAGGATCTAAACATGACTAAAATGCAATGGCGATGAAGTAACGTCTTGAGCGGGTTTATGAAAATTCAACTTTCAAAGATCGAATAAAAATAGAGTATTTTTTATGATTATGAGGTATGATATTTCTTTTCTTTTTTGGCTTCATCAATGAAAAAATATTAAATTGTATTTTTCGCTTATTATTTGATTCTATTTTGAAATTGTTACAATGGAGTGAGAAAGAGTTTATAGAACTACTAGAAAAATGCACAAATCACAGTACGAAAATGAAGACCCCATAAATATACAACTCGCGCATTGCACAGGGGTCTCATCCAATATTACCTAATAACAATTATAAAACATTTTTTGAAATTTTAATATTATATAATTTAAATATAATTAGATAATCTTTAGTGATTAAATATAAAATAGTACTTAATAGTTTCATAACAATTATATGTAATTAAGTATTGATGACGCAATATTATAAAATGATATATTATAAAGCCTTAATAATTACATATCTTTCGAAAAAATATATGATTAGATATTGATTACACAATCATCAATAAATTATATAATTAGATTGTATAAAAGCATATGATTACACAAATTTTTATAAATCTTATATTAGATAATGATTACATAGTGAATAATAAATTATATAAATAGATACTATTTTGTAATATTGTAAGAAAATTGAAATGTCATTCGAATTGTAAGAGTGAAATTAAAAAAAGAAAAAAAGAAGGCACTGCTCCAATTGTCAGTTTTGACGAAAAATGTCACACCCATTGACACATTGCTTAAAATTTTAAAGACACTCGTTTCTAATAAGCGAAATCAATGGGTCAAGTCTTACCTGAGCTTAGAGCTGTCAAATTGATCGGGCCGGCCGATGGGTCGGCCTATCGGGCTAAGGGGAAAAATCAGGCGGGTCGGCCCGAAGCAATTTTAGTGTATTTTTAAAATATGGACTGGACTGGGCTCCCCAAAATAGCGGCCCGAAGAAATCTCGGCCCAGCCGGGAGAACCCGGTGTTTCGGGCCTAACGGACCGGGCCAAATAGGCCCGGATCTTTTCGAGCCTATAAAATCGTAGCCCAGCCCAGCCCAGCCCTATTCCCGGGCCGGGCCATTTTTGACGGCTCTATCTGAGCTGCCCAGACATGGACATGTTTCAACAATATAAATGGGTCTAAATTTAAATATTTCATTGAGAAATTGCCGGAAGTATCTCTACTTTTGGAAAAAATATATTGTTTATGCTCACATCACATTTGTAGTCTCTTTTACTTGTTTACACTCCTTCATAATTTTTTATTATTTTTACGTTTATTTCGATTTTTTGTTCCTATATTGCTTTATATGTTATATATGTTGTTTCGATATTATTTATATGTTGTTTCATTGTTGTTTCGATGTTTCAATACAATTTTTACTTATTTTTACCCTCTTTTCTGTTCATGCGTTGTTTTATATATTGTTTTGAGTTGTTTTCTATAATGTTTTTAATGTTGTTTTGATATTTTTTTTTGTTTTCATGTAGTTTTTAATGTTTCAATGTAATTTTTACCTATTTTTAAACTCTTTTTATTGATGTAGTATTTTCTATATTGTTTATTTTGTTTCTGGGCTATTTATATACTGTTTTTAATGTTGTTCTGATGTTTCTTTGTTGTTTCAATATGATTACCGATGTTTGAATGCAATTTTTACTTATTTTTAAGCTATTTTTGTTCATGTGATGTTTTCTATATTGTTTTTGTTATTTTTAGGTTGTTTCAATATAGTTTTCAATGTTATTCTATTATTTCTTAGTTGTTTCCATTTTTTTCGACGTTTTTAATGCATGAACAAAAATTGAATTGTATTTTTGTATTCATGTGTTGTTTCTATATTATTTTCAATATATTTTTTTCCAATATATGTTGTTTTATGTGTATATTTCTTGATTGTTAAAAATTCGAGTGTAAAATTAATTATTTAATGGGTGAGAAAATTATTTTTCACTTAAATTTTATTAGATAAAACATATTTGAAATAATCATGAAACAACAACGTAAAAAAATCCGAAAAATTGACGGGAGTATAAAAATGTCCAAAAAAAAGGCGGAAGCGTAAAAAAACCAGGAGAAAGCCCGGGAGCATAAACATGTATCGTTTTTTTCCGGAATGTTGGACAATTGTGTCCAAAGTTCTATTTCTTTTCTGATCCAACCTGGCCCATTTAAATTTCTATATTATATAAAACTGTATTACATCAAACTTTTAATCATATTTATATTAATATTTTTAAAATAAATAAATTATATTTTAATCTACCCATCGGTTTTAGTCTAAATTTTTACAAATCTTAGCAATGTGAATCTCACATTCATACAAACTTCACCCGGATCGAGCCATTGACATCTCTACTTCCACTGCCATTATGTACAAAAATTAATTTTCACTATAGATTGTCAAAATCCCCAAAATTTGCTAAACCCAATAGTTTATGATAACAATTTGCCGCTTTTGTAGCCTAAACAATCCCATTACAATGGGATAAGATCAAATTCACATAGCAATCTGACCCCACGTAACCACGTTCTCTACAGCCTTCCCCACACGGATCGCCCACAATATCATCTTTATTTGCGCCGTGTCCTTTTTCCGTCTTTTCATCCTCACCCGCCTCACATATAAAGTAGCCAAACCCAATCAGTCCACGCACAAACACACACTCAAGAGTGAAAAAAGCGATGAAAATGGACGACGACTCTGTTCCCGCCTCGTCTCCTTCCCTCAAGCGCAAGCTCAACCAGTCTATCTGCTTCTCCTGCTGCTTCCACCGCCGCCATCGCCACCACATCCCCCTCCACTCTCAGCCGTTCCCGTCCGACAACAATCCCACGCTAATTTGGGTCAAAACTAAAGGACCCCACGACCACTCCTTATCGGAAATCAAAGAAAAGTGCCGCACGATGTTGGGGCTTCCGGGAAGCAGGCATAAGAGACCCTCGTCGTCGGAGTTTAGGTACGATCCGTTGAGTTATGCGTTGAATTTTGAGGACGGATTTGATTTTGATGATGAGGCGCCGTTGAAGAATTTCTCCGTAAGGTTGCCGCCGTCAACACCGGTGCATGCTGCCGTTAGTTGAGTTTTGGGGTTTTATTCTTCTCTTTCTTTTGTTTTTCTTTTTTTTTTTTTTTTTGAAGTTTTGTGATTGTAAAATTTGAGCCGTTATTAGAAGAACTGGTTACGGTTGTAACTGTAGTTAGTGATGTAAATATAAATTTCATTTTTTTTTTCAAAATTTCTTGAAATTACAGAATGCAAAAGAATTTTTTTTCTGACTTCTTTTTTATTTATTTATTTATGTTCTTTATGGTTGTTGGCGTGCTTATTGTATCAACAAACAAATTACTTAAATAAAACTGAGGTGGAAATAAAAAGAACACTTGGAAATATAAGAAAAATAGTTAATTCTACCTTTTTATATTGAAGATCGAGCTATGTGTCTGGTCAGTTTTGTCGCTCGATTTGAACTTTACAAGTTTTATAGTAGTATTATCTCACTTGTTTTTTTCCTAATAAATGAGATATATTTATACTAATATAATTAGTGATCTAATCATCATTACATCTAGCATAGTGGGATAATTGTGGGGCACGTGTCTTCTCCTGGTGTGCATGAGGCGCATTTCTGGCCATGTGTTGGGAGGAATTTGTTGACTTGTTAGTTATTTAGTCGCGGTGGCGTCCAAGATTCGGCTGCGCGATGTTGAATCACAATCCAGTGGGAGATTTGTTGAGTGGAACACTTGCTTGATTTTGTTTGGTTGTAGTGGACCGAGCCCGGCTCGTGCCACATCATCAGCTCAGTTGCTTACGTCATCCTGGTCGATCCACGTCATTCTGGACGGCTTATGTCATCATCAGCTGAATGGCCACGTGGACCTATTTTTGTCTAGCTCGGCTTGGGTATCATCAATGGCCCCCAAGTTTAATTCTGATGAGAAGATTCTTTGAAACGGATTTAAACTTAAATTGGGAAGAGAAAATTTTAAGAAGTCAAAACGCTTGTCGGACATCACACCTGGCCCATCAATGCCGCAGCGGCCATTTAATTAATTGAGTCTCATGATGACAGACACGTGGCATCTTTCTGTTGGACCATCATTGTGCGGAAAGTGTGGGGACGTGACAGTTACCCAACTTTTTTGATTATGAAAAGACGCGCCCTCTCCAACTGGTGCGAAGCTCACGAGGGAAGTTAACCTATAAATACCTCTTTCCTCTTTTATTTCCTACTTTTGCATCTATTTCATACTGATAAGCAATTGCAGAGACCGAGCATGAGACTTCAGGTCGGCCTTAGGGAACAGGAGCTCAAGAATACTTAAGTAACTTTCCAAATTTTTTCCTTTCTTTCTTCTTTTTCTTCCTTTTTTAAAAGACATGTTTGGTTCCGCTGATGACAGCCAAAACCAAGATTTTAGCATTGAAGTTGAGGTTGAAGATCCCTTGCCCGACGATCTTCAATCTGTAAGTCATTCACCGGAGAGAAAAGCGACACCAGAAGGCCCGAATATCATTGACGTCTCCAGTTCAAGCCACACTCCTGAACCGGAGGTTCCTTTAGAGGATCAGTACGTAATTTTTGATCCTACTCCCATAATAATATTCCGTGAGGGCTAAGTGTATAAGCCGGACTTGCCTCGAGAGGAGTCAAGTGAGGAAGTAGGGGGTTCAAATCAGCACGCAGACAACTCTGCAGAAAGTATGGATCCCGGGCGTGATGTCCGCAAGGACGTTAGGGTGCCGGAGGGCACAGAGGTAGAAGTCCCCAGAGCAGGTCGGAAAGATCGAGGTGGTCCGAGGCTGGCCGGACATAGAAATGGGGACCCAAAGCCGGGTGGCGGGCCCCTGTTGCACGTGGTTTAAGGTTAGACTCGGACCGTCCAGAACGAGCAACCAAGTATGATAATGCAGCAAGAGTTGGACGCCCTTCATGAGAGGCATATGATTCTTTCGACGGTGCACTTCTGGTTGCCTGATCATGCCGAGGTGCCTGAGCACCCGCCGGCGGGCTGTATCGCCATGTATGCCCACAGCCTTATGTATGGGCTGAGGTTCCCGGTGCCAAGGTTGATTACGAAGTGGTTCAGGAAGTGGAACCTTCCTTTGTCCCAGGTGCATCCGATGACCTGGGGTCGGATAATTGGGCTACTCGTCCTCTTTTCTCTTCAGGATTACCCCCGCCCACGCTTCGACGAGTTGAATGAGCTTTTCGTTTGGAAAGCGACCGCGGGATAGGGACGTCCTTAAGTATGGTATTATGTATAGACTCGACCTGGCTATCCGGACGGGCTGGTCTTAGGCCTTCCACAATCCTTAAAGGAGTGAAAGGATAAGTGGTTCTGGGTCGGTGGCGACTGGCAGACCCACCAGGGGGACTCGTCTCTATCCCCTCCGCTCGAATTCCGATATGATTTTCGTAAGTATATTTCCTTCTTTGAATTTTTAACATTTTTCTCTAATCATTAATTCTTTACCCCTTTCTGTGCAGGGAACCGTCCTTCTCCAAATTGCCTATCAGAGGCTTTCGTTAATCGGTTGGAGAATATCCAGGCGTTGGCCGCGTCGGATAGGCGGATACAAATTTTAGCCACAGAGGGAGAGCTGGCTCAGGCCGGCCTACGGAGAAGGCTGCTAGAGGACTCGGAGGCCGAGTAAGAGGTGGCCGGGAAGGAGCAAGGCGAGAGGAGTCCGCAGGTAGAGCAAGGCGGGATGCTGGAGCCATAGCAACAACCGGCAAGGACCGAACAGGTCAGATCACCTCCATTGAGGCCTGATCCCCTTAGGCAAGTGCCTTCGATGGCTGAGCGGACCGAACAGACCAGGCAACCACGACAGACTGCAACCCGAGGTGAGCATATTTTCATAAGTTTTATTTTTCTCGTCTTTCAATCATCATTTTCACATGCCTTTATACTTTGTTTGTTTGATGTAGGTCCAACAGGGGTGGACGTTTTTGCTCGCCTTAACAGGGTGAGGCGGACTACTGCCTATGGGACCAAGACGAATATCGGGCGGTTGCTGGGTTCGAGGAGGAGAGGCGAGCTGAAATCCAACGCGGCAAGCGCCCAACAACGGATGATCAGGAGGATGAGGAGCCCCTCAGGCGGAGGAGAAGGGGTGGAATTGAGATTAACGAGCCCGACCAGCTGAAAGGACCGGGTCGACTCCGCGGGTGTCCCCGATTAACATCCCCTCGGGGCAGGAAGGACACTTTATCCCTCCCGGCCGAATCTTGGTCGGGAGGATGTTTGTGAAGGGATGGCCAGTTTGAGGCCACGGTGGTTTATTGAGTTCGCCAAGTGCTTAACACTGACCGATGAGTAGGTGGCGGCTTTGCCGGAGGCCGGTCGGGAAGCACGGGATGTGCCAGCCCGAGCTTGGACGACCGAGATTGAAGAGTTCTGCAAGGAGACCGGTTGGGAGGAGAAATCACAGTATGCTATGGGGCTGTCTGGCAGGATTATCGGCACCCTATGGCATATGATTGGGCAAGCTCGCGACCTAGAGAGGCGCCATGGTGATCTGCAGGAGGCCCATAACAGTCTGCTCGGGATTCAAGAGTCCTTGGAGTTTCGGACTAAAGAGGTCTTGAAGGCGGCCTTAAATAAAAAAAACCCGACTAAAGAGGCCATGTCTGCCCGGGATGCCGCACAAAAGGCTTAGGAAGAGCTCCGTGCAGAGGTCGTGGAGCTGAGAAGGCAGGTGGTTGTGCATCCGGGAGAGGTGGAAAGGCGCGAGGCTGGGGTCCGGCGGGAGCTGGAGGAGGCCTTCTGGAAGCAACTAGAGGAAGCTCGGGCAGAAGCCGTTCGAGTTTATAAACGGTCAGGGGAGTATGTCTACATGTTGACTTGTGGGCATGCGACCAATATTGAAGAGATCCTTGGGGTTCTTAAGAAGGAAAAGACCGTGGCCGCTCTAAAAAAAGAGCTTGATGACCTTAATGCGGACCTAGTTGTCATTCGTCCTCAGTTCCCGGGTGCCGTCTCCGAGCAAGGTTCACTTCCACCCAATAAAGATGGGGAGAAAGTAGCTTCGAGTGATCCGACTCAGACTCCTACCCCTGGTGGGACTCAGCCTCCCACTTCATAGGGTGTTTTTTGTATTTCCCTTTTTTGTTTTTGTTTTTGATGTAGCTGGCCTTAGGCCTTTGGTGTAATCGGCCTCAGGACCCCATGTAAATATTTCGTTATTGATGGAATTTTCTTCCAGTCGTTTCTTTACTTTGTTGTGCTTTCTAGATTTCACCAAGTGTTGGGCTCGACACATTTGAATAGACGTATGAATTAGATGTCGGGGTAAATGTCTGAATGAATTTCTTCTAAGTGTTGTGCTCGGAACTAGGCCGAGTCTTTGTTTGAGGTGAGCTCGATGCTAGGTCGAGTTTCCAAAAGTTTGTGACGTGCTCGGGTCTAGGCCGAGACGTAAGATGCTGCGCTCGGGGCTTGGCCGAGGCGAATAGAATTTTAAGATAATCGATTTTTTGCTCGGAAAACTTGAATTTTATTGATAATATTTTTCAAATAAGATACATTCCATGGGTGGTTGAATTTCTCCCCACTCAAATACTCCAGTTCGTATGCCCCATTTAACAAGACTCTGCTAATTCTGTATGGACCTTCCCAGGTCGGCTTCACGGGGCTGGGCTCGGTCCGGTTGACCCCTTTTCAGACTAGATCGCCGACCAGATATTTTCTTTTCTTCACTTTTGAGTTGTAGTACATTTCACTTCTCTGTTTGTATATAGCATTTTTCATCTCGGCACTGCATCTCTTTTCTACTAGCAGATCCAGTTCGACTCGTAGGGCATCCTCATTCTTTTCTTCGGAAAAATTAGCAACTCTGAATGTTGGAGCCCCGATTTCCACTGGAATAACGGCTTCGGCTCCGTATGCTAGAGAGAAAGGTGCTTCACCCATGGCAAATCGGTGCATTGTTCTGTAAGCCCATAGTACCCCGGGCAATTCCTCGAGCCAATTTCCCTTAGATTCTTCTAGTCTCGTCTTCAGCGTGTATTTAAGTATTTTTTTCACCGCCTCGACTTGGCCATTAGATTGTGGGTGATATGGAGTGGTGAAATGATTTTTGATGTGAAAACTTTCGCAAAAAGTTCAAAATCTTCGGTTATCGAATTGTTTTCCGTTGTCTCTCACCATCGAGTATAGTATCCTGAACCTGCATATGATTGACTTCCATACAAAACTGACGATCTTCTCCTCGTCTATCTTTTCCAGGGGCTCTACCTCGGCCCACTTAGTAAAATAGTCAAGTGCCACTATGACATACTTCACGCCCCCTTTGCGAGTAGGGAGTGGTCCAATGAAGTCTATTCCCCATTTGGCAAACGACCAAGGACTGAAAACGGAAGTGAGCTATTCGGGGTGGTACCTAACTTGTGGTGCGAATTGTTGACATCTTTCGCACTTCTTGACTAATGAGATCGCGTCTTGCTTCAACAATGGTCAGTAGTATCCCTGTCAGATCAGTTTATATGCCAGTGTCTGGCCCCCAACGTGATTCCCACAAATTCCTTCATGTACCTCGCAGAGAGCATAGTCGGCATCTGTTTCTGATAAGCACCTGAGCAGTGGGACCGAGTACCCGTATTTGTACAGGACCCCATCCACTATAGTGTACCAAGCGGCCTGAGTTCTTAATGTCCTGGCTTCGGCCTTGTTTTCTGGTTGAACCCCATGCTCCAGGTACTGAATGATTAGCGTCATCCATGTCGGCTCGGCGCCTTCGTTGGCATTTATCTTCTTCGTATTCAAATAAAGTGAAGATAAGTAGGTTACCGCAACGTCTTCGATCAGGTCGGTTCTCGGGCTAGATGCTAACCATGCCAAGGAGTCCACTTGTACATTCTCGGTTCTAGGTATATGTATTATTTCTGCCTTGAACTGAGAGAGTTTAATTTTTGCAAGCTCCACATACCGTGCTATCTTTGGCTCTTTTGTTTCATACTCTCCATTTATTTGATTTACTACCAATTGGGAGTCACTGTGAACGAGCAGTCTCTTCAGACCCATTGATGCTGCCATCTCTAGTCCTGCTAGTAGTGCTTCATACTCCACCTCATTATTGGTCGCTGGGAACTAGAACCGTACGGCCGAGCAGTAGCATTTGTGTTTTGGATTGATTATCAAAATCTCGCCCCCTGCTTGGTCTACGGTGGAAGAGCCATTGACAAAAAACTTCCATTCTTGCTCTTCGATGATGTCTAGTTGGATTGACGGAGTGAACTCTGCGATGAAGTCTGCCAGTGCTTGTCCTTTGATCGCCGTCCTTAGTTCATATGAAATCTCGAACTGGTTGAGCTCTACGGCCCATTTGATCATCCGACCTGAAGTGTGGGGTTGGTGCATGACTTGTTTCAGAGGATAATTTTTTAATACAATGATTTTGTGCTCCAAATAATACGGCCTTAGCTTCTGTGATGAGATAACGAATGCATATGCTAGCTTTTCCATCGGAGGATATCTCAGTTCGGCATCGTGTAGGTCCTGGCTGATATAATAAAATGGATGTTGAATCGAATTATCTAATCTGATGAGTACCGAGCTGACAGCATACTCGAAAACTGCGAGGTATAAATACAAGTCTTCCCCCTGGCTCGGTTTTTGCAGAAAAAGGATTGACACTATGTGTTGCTTCAATGATTTGAATGTTGCATGCGTCTGCTCTACGGCCCATTTGATCATCCGACCTGAAGTGTGGGGTTGGTGCATGACTTGTTTCAGAGGATAATTTTTTAATACAATGATTTTGTGCTCCAAATAATACGGCCTTAGCTTCTGTGATGAGATAACGAATGCATATGCTAGCTTTTCCATCGGAGGATATCTCAGTTCGGCATCGTGTAGGTCCTGGCTGATATAATAAAATGGATGTTGAATCGAATTATCTAATCTGATGAGTACCGAGCCGACAAAGATACTTTTTCGAGGTATAAATTAGTCTTCCCCTGGCTCGGTTTTTGCAGAAAAAGGATTGACACTATGTGTTGCTTCAATGATTTGAATTATTATCTCGAAGAATGGTTTGCATTTATCTGTCGATTATGAGATGAATCTACTTAAAGTGGCTAGGCGCCCTGTAAAGCTTTGCACCTTTTTAACAGAATTAGGTGGTTCCAGGTCGACTATAGCTTTGATTTTATCCGGATTAGCCTCTATTCCCCTTTGACTAACCATATATCTTAAAAATTTAACCGAGCCAACCCTAAATGTACATTTTTTCGGGTTTAACATCATCTTGTACTCGCGTAAAATTTTGAACATTTCATTAAGATCAGAAAGATGATCAGCAGCATACAAAGATTTTACAAGCATATCATCTACATAGACTTCCATAGTGTGCCCTATCAATTTTTCAAACATCTTGTTGACTAACCTCTGATAGGTCGTCCCAACATTTTTTAGGCCGAATGGCATCATCTTGTAGCAGTATACTCCTCGGGCCGAGTAGAAGAAGTATTTTCTTCGTCGTCTGGGTACATTCAGATCTGGTTGTAGCCTGAATATGCGTCCATGAAGCTCATTAACTCGTGGCATGCTGTGGCGTCGATTATGTAGTCTATGTTCGGAAGGGGGTAACTATCTTTTGGGCACGCTTTGTTTAAATCTGGGAAAACAACGCAGAGACGCCACTGCCCATTGTTCTTCTTAACTAGCACAGGGTTGGCTACCCATCGCGGGTAAAGTATCTCTCTGATGAACTTATTATCCAAGAGTTTGTTGACTTCGGCCTCCAACGCAGCTTGTTTGTCCGCGCCTAATTTTCTCTTCTTCTGAACCACGGGCCGGTAGGTGAGGTTGATGCTCAGGCGGTGGCAGGCATGCTTGGGATCGATGCCGAGCATATCCGAGTGGGTCCATGCGAAGATGTCTAAGTTGTTGCTCAGAAATTAGATGAGCTCTAATCGGAGTGGTTCTTGTAAATTGTGACCGATTCTGAGCTGGCACGACATCTACCATGTCAATCTCTTCTACTGGCTCGGTATGTTTTCGTTTCTTACTCTGCTTCTCTTTTTTCTGCAGAAGTAATTCTTCTTCCTCAGTGATCGGCCCTTTCCCGGGTCACCTGCCCGGGTTGGCTTCCGTCAGAACTTCAGTTCAGCTGCTCAGTTCAGTGTTCGGCTCGGTCTTATTAGCCGACCCGATGCCTTCACCTTCTAATGACTTGCTGGATTCCCCTTTCTCGACAACATTGACTTCAACCGGCCTTGAGTGAGCACTCCCGAGATTCTCTCTGATTTCCTTTGTGAACTACTTCTCCGTCCGGGGTCAGAAATTTAATGTAGAAATGATACACGAAGATGGCTGCCTTTAAGTGGTAAAGCAGCGGTCATCCGATGATGGCGTTATACTCGGAGTCTGAATTGATGATCTTGAAAGTGGTGATCACGGTTCTCTTATGCGCCCCATGGCCCATTTGAATAGACAAGTCCACTTCACCAAGTGGGATAATTCTTTCTCCTTCAAACCCCAAAATGTTGTCGTTGCATGGCCGGATGCAGCTGTCGTCTACATTCAATCTTCTGAAGGCTCTAATGTGAATGACCAAGGTGTAGCTACCCAAGTCGACAAGGATCCTGTGCACGGGGATGCCCAGGATCGGTGATGTGATGACCAAAGGGTCGGAGTCAGGATGTACGAGTTGATCAACATCTTGATCGGAAAAAGTGAAATACCCCATTGGGCGGCCTTCCCGGATCTCTGCACCCCAGACCCGTTTCTCAGCGTTTGCAGCCTCTCTGATTTCAGGTTTTCTTTTTCGGACGGACTGGTTTTCCTTAGCCCTATTGGTGTTGACTAATGTCAAGATCTCATGTGCCGGATTATCATTGTGAGGTGGTAAACGAGCAGGATTGGCTACTCACTCCAGATTTGTTTCGGGAGCGAGGGTCGGCGGTGGTGGCAGTTCGTGAACATATCTCTTCAAACCTCCCCTCTGCACTATTCTCATTATTTCTCGAATGAGATCTCTGCACTCGTCCGTTTCATGCCCGATAGATTTGTGGTAACAGCAGTATCTATTGTCGTCTAATTTGGACGGATACAACTTCAGAGGTCGAGCTAGTGGCAGCAGATTTAAGTTCTTGATATCGTTCCAAATGGCTAATGCGGTGTGGGTCAAAGTGCTCCTCATCGCCGCTACTTCGGCACGGACTTCCTGGTATGACTTGTATCCCGTGGTCGGATTCTCTGCAAATGACTTGAATCCAGACCCGGAACCAGAAACGACTTCTTTCTTGCCATTTTTTTTGGTGCCCTGAGTTTCTGTTCAGGTCGTAATTTGGCCTTGGCTTCCTCGGCACATATGTGACGCTCTGCCCGAATAAGGAATTCTTGGTATGTGCTCGCCCCCTACTCGTGGATGGCATCCGGCCATGGCGGCTATGAGCATTGCGTCGTCCGAGACCGGCTCCATCTCTCGGATTTGCTTATTGAACCTGGCAATGTAACTTTTCAACGGCTCATCTTTGCCCTGCTTGATGTTTACAAGGGAGTCCTTCGGCGCCGGGTGAACCTTGGACGTTATGAGTGGGTGGTGAATGCGGGCATTAAATCGTTCCAAGAGCGAACGGACCCCTGGGGTAGTGTCCGAAACCATCGATGGGCTCGGTCGCCCAGAGTCAGAGGGAATGCTCTGCATAGAATATCATCACTCGGGCTATACAAATCCATCCACGCCAGGTATTTGTGGATATGAGTAGTTGGGTCGGTTTCTCTATCATACAGACCAATTTGGGGAACCTTAAACTTCGCGGGGAGAGGAGTTGAAAAAATGTGCGGAGCGAAGGGTGACACAACATCTGCCCGGCCTGCCACTAGGCTGGGCTGGTATTGAGCATCATCGGGGGTTTCCTCCAACTCATTCAAACGGCGTCGAAGGCGTAGTATCTCTGCCTCTCGCTGGTTAATCGGACTGGGACCTTAAGCCCTGTTGGCTCTAGGTGGTTCTCTGCCATCAGGAAATCGGAGCCTGGAGTTTATGGACGCAAAGGCCGTTCCCAGATTGGGTCCGCCCCAGGCGTCCTGCAAATACCGAGCGAGCCCGCCGGGGGCGTTGAAGCAACGGTGATGATTCAGCCACTCGGCTGTGTTCGCCCGCATCGTCTCACGGTCTTCTCCTTTAACGTCTTTCATTAGGTCGTCTATTTCGAGAGTTGACTTCCTGGTTGTCGTTGTTTGAGGGTGTTGGATCTTATGGGTTGGCGTTTGCGTTTAGTGGTGGATCAACTCGTGGGGGGTTTATTAGTGGGGAGGCTGTATTTGTGGTGGAGGATTCGCAAGGGTTTGGGTAACGAGCTAGTTTATCTGTTGGATAAAATTTGGGTTGGCGAGGAGCTATGCAAGGGGCAATAAAGCCGCGCCCCCGGCCCTAGCTGGGGTATGTTTTGGCCATTGGCATTTTGGCTATTCTGAGTTTCTTGGGGCGGGTCTTCGTTTCTACGCAAGTTTCTGGAATTCTCATTCATTTTTGCAGGAAAGTGAAACGAATTACCTTAGCTGGAATAGTTTGGATGTCTCGGATTACCTTAGCTCGGCTCGGGTATCATCAATGGTTAACTGGGAATATTGCAATTACTAGTTACTAATTACGATGTTTTCCTGACCGAAAAATGTTTTAATTTCTTATTTTTGTTTCATTTATTGCCTATATAGGTTATAGAAGGATGATTGTATATATATTCTCGACACTTGATTTTTTAATTGTAGTCTTTGTAGAGTCATATTGGCTTTAGGAGTGCCCGCTTGTTGACGTGCGTTTTGGTCAACAAGCAAAATATGCAAAAGATTTAACACGTGGAAATATAAGCGTACGTAACGTGTGTTTATTTATGGCTAATTCTGCCTTTTTTTGCGTAATGCCGAGCCGAATTATTGGGGTCGGTCTTTCTTACAATCTCCGTTTTTCAGGTCTTTTTTCCTCTCTCGTTTCCTCTTAAAATGAGGATTTTTATACCCCTCGAGTAAGTGGGTTTTCAACAGTCATCTTTGCACTAATTAATTACTAATCAGTAAAATAATTAAAAAATGACACATGTCCCTCTCTAATCGTGCCTGTCACCCAACTCTTGCCACTTGGTGACTCCTCTCTATAACTTTCTGACATGTGGCAGTTTCTGATACCAATAAAGCACTAAGTATGGGCGGTATGGGCAAATGGTTATTTTTATGAATATGTCGCGCATGCGTTTCCGAAATTTGGGCTTGGGGGTCGGGGATCGCGGTCATCTTTGTGGTTGGGCTCGGTAGCGGGCGAGCCTAATTCATGACGTGTCACCGCGCATCACCGTCTATCGGCGTCACCCGTAGGTCCCCACTCGGATGTGTCTTTGGGATGATGACGTGGATTAATTTCTTCGGCTCGGCTCAAGGCGTCATCAAAGGCCCCCAAGTTTAATTCCGAGAGAAGAATTTCAAGTCGGAGTTAAACTTTAATGCTAATGATAAACATTTATGGGGAAACGGAATTCTCAAAGGTTTTGTTCATTCCTGACATCTGTCGCGTAGTGATTAATGCCTGTAGCGGCGCATTAATTGTGGTGCCATAATGACAGACACGTGGCATCTTGTGGTTGGACCAATCTTGCGCAGGAATCAAAAAGGTACGTTAGTTCTGTCAGCGGGCGTGGGGACGCGACGTTCTCTGACATGTTCGACGGCTTTTGAGTTTAAAAAGGTGCGTCGTTTCGTTTATCGAGGGAACTCCATCTATAAATACCCCTTTTTTCCTCCATCATTCACTTTTGCATCCATTACCCTTTGAGCTAGACTGATTGAAACCGAGCAGAAATTTCGGGTCGGCTTCCAAAGTTCAGAGACTTCAAACTTAGGTATTTTTTCGAAATATTCTCCTTTTACCTATAAAATGTCTTCTTTTGAGGATAGTAGGAGTCGTAGTTATAGCGTAGAGGTTGAAATCGAAGATCCCCCCTCTGAACCTTCTGTTTATTTCTCACCAGCACGACGATCTCCGCCTTATAGTCCGAGTATCATTGGATATCTTCTCCATTCTTCTCGAGGTGGAACGTCTTTAGAGCGGACGCTACTATTTTTGATCCGACGCCTTGATGACCGTTTTTAGAGAAGGAACGGTGTATCGCCCGGGCCGGCACAAGAGAGTTCCGACGAAGAATCCCCGAGTCCGATCTTAGGCAAGTCGCGGGAAGACGAAAATATGGACCCATCGGAGCCGGAGCGTGATAACGTGGAGCGGGTAGACGAACCCTCCGGAGATTCGAGGCCGGAGAGGCCTCAAGTGCCCATGGGCCATCGTAATGGCGACGGTCGGCAAGGAGGAGGCCCTCGCCTTCGTGTCGAGTCTTGGTGGACGCCGAGTGATATAAACGATATCCCTAGCATGCTGATGATCCAGGAGGTAGAAGAGCTCCGGCGGAGGTATCGTATTCCAAGTGGCATCAATTTTTGGGTAGGATGGCACAGAGGTTCCTCGGTACCCACCCGGGTTGCGTGGCCATATTTGCCGCCTTGACCTCCTATATGGGTTGCGATTTCCACTGTCGGCTTTCCTTACGTGGTGGTTTTGCAAGTGGGGTATGCATCCGACCCAGGTGCACCCTATTTCTTGGGGTAGGATCATCGGCCTCCTGGTGATGTTCCACCTAGAAAAATATCCTCGCCCCAAATTCAAAGAGATGAACGAGCTCTTTATCTGGCGAGCGACTCCTTCATCTCGGGGTCAGCCGTCCGGGTGGTATTACGCATGAGACCCGGTGGGGTATCCGGACGGCTTAGTGGAAGGTCTCCCTTCATCTTTGAAGGAGTGGAAAGATAAGTGGCTCTAGGTGAGCGACGAGTGGCAGGCTCGCGTGGAGGATGGGGAAAGGGAAATTGTTCTTCATCCTCCATTAAATTTTGTTTTTAGTTACAGTAAGTCTATCTTTTCTCCTTTCTCTGCTTTTTCTTTGTTTATTATTTCCTTTTGTGATTGACTTTGCTTCTTTTTTCGTCTTTTTACCTTTATAGAGAACCAGGGCATCAAAGGGCCTCTGTCGGCCACCTTTATTCAAGATCGAAAACATCCAGGCCCGGGGCATCAGGGACAGGCGGATTGAGAGATTGGCCACCGAGGCCAATCTGGCCGCAGCCGGCTTGAGGCCTGCTCTGCCCGCCGACCCCGAGGCCGAGGGGGCGGCTCGGGACGAGGCGGCAGAGCGGGAGGGGGAGGTTGGGGGAGAGCCTCAGCAGAACCCTCCCGGTAATGAAGAAGTACGGCCCCACTCTCCGGGGGAGCAGCCGGCTCGAATAGAGCGAGCTGTGCCGTCTCCTGCAACGGCCAGTCCTGTGGGCAGATCGTCTGTGCCCGTTGGGCAAACGCAGACTCCAGAGCCGCCGAGTGCGGCTGCCGTTCGAGGTAAACATAGTATTTCTTACACTCTTCCTTTTGAAATGTTTTTCGTTTTCTTTTAACCTTTTAACGGTGGTTGTTTTTTGTTGGGCGTGGCTTGGATTTGCGTGCACGCCTTCGCAGCGTGAGGAACACGGCCGCGCGGCGAACTCGGGCGACTGCCAACCAACCCGCAGATACGGAGGTGGCTCGGAGAGCAGATATCCGGGCCGGCAAATGTCCCGCTGATGGAGTGCCGGAGGCAGTGGAACCTCCCCTTCAAAGGAGAAGAGGAGGGATTGTGATGGAGGAGCCCGGGCAGACTGAAGGGGTTGGTCAGACGACGCCGGAGCATCCTGAACAGGCCCCAGAAGGCGGAGGTCCGCAAACTTTCTCGGATGACCTCGGCCGGGAAGGTCACTTCATCCCTCCAAATCGGGTGAGAGATGAATACTGCGAGGGAATGATTGGATTATGCCCTCGATGGTTTGTGGAGTTTGTCCGATGCGCCACGCCGACGGAGGAGCAGTCGAGGGTTTTACCGGAGGCGGGTCGGGCCGTGATGAGTGTCCCAGCTCGTGCCTGGACAAAAGGCATCGAGCAAGTCCCGCTTTCGATTTCGCCGAGGAACAAATTGAAGACGCCATGGTAATGTCGGAAGCAAATCATTGGGCTCTATGGCATGCAATTGGGGGAACTCGCGAGCTGGAGAAAAAATACGCCGATCTGGAAAGGCGGCACGGCGACCTGCAAGAGGCCTATGCTACCCTTCAAGGGGTACAAGAATCGTTAAAGACCCAGGAGGATGAAGCTACGGCTCGGGCCAACTCTGAGATAGAAACTGCTGCGAGGGCCGAGACAGAGCGAGATCAGGCCCGTAGGGCTGAAGAGGAGCTTAGGGCTAAGGTTGCCGAGCTGGAACGTGGTGCCACTGCCCGGGCTGAGGAAATGGAGAGGCGTCTTGCCGATGTGCGCAGAGAGGCCGAAGAGGTTGCTCATCGGCAGGTTGAGGAAGCTCGTAAACAGGCCGTTGAAACTTATAAGGACTCTGAAGAGTATGCATTTATGTTGACCTGCGGCCACGCGACCAGCCTCAAAGAAATTCTTGATTTGGTTAAGGCCGGGCGGACTGTTGCTCAGCTTGAGGAAGACCTGGACCTCCTAGAGGCTGATCTCGATGCTCTTCGGTCGAACTTTGCCGAGGCCCCCAATGTTCAGGGCTCTCCTCCTCTGGACGTGGAAGAAGTCGCCTCCAGTGGTGCCGTTGAAATTCCGCCCCCGTCTTAGTCTTGATGCTGTTTGCCCCTTTTTATTTACAAGCTTTCATATGTACTCGTAAGTAGGTGACTTGGCTTCGTGCCTTAGATTGTAATGGGCTCCGGCCTCCCCTGTGTGAATACTTTTGAAGTAGAAATGAACTTTTCTTTCTATCACCTGTGTATTTGTTTTAAGCTTCTTGCATATGCTTGGCTCTTCTCCTTTTTGTAAGATTGTTGCCTGTTTTTTTTTTCCTTTTATACTTCCAAGCATGGGCTCGGTTCCCAGTGCTCCTGAATAAGGGATTCTACCTGCTTTAATTGACTCTTGTACTCGGTATATGAACCTGATCTTTATTTTGTATTTTGTACTTGGTGCATAAACCAAGTCTCCATTTTGTGCTCGGTGTGTGTACTGAGTCTGTTTTGTGCTTGGTACATAACCAAGTCTTGGTTTTGTGCTCGGTGTATACACCGAGTTGTTTTGTGCTTGGTGCATAACCTAGTCTTTGTTTTATGCTCGGTGTGTACATCGAGTCTTTTTTGTGCTTGGTGCGTAACCAAGTCTTCGTTTTGTGCTCGGTGTGTAACCAAGTCTTTGTTTTGTGCTCGGTGTGTACATCGAGTCTTTTTTGTGCTTGGTGCGTAACCGTCTTCGTTTTGTGTTCGGTGTGTAGCCAAGTCTTTGTTTTGTGCTTGGTGTGTAACCAAGTCTTTGTTTTGTGCTCGGTGTGTAACCAAGTCTTTATTTTGTGCTTGGTGCGTAACCAAGTCTTTGTTTTGTGCTCGGTGCGTAACCAAGTCTTTGTTTTGTGCTTGGTACGTAACCAAGTCTTGGTTTTGTGCTCGGTGTATACATCGAGTCTTTGTTTTGTGCTTGGTGCGTAACCAAGTCTTTGTTTTTAAGGATAGATCTGCCTTGTGGGCGAGTTGCCCTTTTTTCGTCAAAAAGGGCGTGCACCGAGATGACTTTTCGGCATTCAGCTTCAGCGGAGGCGATTTTTACTGTCCTTGGCACGTAGCCGAGGTGAGTAAAAATTTCGTCCCCCTTTAGAGAGCTCACAGAATATCAGATGAAAGGATAATTTCTCGGAATACTATCTGGATCATAAACCGAGATCTTTATTGATAGTACCGTTTCAAGTATGCTACATTCCATGGATGCATAAAATTTTCTCCACTCAAATATTCTAGCTGGTATGCCCCACCAGACAAGACGTGGCTGACCCGAAATTGGCCCTCCCAGGTTGGCTTCAATGGGCCGGGTTCAACACCCGTTATCTTTTTCAACACAAGATCGCCGACCTGGAATCTTCTTTCCTTTACTTTTGAATTGTAGTACCTCTCGCTTCTTTGTTTATACACGGCGTTTTTCATCTCGGCACTACACCTTTTTTCTTCGAGCAGATCTAGCTCGGCTCGGAGCCAGCTGTGATCTCATTGCCGTCTTCGGCAAAATTTGCACGAAGGTAGGGGCTCCAATCTCAACAGGAATCACCGCCTCGGTTCCATAAGCCAAAGAAAAGGTGTTTCTCCGGTGGCGCTCGATGCGTGTTCAGTATGACCACAAGACACCGGGTAATTCCTTCCGGCCAATTACCTTTAGACTCCTCCAATCTCGCCTTCAAGGTATACTTGAGTATTTTATTAACGGCCTCAACTTGTCCATTCGAGTGGGGATGGTATGGAGTTGAGAAGTGGTTTTTAATGTGGAAACCCTCACAAAAATTTCGAAACCTCCGGTTATCGAATTATTTCCCATTGTCTGTAACAACCAAATGCGGTATCCCGAATCTACAGATAATGGACTTCCATACAAAACTCACAATCTTTTCCTCATCTATTTTCGCCAGAGGCTCCGCCTCGGCCCATTTTGGGAAATAATCCACCGCCACAATGACATATTTGACGCCCCCTTTGCCAGTGGGGAGTGGTCCGATAAGGTCCATTCCCCATTTGGCAAACGGCCATGGGCTAAATACGGAGGTAAGTTGCTCAGGATGATATCTGACCTGCGGCGCGAATCTTTGGAACCTCTCACATCTTTTAACGAGATCAGTTGCATCCTTTCTTAGGGATGGCCAGTAGTATCCTTGTCGTATTAATTTGTAGGCCAATGTCTGGCCCCCGGCGTGGTTTCCGCATATTCCCTCGTGAACCTCTCGAAGTGCATAATCAGCATCTATCTCGGAAAGGCACCGTAGGAGTGGGACGGAGTATCCTCGTTTGTATAAGATGCCATCTACTAGTGTAAACCGAGCCGCTTGAGTTCGTAGTGTTCTGGCTTCAGCTTTGTTTTCAGGTTGAACTCCTTTTTCTAAATCTTGAATGATTGGGGTCATCCAGTCTCCGCTCGGCGGTTTCAGATTGTATATATACGCTGCGCCAAGTGACGGGCAGACGGTTGTGTGTGATGACATCCGCAATGGCATCCGTCCCCTGGGGGAAGGCGAAGCCGAGCTAAGGCATCTGCCTGCATGTTCTCGGCTCGGGGCACATGTAAGACTTTTGTCTTAAAGTGTGATAATCTCTTCTTGACTAAGTCCAAATATTGTGCGATTTTTTGCTCTTTCGCTTCGTACTCACCGTTGATTTGATGAACGACCAGCTGAGAATCACTGTGTACCAACAGTTGTTTTAGACCCATAGAAGCTACCATATCTAAGTCTGCCAGAAGTGCCTCGTATTCGGCTTCGTTGTTCATTGCGGGGAACTGAAATCGCACGGCCGAGCAGTAGCATTTTTGATTTGGATCGATTATCACGATTCCGCCCCCTGCTCGGCCGCGGTGGAGGAGCCGTCAACGAACAATTTCCATTCTTGGTCTTCCATAACTTCCAATCGTATGGAAGGTGTGAATTCGGCCACAAAGTCGGCTAAAGCCTGTCCTTTTATTGTTGTACGTGGTTCGTATAGAATATCAAACTGACTAAGTTCGACGACCCACTTGATCATCCGACCAGAAGTATCGGGTCGGTGCGAAGATTTGCTTGAGTGGGTATTTCGTCAAGACTATAATCTTGTTGAAAATATGGATGGAGTTTCGCGCGCAGATGATTAAAGAATAAGCCAACTTTTCCATTGGTGGATAGCGAGCTCGGCGTCATGTAACGCTTGGCTGGTGTAATAGACCGGATCTTTGAATAGAACCATCTAGCCTGATTAACACCGAGTGATGGCGTATTCGGATCCGGGTACAAATACAAGTCCTCCCCTTGGGTAGGTTTTTGCAATATAGGAATTGAAGAAAGGTGCTGTTTGAGGGATTCAAAGGTAGTCTGTGCTTGCTCGGTCCACTCAAAATTTTTGCTCTTTTTTATAATTTCGAAGAAAGGTTTACACTTGTCTGTGGATCGCGAAACAAATCGGTTAAGGGCGGCCAATCGGCCTGTTAGGCTTTGTACCCTTTTTACAGAGTTCGGGGGTTCTAGATCGATGATGGCTTTTATTTTGTCTGGGTTAGCTTCGATTCCCCTTTGGCTGACTATATACCCCAAAAATTTACCCGAGCCGACCCCAAACGTACACTTTCTTGGGTTTAACATCATCTTGTACTCTCTCAAAACAGCAAACATTTTATTAAGATCGTTTAGATGATCAGATATATACAACGATTTCACCAACATGTCATCTACATAGACTTCCATAGTACGACCTATCATTTTCTCAAACATCTTATTTACTAACCTTTGGTAGGTCGCACTGCTTCTTCAACCCGAAGGGCATCATCTTGTAAAATAAATTCCACGAGAGAGAGAAGAATGATGTATTTTCTTCGTCATCCGGGTGCATTCGTATTTGGTTGTAACTCGAGTATGCATCCATGAAGCTCATCGGCTCGTGTCCGCCGTGGCATCTACCATATAGTCAATATTTGGTAATGGATAAGCGTCCTGGGGCATGCCTTATTCGGTCGGTGAAATCCACGCACGGGCGCCATGGCCATTGCTTTTTTACCAAAACAGGATTGGCAACCCATCGGGGATAGAGAGCTTCCCGGATAAATTGATTATCTATCAACTTGTTAACCTCGGCCTCGAGTGCTGCTTGTTTGTCAAGGTCGAGTTTGCGCCTTTTCTAGATAATCTGGGCGGAACGTTAGATCAATATTAAGGCGGTGGCATGCATGCTTAGGGTCAATTCCGAGCATGTCTGCATGAGTCCATGAGAAGACGTCAAGATTATTTCCCAAAAACTCAATCGGCTCGGTTCAATATGGTTCGGGAGATCATGACCAATACGTAATTGGCGCCCCCGCTTGGCCTTCCGACATTGATTGTATCAACTGTTCTCTTGGTTCCGCCCATTTTCTTTTCTTGCTCGCCCCTCTTTGATCTGCGCAGGGCAACTCATCTTTAGTGGCGGCTCGGTTCGTTCTTGGTCGCGGCTCGCTCTTCTTCCATCATCGGTTCCTTCCCGGTCGGCGACACTGGATTATCCTCTCGAACGATCACCACTTTCCGCTCGGGCTCCTCCTTTGGCGGGGATCGCCTTGCGTGGTCCCACTGGTTTCTCCTCGTTCCATCACGTTAATCTCCACCGGTCGGAGTTTGAGAGAGCATTCTCGTGACTCCCTTTGATTCCCCTTATGTATAGCCTCGCCATCAGATGTTGGGAATTTTATACAAAAATGATATATTGAAATGGTTGCTTTTATATGATAAAGCAATGGCCTCCCAATGATAGCATTGTATTCCGAATCGGCGTTGATTATTTTAAATGTTGTCATGACGGTCCGTTTATGCAACCCCTGTCCCATTTGGATGGGCAAGTCAACTTCTTCGAGCGGGATTATTCTTCCTCCTCCAAACCCTAGAATGCTATCGTTGCATGGACGGATATAGCTATCGTCCACGTTCAATCTCCGAAAGGCTCGGACGTAAATAACCGATGAGTAGCTACCATAGTCGATCAAAATTCTATGAACTGGAATACCTAAAATTGGTGCAGTAATGACCAGGGGATCAGAATGAGGGTGGACCACCTGGTCAGCATCCGTATCCGAGAACACAAAATGGCCGGTGGGTTGGCCTTCCTTGATTTCCGCCACCCGAACTTGCCTTTCGGCGTTGACGGCCTGTCTAACATCAGCCTTTCTTTTTCTGTTGGAGCGGCTATCTTCGGCTGTGTTAGTATTGATTCGGTTTACACTCGACATCATGAGGATCTCCCTACCCTGGTTCTCGGCCGGTGGTGGCGGCAGGAGAGCTGGATTGGTTATGCGCTCCGGGTTAACTCCTTGAGTCAGTGTCGGAGGGGGCGGTAGTTCATGAACGTATCTTTTGAGACCGCCTTGCCGAACAATCCGCATAATTTCTCTGATTAAATCTCGGCACTCATCGGTATCGTGACCTATTGATTTATGATATAGGCACAATATCGGCGTGAATCTAATTTTGTCGGCTCGACCTTCAAAGGCCGAGCCGGAGGTAACAAATTTAGACCTGTGACTTCATTCCATATGGCCGATGGAGTGTGGGTCAAAGTACTCTCGGTAGCGGCAACTTCTGGGCTCGTGCTTCTTGGCGAGCCTTAAATCCGTGGTCGGGTTTTCCGAGAACGGTCTAAATCCCGACCCCGACCAACCGCCGATTCCTTCCTTCCGTCCTTTCTCACGCCCCCGGCGTGCTCTGGGCGGGCGATTCGCCATGGCTTCCTCCCGCAAATATGGCGTTCGCGCGGACGAGTAAATTCTTGGATGCAGGTCGCCCCGATTCATGGATAGAGTAGTTAAACCAAGTTTCGGGGCAAGGCCAGCCATGGCCGCAATTAAAATGGCGTCATCCGACACGGTTCCATCTCTCGAACTTGCTTATTGAACCGAGAGATATGTTTGATACATGTTTTTATCTTAATTTTGATGATTTTATTTTATCACCAAAACAATGTTTTTTAAAGGTTGTCCAAATACTCCTAAATGTTTTAAAATGGTTTTTAGGAGTATTTCCTCAAGTTTATTTTTGTTAATAATGGACAACACTTTTATTGATTTTATATCAATGAGTTTTTACTCCTATATAACAGTTCCTAAATGTTGTCTAAATACTCGATCGGTTTAAAATGTTTTTACTAAATTTTCGGAGTATTTCTTGAGTTTTATTTTCGACAAAAATTGGACAACATTTCGTCTCGTGGTCGACTGGCCGGTCGATCTATAGGGCAACCCGCACTGAAGATGATTTTGAAACAGAAAATGAGATGGAAGAAAAATCAAACAGTCGACCGGTCGCCGTGGGTCGACGGTGCACTGCAAGTGTGCAAAATCTCCTGTTCTATTTTTGGAGAGGTCGACGGCTAGGGGTGATGTCGACCGGTCGAGCACCCTCGACCGGTCGCCCCGTGTAATTTTTCTTGTACAATTTCAAACGTCCTTTTGTGCGCAACCGGTCGCCCTGTGTATTGACAGCAAAAATATGACCGTTTGACAGCAGACACATTTCCTTAAATTGTGGGATTGATTTCTAACAGCTATATTCTTGATTTTAATTATATTTTTCTGTAGATTTTCAATCCCCAAGAGGAGCCTATGCTTGATCAATCATCTCCTATAAATAGAGGAAGTTTTGGAGCAACCAATACAACAATTGAGATACAACACAACAAGATACACTTCAAGCAAATACTTGGTCTTTCATTGTTATTATTCTTGTTGTAAAATTTGCCTAGCTTATCACTTTCACATCCTTGAGGTCTAGGCTATTCTTGATTACACCTTGCACTCAAATTGTATTATTCATTATTGAGTTGTAATCTTGATTTTTGGTTATCATTCAAACACAAGATATCCTTGTGAGTGTTCTTGTGGTAAGAACACACTTGGATGATCTAGGTGATAGGTGAAGAAGATTGAGGTGATCTTCTTATTGAGGTGTTGAAGAATTTGGTATTCGTCAAGGTTGAAGATTGTGGTAATCTTCACAAGGTGCCGTTGGAGATTGTGGTAATCTTCAAGTGAGATTGTGGTAATCTCAAAGGTGGTGTTGAAGAAGAGTGTGGTGCTCTTCAAGGTGTTGTAAGTTGAATTTGTATTAATTTTGGTAATTAATAAAATTCTTTTTCTTTTGAAATCCATCCCGGATATACTGGGGTGGTAGAGGATTAGGCCCTAGGTGGGTTGAACCTCTTTAAATCGATGTGTGTTGTTTACATTCCGCACCTTTATTATTGTGTTTGAGCATTCGGTTATAAAAAGAGGGCGAAATCGAAAAGATGGAGATAATCTATTCACCCCCCCTCTAGATTATCGTAGCCGCTTGGACTTACAAGATATAGCTTTTCAGGGGCTCGTCTTTCCCTTGTTTGATGTTCACGAGGGAATCCTTAGGCGCAGCTCGGACTTTGGACGTTAAAAAATGCGTCGTAAAGGCGGAGGCCAGATCCTCCCATGCCCGAATGGACCCCTGTGGTAGGGTCCTAAACCAACGATGGGCTCGGTCGCCCAGAGTCAATGGGAAGGCCCTGCAGAGGATGGCATCGCTAGGACTATACAGTTCCATCCATGCTAAGTACTTGTGGACGTGAGTGGTCGGGTCGGTTTCCCCATTGTAGAGACCGACCTGGGGGATTTTCAGCTTTGGCCGTAACGGGGTCGCCAGGGTTCCAGGGGAAAATGGCGATATAACCGCTAGTTGGTTCATCGCTTGGGGCAGCCTCCGAGACTGTTCGCCTTCTGGACCGCCCTCCAATTCATTCAAACGACGGCGAAGGCGCTGGATCTCTACATCCCGTTCTTGCCATAGGCTGGGGCCTTGGACCTGGTTGACCCTAAGCGGCTCCCGATCATCCGTAAATCAGAGTCGGGAACTTATAGATCGAGCCGGGCGTAAAGGGTCGACTCCCAGTCGTCCGGCGAACACTGAGTGGGCATGGCGATGGCGCGTTGGCTCTGGTAGTGACTCCGCTACACGACTTTGCTCTTCATCATCCTCACGCGGCCGCCGTCTATCACGACCGACATGCTGTTCATTACCTGAACTAGCCTCTTGGGCTTCATTATGAGGAAGCCCTGGGACCTGAGGATTAATATTAACGTTCAATTGTGGATTGAGTGGGTTAGTATTTGCAAGGAGTGGAGGAGGTGCTTGAGAGTTAGTGGTGGCAAGTGTTTGTGATATGAGTTGGTTCATTTCTTTGTTAAAGTTGGGTTAGCAATTAGCGAGCGAAAGGAAAGGAAAGAAAGTGGTGCTCCTTGCTTCTGTCTGGAGCATATTTTGACCATTAGTAGTCTGGCCAGTTTGGTTATTAGGGTGCTGCTCTTCAGTCAAACGAGCATTTCTTGACAGTTGACTCATTTTGTCTTACTACGAAAAGGATAAGCGTTGATCTTTACCTGATTTTCACTTAACTTGTTTTTGTCTGGAATTCTGACTGGACCAATACGGCCCTCCTTCTAGCGCCAATTTGTTGACGTGCGTTTTGGTCAACAAACAAAATATGCAAAAGATTTAACACGTGGAAATATAAGCGTACATAACGTGTGTTTATTTATGGCTAATTCTGCCTTTTTTTGCGTAATGCCGAGCCGAATTATTAGGGTCGGTCTTTCTTACAATCTCCGTTTTTTAGGTCTTTTTTTCCTCTCTCGTTTCCTCTTAAAATGAGGATTTTTATACCCCTCGAGTAAGTGGGTTTTCAACAGTCATCTTTGCACTAATTAATTATTAATCAGTAAAATAATTAAAAAAGAACACATGTCCCTCTCTAATCGTGCATGTCAGCCAACTCTTGCCACTTGGTGACTCCTCTCTATAACTTTCTGACATGTGGCAGTTTCTGATACCAATAAAGCACTAAGTATGGGCAGGTATGGGCAAATGGTTATTTTTATGAATATGTCGCGCATGCGTTTCCCGCCGAAATTTGGGCTCGGGGGTCGGGTCTCGACAGTCATGCTGTGGTTGGGCTCGGTAGCGGGCGAGCCTAATTCATGACGTGTCACCGCGACATCGATCGACGCGTCATCCGTAGGTCCCCCACTCGGATGTGTGCTGGACTGATGACGTGGATTAATTTCTTCCAGCTCGGCTCGGCCGTCATCACCGCTCAAACTCTAATCATTAATGGCCTTTCGCTACTCTCATTTCTTATTTTATTTTTTTATGTAAAAAACGATGATTATTCGAAAAGTAAGATATAAGGAATAGATTATTTGTGATATGAAATTATAATAGTCATAAGAATAGATTACATCAAACGGCTTTTGCTGCTTGCCTCTTTTGTTTTGTTTTTCTTCCTTTTGATTGTTAGGTTTGTGAACTTTGTTGTCAGCGTTGTTTGATCCTAATTACCTTTTGGTTGTCTGTTGTGTGACTTGTGTCCAAAAGGATCAAGGTCATTTGACATTCGGATGTACATGTTCTTTGAGATTAATATATTTCTATCTTTTCGGGAAAAATATAGATGGTGTGTTTGTTTTTAGTGAAATTATATTTGCGTGATTAAAAAAGAAAGACTAAAGTGAATAGCTTATTTTTTTGAAAGAAATTAATGAACAATCGAATCTACATTATTGGAGAGAAGTCAAAAAATAATATTTAACAAATAATAATGAATTTGAGAATGTGATTAGATATAAGAGGAAAATGTAACTATGAAATTGATTTAATAATTTATTTAGTAAAATAGTAATTGGATGTGATTGATGATTGAGAAAGTAAGAGATATTGAATAGTTTATTAGTGATACAATAGTGTAATAATGAATAGTTTAATGATCTATAATGAGAGTGAGTTTTTTTTTTTTGAAAAGAAATTTTTTTCTGAAAAGTATAATGAGAGTGAGTGAGTATGAATTTTTGAAAAGAAAAAATCACATATCAATGTTGGGATAAACTTGTATAAATGCTTCCTCAAAAAAAAAAAAATTGTATAAATGGATTTGGCAAAAACTTGTATAAGACCGTCTTACAGGTCTAAATCCGTAAGACAGATCTTGACTTGACCCGCCCGTAGCCCAAATGCATGCTTTTTTATTTTATTTATTTTAGTATATTTGCTTTTCCTTATTCTCTCTCTCACTTCCTCCATGCGGGGGACACGACCAGTAACTTTTTTTCCTTTTTTTTTTGGGAAAATATATAACCATTTTCCAGTGTATATGCGCACTAATGCTAATGGGTCTTTGTCAGTCAAAATTACAATAGTATGACGAAAAACATTTGAGTCTCAGCGTATTACATTTCATATTCCAATCACATGTCACAACATTAACAGTAACTTCTCTCTCTTCCTTTCAATTCTCTTTTCTCTATAAAAAGTATAAATTTTTTGAGATAAAATATCATATTTTTCATATAGCCACAAATTATTAATTTAGTATACTGAAGAAAGAAAAATAAATATAACAGCACTAAAGTAACACTTTTATGAGTAAAAGTTTCCATTTTGTGAGATAAAGTATCATGTCTTTTTATTACAATCACAGATTACGAATTAAGTACAGTGAAGAAGGAAAAATAAATACCACATAGTTAAGTAATACTTTTATGAGTAAAAGTATCCGATTTTTGAGATAAAGTATCATATTTTTTAATACAGTCACATATTATGAATTCAATAAAATGAAGAAAAAAAATATGACAGAGCTAAAGTAACACTTTTATGGTAAAAGTATCCATTTTTCGAGATAAAATATCTTATTTTTTTATTACAGTCACAGTCCAGTACAGTGAAGAAAGAAAAATAAATATGATAAAGTTAAAGTAACACTTTTATAAGTAAAAATATTTGTTTATTTGAGATAAAGTATCATGTTTTTTTAATACAATAACATATTATGAATTCAGTATAATGAAGTAAAAATAAATATGATAGAGTTAAAGTAACACTTTTATGAGTAAAAGTATCCATTTTTGAGTTAAAATATCATGTGTTTTATTAATAGTCACAGTTCAGTACAATGAAGAAAGAAAAATAAATATGATAGAGTTAAAGTAACACTTTTATGAGTAAATGTATATATTTTTTAGATAAAACATTATATTTTTAATACAGTCTTAGATTAGGAATTCATTACAGTAATGAAGAAAAATAAATATAATTAATTAAAAGTAACACTTTTATAAGTTAAAATATCATGATTTTTGCTGAATTGATTGTAATATTTTTTCTACTATTTTATATCAATATAGAATCCCAAATCTAGAAATAGTGAATCGAAAAAGACTGAGATTTTGTGCTACAAGTCTATAACCACAATCTAAAAAAATTAGAGAATGGAGGAAAGAGAAAAAGAAGAAGGAAAAAAAGTGCGTGCGGGAAAGAGGAAAAAGGAGAGAGAGAGAGGAAAAAGAGCATCTGTGCATGTGGGAGAAAGAGGAAAAGGAGGAGAAAGAGGGAGAAAGAAGATAAAAAGAAGGAGGAAAGAGATATGGATCCATATCATGGATCCGTCTTACGGATCTTTATATGGATTCATATCATGGATCCGTCTTACAGATGAAGATCCGTAAGACGGTCTTATAGAGACTTACTCAATGGATTTTGACTTTTAAGCATGTCTTGGATTTAAATATTTACAACTTGATGAATTCGGAGCAAAAACTGGTCTTCTTAATATATATATATATATAATATTTGTAATTTAAATATAATTATTTAATATATTATTTTTATTTTTTTTACCACTTAATTGAGATAATTTGCTTTTGTGTGCTTACGTTGCAAATGTAATTTTTTTTAAAATTAAATGAATTTCATTCATTCATCATAAGAAACTTAGAGCTGATTACGATATCAAACGGCAAATAGTTGAAAAGCCTGCATGATCATAAACCTGTACAAATCTGAAAAAAAAATTAAACTTAAACAGATCTAACTGATTTGTAGAATCAGAACTTCGCAACGAAGATGCTGAACAAAACACGTACCAAATAAATTGATCTCGCTCCTGTCACATATTATTAGGTAATGGCTCACCTGAATTTTCTGAACAAAATTCCACAAATGGGACAAACTTATTTACTGAAAGAAAAAGTCACATATTGGTGACAAACAAAAGTCAATTACTGGGGACAAATAAAAGCTATTTATTGGGGATAAATTTATTAAAACTAAAAGCATTGAAGGTTATTCCTCCATCCTCCATACGAGAATGAGGGAAGAGAAAGGTGAAGAAAATGGAAGAGTAAAAGCGGCTAGAGTTTAAGAGAAAAAAGAGTCCCTAATTTGAATAATTTATGTATATTCAACGCTACTAATCCAATATGCAAATGTAACTTTCTTTGCACTAAATGTTTTCTTAAGAGGTGGTCTCCTGTCAGACGGTCTAACGGATCTAATCCGTTAGACGGATCTCCAATAATACTAATTACCATACCCAACTCAAAAAAGAAAAAAAAAATCAAACTAGTCTACTCTCTCATCTCATTCCTCTCTCGTTTCTCTTCACCAATTTATTCAACCTCATCTCGCAAGCCACTGCAATTAATCAAATTCTAGAAAAGATTCGGCTGTTAAATGATGACAAGATTTGTATGCAGTACTTTTTTAAACAAAATATTGGATCGCATGATCCAAGCTACAACCATGCAACAACTTATGCAAACAATTAAAGAAATTCATGTTTACAGGTATTTGTTTTAGGGAGATGTTTACAGGTATTTAATCAAACAAAATAATAACAACTTCATCTTATTTCCACAATATTCAAGCTAGGATAAGAAACTTGATTAAAGAGATACGTAATTGCAAAAAGTATGTAAAAATCAAGTTGTTTCTATATGTTAATCATAATAATTGTGTTAATTATATTTGTGCCCTCAATTACTAAATCTTTCAGCAAATACCCTAATACATTTTAGGGGAACTACTAATACGTTTCATCGAGACTACTAATACATTTTTTAAATGCTAATACTTTCGAAGGACCAATAAAATACTAATACATTTCAAGGAACTATTAATACTTTTTCGAGGGACTGCTAATACTTTTTCGAGGGACAACTAATACATTTCGGAGAGTTAAAAATTTTAATTTATTTCAGGAACTACTAATACTTTTTTACTTTTACGAGGAATATTCATAAGAAATATTAAACTACTTCGTACATTTTTTTGGGACGGCTAATACATTTCATTTGTTAGTATATTTAGGAGAAAAATAATTAAAAACTCTAATACATTTCGAAGAACTACTAATACATTTCAAAAGACTAATACTTTTCGTAAGATTTGTTAATACATATCGGGAGAAAAATTTAATTTATTTCCGAACTACTAATACTTTTTCAAGGAACTACTAATACTTTTTTGAGGGATTTGCTAATACCGAGTATATTTAGGAGAAAACTAAAAATAAAACTACTAATACATTTGCTAACTCCTAATACTTTTAGAAGGACGACTAATACATGCCTAATACCGGATCCGAAAACTAATAAAACATCCGCTAATATTACGAAAATGCCACCGGATCCGCGGGTCAGATCCGTCTAACAGGTCAGACCCGTTAGACGGTCTGATAGAAGTTTTTGTGTTTTCTTAATTCATATTATATTTTGGTTATTGGATATAAGTTCTTGTAAATGTAAATATTTTGCTTTTGTTAGATATACAATATTAAAAAGAACAAGTAAAAAGAAAATAGTTTTAAATCCAATAAGTTAATCATGTTGGGTTTCAAAATTAGAGCAGGGTGAAACGGACAATCTTTGGTCTAAGTTTTTCTTTGCGGGACGATTTCCCAATTTAACCTTTTTTTTCCCAAACTCGTCTTGTCGCCCTAAATGTATTCGAAGAAATTAGAATTATGAGTAGGTCTCTTATTAGACCGATCCAAAAATTTAATTTATTTCCAGGAACTACTAATACTTTTTCGAGGAACTACTAATACTTTTTTGAGGGACTGCTAATACATTTCAGGAGTATATTTAGGAGAAATACTAAAAACTCTTGAGGTAACTACTAATACATTTTGAAGAATCGCTAATACTTTTTAGAAGGACGACTAATACATTTCGGAAGGATCGCTAATACCGATACTCCCGAAAACTAATAAAACACCACCGCTAATATTACGAAAATGCCACGGATCCATGGTCGATCCGTTTAACAGTCGGACCCAGTTAGTTAGGCGGTCGACATGAGTTTTTGTGTTTTCTTAATTCATATTATATTTTGGTTATTGGATATAAGTTCTTGCAAATGTAAATATTTTGCTTTTGTTAGATATACAATATTAAAAAGAACAAGTAAAAAGAAAATAGTTTTAAATCCAATAAGTTAATCATGTTGGGTTTCAAAATTAGAGCAGGTGAAACGGACAATCTTTGGTCTAAGTTTTCTTTATGGACGATTTCCCAATTTAACCTTTTTTTCCCAAACTCGTCTTGTCGCCCTAAATGTGTTCGAAGAAATTAGAACTATGAGTAGGTCTCTTATTAGACCGATCCAAAAATTTAATTTATTTCGGGAACTACTAATACTTTTTCGAGGAACTACTAATACTTTTTGAGGGATGCTAATACATTTCAGGAGTATATTTAGGAGAAATACTAAAAACTCTTGGGAACTACTAATACATTTGGAAGAATCGCTAATACTTTTTAGAAGGACGACTAATACATTTGGAAGGATTGCTAATACCGATACTCCGAAAACTAATAAAACACCACCGCTAATATTACGAAAATGCCACAGGATCCGTGGTCGATCCGTTTAACAGTCGACAGTTAGACGGTCTGACAGGAGTTTTTGTGTTTTCTTAATTCATATTATATTTTGGTTATTGGATATAAGTTCTTGTAAATGTAAATATTTTGCTTTTGTTAGATATACAATATTAAAAAGAACAAGTAAAAAGAAAATAGTTTTAAATCCAATAAGTTAATCATGTTGGGTTTCAAAATTAGAGCAGGGTGAAACGGACAATCTTTGGTCTAAGTTTTTCTTTGCGGGACGATTTCCCAATTTAACCTTTTTTTTCCCAAACTCGTCTTGTCGCCCTAAACGTGTTCGAAGAAATTAGAATTATGAGTAGGTCTCTTATTAGACCGATCCAACAATCAACACTGGCCCATATCCAACACCAAACATAATTCCATATTTCCCTCCATCTCCATTTCTTTTCCCGCCGCACTCTCTGGCCTAATTGTCTTTTCATCCAAACAACATCACCCCCATTATCGCCTTCTCCTACAACAAAGATCTCTACAGATCTAGTAAGTTCTAAGAAGGCAGCCCCACTACCGTGTAGAGAAAATTCTGCTATACACTATATGAGCGTTGAAGGCTATGATCCAATATATTATTCATTGGCCAGTGGTAGGTGCCTGATCGTGTCCCTGGGTTTTGCCAAGTTCGCAAATTTTATTTATCAAACCAAATATACATGAGAAATTTATCATCTTAGTAGAAAAATGCGCGTTAGCAATGTGTGTTGTGAAATACAGGGATCAATAATCATATTGACTTCAGTCTACCAAGAAGAGCATGGTTTCATGAAACAATATTTCTATTGCCAGTGGGATACTCTAAACTTCAAGATGGTACGATGGGCCTTTCTTCCAAAAATGTATTCATCCATGTCATCCAAATATATGTTGATTTGACTAAAGAAAAATAAATACTTTTTAGGAAATTATTAAATACTTTTTAGAAAAATAACTAGTACATTTCAAGGGAAAAATTAATAATTTTTAAGGGGACTACTAGTACTTTTTAGGGAGGAAAACCAATACTTTTGTTCGCCAAAAATATTTGGATCATACAACTGCAAGTGTACAGTGTAGTTTATAAAATAATGGCAAGCAAGGTCGTATTCCTCAGGGATTGATTTGCGAAACACTTAGGCTATAATAATATTGTATTCCAATTTTATTGAAGCGACCGAATATCAAGTTTATGAAAATCGAAAATAAAAAGAAATAAATTTGGGAACCCCACAAGTATTTTCAAAGACTACAGGAGCAACCTTAGGCACACAATCTCAACATGTTTCTTCAATATTAAATCCAATTAAAGTTTCAAAACCAATTCATGCAATTCTATGGGTTCAACTCCTAAGTTAGTCAATTTCCCCTCCCGAGTGATAAATAAACAGTAGATTAATAACAATTGTAGATCTCCCGATACGTTACAACTATTATTAACTCCCAAAAGATTTATGAATTGAATTACTCCCCGCAAACAGTTGTAGGTCTCTCGACTCGTTACACCCGTTTATGTCTGAATTCGATATCCGTCTTTGTTAGAACTCATCTCCCGAATCCCGCACTAACAAATATGACATGCAAATTATTCCCGACCAAATAATAAGCAATTAAAAATAAGCACTCGAATTCATAAATAGAAAACATAAATCAATTAAGAAAATAGTTAATCAAGATTTAACATGAATTCACAGTTTGGATTATGCCCCTAAGATCCGAAAGATTAGCCAAACATTGATTACAAACTCGTAGACAAATTAATACTCAACATTATGACATCGTTTAAGCACATACAAGAGATCTAGACATAGAAAGAAAACCCCTTCTTGTCAGGATGGATTTCCCTCCTAAGCCTTCGAAGCTTTTGTGCTCCCGTAGATGCGAAAGGCCTTGTGGTGTTCTTCGCGACCTAGCCTTCCTCTCTCAGAAGACCTTCGATTCTCGCGTTCCTACGTAATTTGATGTGTTTTCTCTGTATGAAATGATGATTTTTCGTGCAAGCCTCGGGTCCCTTTTATAGATGCTGGGAGAGATCACTTGTAGAGTTGGAACGGGAAAAAAACTCCGGAAAAACGTGTTTGTAGAGTCCCACACGGCCTGGCCGTGTGACACCACAAGGCCGTGTGGATTTTTGCCCTGCCCAATACCACACGCCCGTGTGGCCGTGCGGCTTGGTTCCGTTCCCTGTTTTCTTCCTTTTTTGCACGCGGTTATGCCACTTCACACGGGTATTTTTACACGGACATGTGACACCACACGGTCCGCCCGTGTGAAGTATTTTTGTCCGTTTTCTTCGTCGTTTTGATGCTCTCTTTGCATTTGTCAGTCCTATCCGGGCATTCTAACTGATATTTCTTTGTTTAAAGCTCTGTTTCCTGTAAAAAGTTAATGAATACGCAGTATCATGCCCTTATAAGGAAACCAAGTAAAAACACACTAAATATGCGTGCAAATACATCAAATATATATCATTTTAAGCCCCAAAATGCACGTATATTTTACACACATCAAAATTCCCCAAACTTAAAGCATTGCTCGTCCTCGAGCAAATTAAGAAAAATAATATCAAGGGATAAAAAGAACACACAAGAACACTATGAACATTTAATAGCATTTTACTCCACACTTAAGAAAACTATATAATTCATAATCAAGAAGTCAACATTCATAAATTGGCATAGTTAATACTCTTTTAGTTACTCGACATTAGTGTATCACTCGACTTTCAAAAGTGTATGGATAGTGTTTACGCTCAAATTCAATTAAGTGAAAGTAGAACTACCATAGGCTTGCAAATTATCTAATATCTCGACCACTTTTGTGTGCACAATTTAAGAATCAAAAAGGACTTTTATTTGGTTGTAATGTAGGCTCTTTGGTAAGGGTAGGAAAAATTTGGATTAAGTGACTTGACTTGAGCAAATAGAATTTAAGCGCGCAGACTTGCAATTCACTAACCCAATTTTATCATAAAACTCATTCAAAATATTCTTTTTTTTTTTCAACTCAACTTCCACCTTTATTTCTCCTTTTTTGCATTCTTAGGCCTTTTTGCCTATTTTTTTTTAGCCTCAAGCTCTCATTTTTTCACAATTTTTAGAATTTTTCTTTTGGTTTTGCTCGTTTTTCAGAATTTTTCTTTTGGTTTTGCTCGTTTTTCTCTATATTTTTTTCAGAGATTTTTTTTCCGAGCTTTATTCTTCTTTACTTACCTAAATATTGATCATCCCTCTTTCTTTTGCCAACTTCCTCTCTTTTTTCATAAATTTTCACCACATCTCCCCCAAACTTATTCATTTTCTATAAGCTCAAGAAATTTCAGGGATAAAATCATTTTGCAATTTTAAAGATCAATGTGGCTAAGAATAAAAAGTTTTAGCTCAAAATTGGCTAACTAGGGAATCATGAGTTCATAGGTAGGCTTTTTAGGCTAAGTAGGCTAAACAAATATGGCTTTAAATCATTTTCAAAAATTGCACACACACATGGCTTTAATGAAGATATCAGAGTAAGTTCTAGAGCTCTATCAATCATGAATGACACACTCAAGAAAAAAATAAGTCTGCAAAATATAAAGCAGTTATAGGCACAAAAGCTCACGGGCCTATTTTTCGCAGCATGCTCAAATACCCAATTTTCTGAACTAATGCCAAGCAAATAAATGACATCTTCCCAATAATTCATTACATTATTCCCATAAGTACGTTATCTCATTCCATAAGATGCTCATAGTAAAATCAAACGAAAGCTGGGCATATTCGAAAACCTTGATTAAAAACATGCAATTAAACGTGCTAATAATAAAATAAAACATAAAAACCAAAAATACTAAAAAATCGATTTTTTTTATTTTTATATATGCAAATTTTTATGCTCTACATGCAAATCTAAATGCAATGCAAAATGCAAGAAAGTACTAAATTACGCATTCTTGACAAATCAATTGTATGGTCGGAATTTCTTGCGGAGTTTCTTGCCCATAATAGTGTTTAATTCTTTGCTCATTTACGATGAAAGTTCAACCATTCTTTGCTAGTAATTCAATGGCTCCTCCTGGTGATAGCATCTTTTTGATTACGAATGGACCAAACCACCTTGATTTAAGCTTACCCAGAAATAATCTCAATCACGAGTTATATAGCAGTACTACTTGCCTGGGTAGGAATTCTCGTCTCAGAATTTTCTTGTCATGCCATCTCTTTGTGCGATCTTTGTAGATTTGGGCATTTTTGTATGCATCTTAACGGAATTCTTCCAGTTCGCTTATTTGCAGTTTTCTCTTTTTGCCTACTGCAGTCATGTCGAAGTTAAGATTTTTTACTGCCCAAAATGATTTATGTTCTAATTCCACCGAAACGTGGCATAATTTCCCAAAAACTAATTGATACGGGGACATATCCAGAGGTGTTTTGTATGCCGTACGATAAGCCCATAAAGCATCATCAAGCTTTAAATCCCAATCTTTCCTATTTGTGCTAACCGTTTTTTCTAAGATCTGCTTAATTTCCTTATTGGATACCTCAACTAGTCCATTTGACTGTGGGTGGTAAGCGGCGACCACTCGATGTTTTACTCCGTATTTTTCCATCATATTATTAAATAATTTATTGCAGAAGTACGACCCTCCATCACTAATTAGGACATGTGGAGTGCCAAATCTAGTGAAAATATTCTTTTATTAAAATTTTAATACTATTCTGGCATCATTTGTGTTAGTAGGGATAGCTTGTACCCATTTGGATACATAATCCACTGCAAAAAATATGTATAAGTATCAATTTGATGCTGGAAATGGTCCCATGAAGTCTATCCCCCAAACGTCGAATAATTCTACTTCTATTATTAGAGTCAATGGCATCTCGTGTCGCCTTGAAATATTTCCCATACGTTGACACCTATCGCACTGCAAAACAAACTTATTGCAATATTTGAAAATAGAAGGCCAAAAGAAACCGGATTGTAATACCTTAGACGCAGTGCGGGTTGGTCCAAAGTGGCCCCCACATGGTGATGAATGACATTACTCCAGAATGCTTGCCCATTCTTCTTGAGGTACACATCTCCTAGTAACTGAATTTGCATATCTTTTAAATAATACAGGTTCGTCCCACAAAAAATATCTCACACCATGAAGAAATTTCTTCTTAGCATAATATGTGATATCTGGTGGTAAAATCCCGCTTACTAAATAATTTACAATATCAGCATACCAGGGGATGGTTGTTTCAACCATCAGAATTAACTCGTCCGGGAATGTTTCTTTGATTGTTGTGCCTTTTGTGTTCTCATTGGCCGTTTGCTCAAGTCGTGAGAGATGATCAGCTACCATGTTCTCACATCCTTTTCGATCCCGAATTTTGATATCAAACTCTTGTAGCAAGAGTATCCATCGAATGAGCCTTGGCTTGGCGTCTTTCTTTGCGAAAAGGTATTTGACCGCAGCATGGTCCGTATGGACTATCGTCTTAGTCCCAATCAAGTATGCCCGAAATTTGTCAAATGCAAAAACACCACCGCGATAATTCTTTCGGTTGTGGTGTAATTTTGTTGTGCGGATCCGAGGTTTCGACTTGCATAGTAAATAACATGAAACAACTTTTTGCATTTTTGTCCGGTCGCGGCTCCTCTTTGCATAGTTGCTTGCGTTGCACGTTATCTCGAGTGGTTGACTCCAATCCGGTGTGATAAAAAATGGTGCAGTCACCAGAGCCTTTTTCAGTGGTTCAAATGCCTGCAGACAATCAGGGGTAAAAGCAAAAGATACATCTTTTTCAAGTAAGTGGGAAAGGGGTTCAGTTATTTTCGAAAAATCCCTAATAAAGTGTCTATAAAAACCCGCATGTCCCATAAAGCTCCTTGCTGCTTTCTCATTCATTGGAGGTGGAAGTTTCTCAATTTCTACCACCTTTGCTCGGTCAACTTCTAAACCCGTGGAAGAAACACGGTGACCTAGTACAATGCCATCTCTTACCATAAAATGGCATTTTTCCCAGTTTAGTACTAAGTTCGTCTCCTCGCATCTCTGCAAAACAAGGGTTAGATTATGCAAGCATGAAGACTTCCATTATATTTTCAATCATTCCATGGAATATCACCATCATAAATCTTTGAAATGTCGCAGGTGCATTACATAGCCCAAATGGTAATCTACGAAATACGAACACACCATAAGGACATGTAAATGATGTCTTTTCTTGGTCCTCTGGAGCAATCACAATCTGATTATACCCCGAGTACCCATCCAGGAAGCAATAGTATTCATAACCTACAAGGCGATCTAACATTTGATCCATAAAGGGGAGGGGAAAGCGATCTTTGCGAGTTGCTGCGTTTATCTTTCGATAATCAATGCAAATACGTCAACCTATAACAACTCGAGTAGCTAAGATTTCATTATTTTTACTTTTTACTATCGTCATTCCTCCCTTTTTTGGTACAACTTGTACTGGACTTACCCAATTGCTGTCAGATATAGAAAATATTATTCCATTATCTTACCATTTAAGTACTTCTTTCTTAACGACCTCTTGCATAATTGGGTTAAGTCTCCGTTGGTGTTGCACAGAAGGTTTACAATCATCTTCCGTTCTTATCATATGCATGCAAATCTAAGGGTTATACCTTTTAAACCAGAAATAGACCAACCAATAGCAGTTTTATGTTCCCTTAAGACATGTAGTAATTTTTCCAATTGATTTTCAGTAAGGAAAGAAGAAACTATTAATGGATAGGTTTCATTGTTGCCTAATAATGCATATTTAAGATGATCTGGAAGAGGTTTAAGTTTTGGAGGAGCTGGGAGGTCGTCTTTTAAATTTTTAGCTGAAAAGGCATGTCGCACGATCGGGTTATGTGACACCACACAGCTGTGTGAAACTGGTACGTCGGAGGCTGACTGCACGGTCTGGACGTGTGATGTCACACGGGCGTGTGAGGAGCCTTTCTCTGGTCGCACGGTCTGGCCGTGTTGTTTCACATGGGCATGTGACTGGAGGTCTTCGAAAACATCGTACCGCACGGCCTGGCGTGTTGCTCCACACGGGTGTGTGCATCTGTAGACGTGTATCGCACGGTCGAGCCGTGTTGCTCCACATAGGCATGTGGAGTGTCCAGAATGCCTTTTTCTGGTATTTGCTCCTCTGCTGACTCTAAAGCAAGCACAAAATCGATAACCTCATTGTTAGTAATATTAAAACACATACACTGGGATTCCACTGAGTGACTCAAGCACCATTCCAATGCGTTTTTCATCACAACCTATTCGAACTCAGCTTCCATGCATGGGGTTAGCACATCAATCATATTGCAATGTTCGACGTTTTCATGAAATTGCATAGCTTTGTAAATCGAAAATAATATGTGTTCTTCATTTACTCGCAATGTTAATTCACCTTTTTGCACAATGATTAATGCTCTACATGTGGCCAAGAATGGTCTTCCCAGAATTAATGGAACCTCTCGGTCTTCTTCCATCTCCAACACAATAAAATCTGCTGGAAAGATGAATTTGTCTACCTTCACTAAAACGTCTTCAATCACCCCTTTCGGATATGTTACCGAGCGATCTGCTAATTGTAGGGTAATTGTCGTAGGCGAAGTTTTTGAAATATTGATAACGACATCAAGTTAATGCTTGCACCTAAGTCGCATAGTGCTTTATAAAGGGTTGTTCCCCCTATTACGCATGGAATCGTAAAACTCCCGGGATCCTTACACTTTTGAGGTAACTCCTTTGAATAATTGCACTACACTCCTCTGTCAGTTTTAAAGTTTCATATTCCGAGAATTTTCTTTTCTTTGCCATGATATCTTTAAGAAATTTAGCATAATTTGGCATTTGTTCTAAAGCATCTGCAAAAGGTATACTGATTTGAATTTTCTTGAAAATTTCTAGAAATTTAAGGAATTGATCATCCAATTTCATTTTCTGAAACCTTTGCGGGAAAGGGATAGGTACCTCAGTTCTTGCAATTGTTAGAGCATATTTTATCTTTTCTTTTTCCACTAATGGTGGCGCCACCTCCTCGGCTGTGTCCTGCTCCTCGATTGCTTCTATTTCTTGATCAATCGGCATCTTTGAACCTTCATACTTGTTCCACTCCTCAGATGAATGGATTGGCACTATTCTCCCGGATTTATCCTTGTATCTTTCGAGAATTTACCTTTTTGGTGTTGGCTATGTATTGATGTAGCAATCTGCCCCACATGGTTTTCCAAATATTTCAATCTATCATTCATGTTAGTTTTTAATTGAGTTACCTGATCCTCGATTTTGTCTATCTTGGCTTCATCCTGGTTTAGTCGAGCTCGAGTCTCTCCAATGAATGAAGCTAGCATCTCTTCTAGAGATGGTTTCTGTTCCTTTGGCAGCCCTGGATTATAGTAAGGTTGTGTCTGAGTATTTGTGTAGTTGTTGTAGCTTTACTGTCCCACAAAATTTGCTTCTTCCACAACAATTGTTGTCTCTCTTGAAGTTACTTGTTGCATCGCATCCAGTTTCATACTTAGCATGGATATTTGTTCTGTGAGTATGGCGATCTTATCTTCATCCTGAATTTCCGTGATACGTCTATCCTCGGATCTCATAGATGGCCATTGGTAACTGTTGTTCGCCATTTCTTCTAACAATTCCAGCGCCTCCTCAGGATATTTCCCTAGCAGTGCACCCCCAGATGCATCATCTATAATTTTTCTTGTGTTGGCACTCAAACTGTTATAGAAGTACTGGACCTGTTGGTAGTCGGGATATCCATGTTGAGGAAACTTTCTCAGTAATTCCCGAAATCAATCCCATGCTTCATATAGTGGCTCAGCATCTAATTGCCTAAAATGGGCGATCTCAGATTTTAGTTGCAACGTTTTACTGGGGGAAAGTATTTGGCTAGAAACCGATGACTTAGTTCTGCCCAAATTGTTGATGGTGGTGTGAGCATAACCATCCCTTAGCCTTATCGCGTAGAGAGAATGCGAAAAGGCGGCATCGAATGATATCCTCAGAAACACCATTCAATTTAACAGTATCACAAATTTTCTAAAAAGTGCGCCAGATGCGCTTTTGGAGCCTCAACGGCTCTACCCCAAAATGATTCTATGACACCATCTGGATCAATGCAAAATTTAGTTCAAAGTTGTTTGCATTGATCGGCAGAAGGGCCACACCCCCATAAGTTTGACTTACCTCCGGCTGGAAGTAGTCCCTAACTGCCCTTCTCGCGGGCCTTTCCACAATTCGGTCCTGGACGTCTGCCCCAAGTGGGCGCTCCTCATTGTTTCTATTGTTCACTGCATTTGGATTAGTCCCATCCGCCATTTCTTTGGCTCTTTTCCTTAGTTGCTTCGTTGTCTTCTCAATTTCCAAATCAATGGGTATTAGTTGGGTAGATCTGGAATGCGTGATCATGCACTATCTGCACTTAACAAAGACAATGTTAGAACCGAAGTAATAAAAATAAATTCAAAATTTTCGAAATATTTAGAAAAAAATAAGAAATAATACTTCAATTAAGATTGAACTATTTATTACTATATCTAAGTAGAATCCATCAATCCCCGGCAACGGCGCCAAAAACTTGTTCGCCAAAAGTATTTGGATCATACAACTGCAAGTGTACAGTGTAGTTTATAGAATAATGGCAAGCAATGTCGTATTCCTCAGGGATTGATTTGTGAAATACTTAGGCTATAATAACATCGTATTCCAATTTTATTGAAGCGACCGAATATCAAGTTTATAAAAATCGAAAATAAAAAGAAATAAATTTGCGAACTCCACAAGTATTTTCAAGAACTACAGGAGAAACCTTAGGCACATAATCTCAACATGTTTCTTCAATATTAAATCCAATTAAAGTTTCAAAACCAATTCATGCAATTCTATGGGTTCAATTCCTAAGTTAGTCTATTTCCCCTCCCGGGTGATAAATAAACAATAGATTAATAACAATTGTTGATCACCCGATACGTTACAACTATTATTAACTCCCAAAATATTTATGAATTGAATGACTCCCCACAAACAGTTGTGAGTCTCCCGACTCGTTACACCGTTTATGTCTGAATTCGATTTCCGTCTTTGTTAGAACTCATCTCGTGAATCTCACACTAACAAATATGACATGCAAATTATTCCCAGCCAAATAATAAGCAATTAAGAATAAGCACTCGAATTCATAAAATAGAAAACATAAATCAATTAAGAAAACAATCAATCAAGATTTAACATGAATCCACATTTTTTATTATTCCCCTAAGATCCGAATGATTAGCCAAAAAGTAATTACAAACTCATAGACAAATTCGAAATCAACATTATGACATCGTTTAAGTACAGACGAGATCTAGACATAGAAAGAAAACTCTTTCTTGTCAGGATGGATTCCCCTCCTAAGCCTTCGAAGCTCTTGTGCTCCCGTAGATGCGAAAGGCTTTGTGGTGTTCTTCGCAACCTAGCCTTCCTATCTTAGAAGACCTTCAATTCTTGTGTTCCTGCATAATTTAATGTGTTTTCTCTATATGAAGTGATGATTTTTCGTGCAAGCCTTAGGTCCCTTTTATGGATGCTAGGAGAGATCACTTGTAGAGTTAGAACGGGAAAAGAACTCTGAAAAAACGCGTTTGCAGAGTCCTACACGGCCGTGTGGATTTTTGCCCTGCCCAATACCACACGCCCATGTGGGCCTACACAGTCTGGTCGTGTGGCTTTGTTCCGTCCCCTGTTTTCTTCCACTTTTCCACACGGTTTTTCCACTTCATACGGGTATTTTGACACGGCCGTGTGACACCACATGGTCCAGCCGTGTGAAGTGTTTTTGTCCGTTTTCTTCGTCGTTTTAATCCTCTCTTCGCATTTGTCCGTCCTATCCGGCATTCCAACTGATATTTCTTTGTTTAAAGCTCTGTTTCATGTAAAACGTTACAAGAATACACAGTATCATGCCCTTATAAGGAAACCAAGTAAAAACACATTAAATAAGCGTGTAAATACATCAAATATATATCATTTTAAGCCCCAAAATGTACGTATATTTTACACACATCAACTTTTCAGAAGAACTATTAATACTCTTTATGGGAAAAACTAATACTTTTCAGCGGAATTGCTAAGTACCTTTCAAGAGAATATCCAATACATTTCAAAAGTACTAGTAATATTTTTTCGGGGAATTACTAAGTACCTTTCAAGATAAAATCTAATACATTTCAATGGTACTGCTAATACTTTTCAGGATAATGGGGAGAAAACTAATATTTTTCAAGACGACTATTAAAATACTCTTTCAGGAACTACTAATACTTTTTAGAATAACTATTAATATTTTTCAGAAGAAAAACTAATACTTTTCCAAGCACTAGTGATACTATATATGTCATTGCCTACTGACAACCCAAGACGCGGCTACACAGTAATCTCCCCTGGTGCTCTTGGGATAAAAGGGACTCTCTCCGGTGCCCCCAGGAAAGATGGAACCCCTATATAGAAGCTTCGGGCTCCGTGAGGCGGAAAAGTTCTCGAGCATAGATCTGCAGTCTGTGAAGCAACATGCCCCTTTAGAGAAGCTTCGCGCTCCGTGAGGCGGACAAAGTCCTTTAGAGTAGCTCCATGCTCCATGAGGCAACATGCCCCTCTAGAGAAGTTTTGTGCTCCATGAGGCTGACAAAGCCCTCGAAATTAGCTCCATATTCGTAAGGCAACATGCCCCTCTAGAGAAGCTTCGCGATCCGTGAGGCAGACAAAGTCCTCAAAAGTAGCCACACAAAGTCCTCTGTTAGGTAGACAAAGTTTCGGGGGAAGAGACCCTCCTCCAACGATCTTAGGGAAGATGCCCAACTGCTGATCCAGGAGATGGCCACACAAAACATTTTGTCGGCTCTCCCATAGGAACATACACCTCTCTCTTACTTCAATCCAGGAGGTGATCATAAATATAATCGAGTGGATATAATCAATCAAAGAAATGGTGGAGAAACATCTTTACTTCTCGTGAGGTGAACCACATCTTCTGAAAAACATGGCATTTTGAAGGTTTAGTCCAATCCCCACAATCAAAAAACCTTTCCAGTAAAGCTAATCTCACCCGGAATAAGATTCACCCTTGCCAACTCCTGGGAGGAGGGGCGCCCTTGCTGGAGGGGCGTCCTTGCCTACTCTCTCAGGGAGCTGGGAACCCTTGCCCACTCTCTCGGGGAGCAGGGCACCCTCATCAGCTTCCATCTACCCTTTTTTGGCTCCACTCACGTGATCCCATTCCATGAAATTTTACCACTCCCAAGCCAAGAACAGGATAAGGAAAATACTCTTTGAGTCAGCACAACTCTTTGACATAAATTCAAAATTTTCCTGCAAAATAACTCTTCAAAACGGTGCCAAAATTCTAATTTCATTTCAGGGGCATTTCGAAGCAGTAAACATACAAGGACATGTTTCTATCAATGAACATTCGATAAACGGTAAGAATTACAGAAAATGCTAACACATACAGGGAAAAATAGAAAAAAGGTGTCGTTATAAATAGAAAAACATTGTCATGCCTCACGGAGGAAACAAATATCTCATAGTACATAATATCAAATATGTAAACACAAGTCTTGAGCAGACGGGTTGAAAGAAAAGTTAATCTAGATAAGTGAATTAACAAATTCTCTAATATGGGGGGCTCTGTCTTCATCATCCCCTTTGCCATATCCATCGGCGGCACCCTCTGGAATGTTGTATAATGCATCTATCTTGCCCCCATCACCATCTGAGACTCCAGAGTCCAACAAATACACCAACTCCTTCGGTTCCTTTCCACTCTCCTTAGACACATTCCAGTGATGGTAAACAACTCCATCAAAGAAGTGAGACGACTTCTCCATCAAGCTCGATTTATAGTCAACATAGGCTTTCTAGACCTCCGCGACAGTTAATCTCTCTCTGTCCAGCAATTGAACCTCTAGAGAGGACTTGAGACATTATTTTAAATATCATATTGTACTGGCTGATTCAACCGGTTATACTTGACATCAGTGGTTGATCCGGTATGGTAAGACCCTAAAAATTATTTTTGCAGTTAAACCGATCAATACAAGTCAATACCAGCCAAACTGGATAATGCCGACCATTAGCGCCCAGAATCCGATTGAACCAAATTTACTAGTTTTTTTATTTTTGTATTTTTCTATTTTCTTGTAAAAATAGAATTCACAAACTTAATATTTGATATATTTATGTCATTATTTGAATTTTGAGCTAAATATATACATATTTTCATTTTAACTATATATATACAAATTTTCCATTTATACTAATAAATTACATACATATTTTATGTAATATAATTCTAAATAACTTATTTTTATTAAAACTGGTAAAACCAGCAGTTGAATCGGTCTGGCCTATTGAACCGCTTATTAGTAGCTTGGCTAGTTTGATCATCGATACGGTATTTAAAATGTTGACTTGAGATATTCCTCTCCAATCTTAATGGTCAATTTTCCACCATCTGGCTCTCATGCCTACCCATGGAGTCCATCAACTCCCCCATGTACATCTACTCCCGCTACTCGAGCCGAGATGGGTCTACTCCACCAAGCTACCCCTCAATTGGAAAAAACTATCATATCTCGAAGGTAGTATTCTCACAAGAGTCAGCCATGCACTGCTTTGGGAAGAATATAAGTCCTATAAGAGGTAGCGATGAGCCATCTGTGGCACTCTCAAAGACTAATTCCTGTAAGAAATAACTACGCACTACCCAGAGCACTCATCAAGCACAAAGTCCCACAAGAAGTAACTTCACGCTCCAAGAAAAATGGCACAAAAAAGGTCAAGCCATGAAAAAAGTTTCAACATATGTTGAGAAAAGCGAAAGAAGAAACAAAAGATTGCAAAAATACCAAGAAGAACAAATCGGGGGACGAGAACCTTCCCACGCGGTCGCGCCCTTGAGGGCATCGTTGAGGGGACACTAGCATGCGCCCATGAGGGCTCCCTCAGGATCTCTTTTCTTCAATTCTATCATCTCACTTATCTCTCTACTCTTACATGGGTACTCTCCTCTCTTAACTCACCGGTGAAATTCCGATCAAGTAAGCTCATGAGAAGTCTCTAAAGAGCTAAATACCAAGAAGACTAGAAGATGCATTTAAAAAAAAACTAAGTCCCTTGGGGACTCTCGACTATCATGTCCCATGAGGACTACTCACTCACAAGAAGTACTTCACCAATCAAAAAGGCTAAGATCGGTGGGGACTTATCTCATACAAGAGACTCAACTTCGGCGCTTATGGGATCTCGTGAGCTTCTGCGCTCCGTGCACTCCACACTCCGCCTGCTCCATGCGTTTTGCATTCTGTGCAGTAAAATCTATGTTCTCTGTATGCTCCACGCCCCACGAGCTCCCATGCTCTATGCACTCCATGCTCATATGCTCGGCGTGCTTCACGCTCTTGAGCTTCGATGCTCCCGCAAGCCCCTGTGCTCCGTCCACTCCATGCTCTGCATGATCCTGTGCTTCGTGCGCTCTCACCTTCCGAGGACTTCCCCTCTCAGAGGAGCATCATCCTCACCAGAAGATCAAATCCCTCGTAGATCACATATTCAGTTGAGTTGTATCAATCATTATTGAGTTGTAATCTTGATTTTGGTCATCATTCAACACAAGACATCCTTGTGAGTATTCTTGTGGTAAGAATACACTTGGGTGATCTAGGTGATAGGTGTTTGAAGGTTGTGGTAATCTTCAAAGGTGTTGTAAGAGGATTGTGGTAATCCTCAAGGTGGTGTAAGAGGGTTGTGGTAATCCTCAAGGTGTTGTATTAATTTTTGGTAAATTAATAATATCTTTTTTCCTTTTGAAATCCATCCCGGGTATACTGGGGTGGTAGAGGATTAGGCCCTAGGTGGGTTGAACCTCTTTAAATCGACGAGTGTTGTTTAATTTCCGCATTTACATTCTCGTCTTTGTTTAATTATTCGAAAAAGAGGGCAAAATCTGAAAAACCGAGATAATCTATTCACCCCCCTCTAGATTATCGTAGCCACTTGGACTAACAAGTGGTATCAAAGCCAAATTCTTTGGCTAGCTCGTTCCGAGTAAAGAGGAAAGATCCATGGCTACGAATGACGCTTATCTCACCACCGGCGCCTCCACCAACAAGCCACCATTGTTCGACGCCAACAACTACGCATTTTGGAAAGACCGTATGGAGTGCTTTCTACAAGGGTGCGGGTTTGACATATGGAATGTGGTTATTGAAGGAGTTGATCAACCAACGAAAAAAATGGAGGATGGCACCTCGACTCCTAAACCTTTCAAGGAGTTCGATGAAAATGATAAGAAGGCTTTTCTCTCTAAATGGTAAGGCCTTAAATATTTTGCATTGCTCACTTACCGCCACCGAGTACAATCGCATACGAGGCATAAGGTCGGCACATGAGGTTTGGGAAAAATTGGAGACTATATATGAAGGGACAAAGAAGGTCAAGCAAGCTAGAAAGACCATGCTTGTTAAAGACTTTGAAAACTTTAACATGTATGATGGTGAAAGCATCTCCAAGATGGTGGAAAGGCTTGACAATATTGTCAATCCTCTTGTGGCCCTCGGTAAAGTCATCTCCGAAGAAGACAAAGTGACTAAGGTATTGAATGCTCTTCCGGCTCATGGTCCGAAAAGGTGACGCAATCACGGAAGCACAAAATCTTGAGACACTCAAGTTTGACGAGCTCATCGGGAACCTCCTCATCTATGAAGTCTATCTCAAGGAGAGGAAAAATACCAAACCAACCATCAATCAATCGGGTATGCAAAATATTCCTAAAGGTCTTGCTTCCTCTTCTAATAATGCATACTATGATAATGATGATGATGATGAGGAGACGGCCACACTTGTTCGAAAATTTGCAAAATTTGTGAATAAAAATAAAGCAAGAAAACCAAGAGATAATGCTTGCTTTAAGTGCGGAAAACCCGGGCACTTCATAGTCGATTGCCCAAAACTCAATGAGGAGGAACAAAAGAAAAAGAAGCCTTTTCCGAAAAAGAAGGCTCTAAATGCGGATGTCAAAACTTGGGATGAGCTACTCGAGACATCCGACGAGGAAGGTGAAACCGAACATGGTCTTATGGCTATAGACGATGAAAATAATGAGATACGCTCTAACTCCTCTACCTCCTCCTTAGTTGATGAATTGCAATGTGATTTTGATGAGTTGCAAAATGAATTTCAAAAATTGATTGTTAAATACAAGAGTTTAAAGAAGGAGCATAAAGAGCTTAAAATAGAAAAGGATAAACTATTTACATCTTATGAGACTCTTGATCATGTTCATGCTATTACCCTTACTCAAATTCAAACTCTTGAAACCGAGAAACAAATGCTCACTAATGATATTGATAATTTGAAAAAGGATGTGCATCGTTTTAATTTAAGCACGGATAAGGTTACTAAAATTTTAGATGCACAAAGAGGTGAGCATTCAAAACAAGGACTTGGTTACAAACCATTTCAAAAAGTCTTTAAGAAAAATGACCAAGGTCCGAATTTTGTACGTGCTAAAAGTGCCCATAATATTATTTGCTTTTATTGTGGTAAAGTTGGTCACTATGTTAGCAATTGTAAATTGAAGAACAATTTTAGCTTTGTTTGGAGACCCAAAGGTCTCAAGGCTAACCCCATGGACCCCAAAACTATAGGGTACCTAAAAATGGTTCGTTTGTAGGTAATAGCGCTACAACAACCATGGAGGATTCGAAATGGCTCGTGGACAGCGGATGTTCACGCCATATGACCGGAAAGAGAGAACTTTTACCAACATCAAGTTCCAAGAAGAGGGTATGGTCATGTTCGGCAATGGCAAAGGAAGAATTCTTGGAAATGGAGAAATTGGTAACTCTTCTTTTCTTCTTAATAATGTTCTTTTAGTAGAAGGGCTTAAATTTAATTTGATAAGTGTTAGCCAACTTTGTGATTCAAATTATAATGTTGTTTTCAATAAAGAAAAATGCCTTATTCGTAAAAATGATGAAATTATTTGTGAAGCAAATAGAAAAGGCAATCTTTACAAAATTTCTACTAGTGATTTGGTTAGTCAAAATGTTTCTTGTCTTGTCGCCAACAATGATTTAACGAGTTTATGGCATAGGCGACTTGGACATGTTGGATATAAAAGTTTGAAAAATATTTACAAAAACCAACATGTAAAAGGACTACCCAAATTGAATTTTGAAAATCTTGGTTTATGTGACACTTGTCAAAAGAACAAATTAGTTAAGAGTAGTTTTAAGCCCAAAAATGAAATTTCCACAACCAAGCCTCTAAAACTTCTTCACCTAGATTTGTATGGGGATATTGGTACGGCTAGTCTAAGTGGAAAACATTACACTTTTGTAATTGTTGATGATTTTTCTAGATACACTTGGGCTCTTTTTCTTGCTAATAAAAGCGATGCCGTTAATGAGTTTGTTAAGTTGTGTAGACGCATTGAGAATGAAAAGGAAGATACTATTAAAACTATTCGAAGTGATCGAGGCGGAGAATTTGACGGTGAGTTTAGAGTCTTTTGTGAAACCAAGGGATATACACACAATTTTTCGGCTCCAAGGACACCTCAACAAAATGGTGTAGCCGAAAGGAAGAATCGGACACTTCAAGAAATGAGTCGGTCCATGCTAAATGAATTTTCACTTCCAAAATATTTTTGGGCGAAGCCGTAAGTACCGCTTGCTATGTCATTAATCGAGTTTATATTCGTCCTAAAATGAATAAAACTCCATATGAGCTTTGGAAAGGAAGAACTCCAAATATTAGTTATTTCAAAATATTTGGATGTAAGTGCTTTATTTTGAATACTAAGGATCAATTGGACAAACTTGATCCTAAGGCCGATGAAGGAATATTTATGGGGTATTCAACCAAGAGCAAAGCATATCGGGTTTACAATAAGACTAGCATGGTTGTTGAAGAATCTATTCATGTCAAATTTAATGAAGCCTCGGGTGTTGAAAGAATACCCAATGACGATAGTGATGAAGAGGATATTGTTGAACCTATTGTTCAAAGTGATGCTCATAATGATAAACCTTCTATTTCAAATGATCAACCTTCAAGTTCAAATGTTCCTCAAGAAGATAGGGGTGATACTTGAATCTTCCCGTAGCATTGAAATTTAAGGAGATCACCCAAAAGATCTTATTATTGGTGATCCCCTTGATAAAGTAATGACTCAAGAAATTTTGCCGAGAAAGCTCTTATATCTCAAAAAGAGCCTAAAAATGCTAAGAAAGCTATTGAGGATGAAGATTGGTTTTTAGAAATGCAAGAGGAGTTGAATCAATTTGAAAGAAATGATGTATGGGAATTAGTACCTTGTCCTCCATCTCAAACAATTATTGGTACAAAATGGGTATTCCGGAACAAACTTGATGATCAAGGCAACATTGTTCGTAATAAGGCAAGGTTAGTAGCTCAAGGGTATTGTCAAGAAGAAGGTATTGATTATGATGAAACATTTGCACCGTAGCACGTTTAGAAGCTATTCGCATATTACTTGCCTATTCTTGTTTTAAAAATTTCAAGCTTTACCAAATGGATGTTAAATCCGCTTTCTTAAATGGTTTTATTCAAGAAGAAGTCTATGTAAAACAACCTCCGGGGTTTGAAAATTTTTCTAGGCCTAATGATGTTTTTAAACTTAAAAAGGACTTGTATGGTTTGAAACAAGCACCTAGTGCATGGTATGATAGACTTAGCTCTTTTCTTTTGCAAAATGGTTTTACAAGAGGTAAAGTTGATACTACTCTCTTTGTTTTTGAAAAAGGGCAAGATTGTTTACTTGTGCAAATTTATGTTGATGATATTATCTTTGGTGCTACTAATGAATCTTTGTGCAAGAAATTTTCTAGTTAATGCAAGGTGAATTTGAAATGAGCATGATGGGAGAGCTTAATTTCTTTCTTGGACTTCAAATCAAGCAATGCCAAGAAGGTATCTATATTTCACAATCAAAATATACAAAGGAACTTTTGAAAAAGTTCGGCATTGAAGAAGGAAGAACCGCCTCGACTCTATGGCAACCAATGTCAAAATTGACAAAGATGAAAAAGGCAAGTCGGTTGATGAATCCAAGTATCGAGGTATGATTGGTAGTTTACTTTATTTAACCGCTAGTAGACCGGACATTCTTCATGTCGTATGCCTATGCCCTCGTTTTCAAAGCAATCCCAAAGAATCTCATATGAGTGTCGTTAAAAGGATTTTTCGATATTTTAAAGGCACTATTCAATATGGTTTATTTTATCCAAAGAATGAAAATTTTTCTCTTAAAGGTTATAGTGATTCGGACTATGCGGGAAATATTGATGATCGGAAAAGTACTTAGGATCATGTCAATTTTTAGGCGATTGCCTAGTTTTGGTTTTCAAAGAAACAAAATTGTGTTTCACTTTCAACGGCCGAAGCGAATATATTTCCGCCGCTTTTTGTTGTACTCAACTTCTTTGGATGAAACAAACCTTAGCGGATTACAAATGTTCTTTTGAAAATGTTCCTATCTTTTGTGATAACATATCCGCTATAAATATTGCTCAAAACCCGGTTCATCACAACCGTACTAAACATATTGAGATTCGACATCATTTTCTAAGGGATTGTGTCTCAAAACGAAAAATTGAGATATCTTTTGTGCCATCTCAAGATCAATTAGCGGACATCTTTACAAAACCGCTAACTTCCGAGACTTTTGCGTCGATACGAGCTCGGTTAGGCATAATGCATATTGAATGAGGTCTACGTTTGCATTTTGCATGTTTTTAAAACTTAGGGGGAAAAAATCGGATTTTTGGTTGAAAATTCGGATTTTAAAAAATTTGACAAAACAGTGGGCTGAAGAGGTTGAGGGCAACCGGTCGCCCTCAACGTCGACCGGTCGCCCTCAACCACGACCGGTCGCCCTAGGCCAAATTTTGGTTTAAGTTCGTTCTGTCTTCAGCATTTGTTATTTTCACTTCTTTTTGCCATTTTTCGTCCCCTTTGCCAAATGCACACAATTTTCACTCAAAATTGATTTTCATGCATTCAATTCATATCTTGGACCTTATATAGCATGTTTATCATCATCATTGCTCATCTTTTCCGATCAAATGGTAAGAATTTTCCTTACTTTGCTCAATTGGGTTGAACCTTTGAGTTTATGGCTTTCTTGTATATTTCTTGATAATTTTTGCTTATGATCTTGATGAGCTTAGTTATTATGTTGTATTGTATGATGTTTGATGTGAATTGGTGATGCAATTTTTGGCTTGGATCATTTACAAGGGCTATATACAACTCTTTTTATTTTTCACGCCCACAATGTGTTCGATGAAATGTCACAATGAAAATTTCAACTTCTACATGATTCTCTCGCTTCCAAAAGTCTTCAATACTCATTGAGATCATGTTTTGGCAAATAAAACGAGCGTATGAACTCTTCATGATACATTTCTCCCATTTTCCTTGGTGTTTAAGCCTAAATTGCTCAATGGTTGATAAACCATTTCTTTGGCGCACTTTGATATACTTCTATGATGTTTTTATCATCCTAACATTTTTTTGATGATTCCAAAGGGGAGAAACAGAAATTGGCTCGTTAGCTCAAAGAAGCTAATAAAAGCTCATGATAGAGGCTATAAGCTATGGCTTATTAAGGCCATAAGTTGTGAAGAAAACTCACCCAATGATTGTTTTATGAACTTGTTTGCATGGATAATAAGTATTTGTGACAGGGGAGCTTCTAAGCTCATGGAGTTGTTGTTTATTTTGTAAAAGCTTGTGTTTCTAGCTTATGCAATATTTCTTATTAATGTGCTTGTTGATAGGGGAGCTTTTGTAAAATGTTTTTAAACGGATAGTTTACTCATAAACCGGAAAATTATTCTTTTTTCGAAATCGTCCTCTTGAAAATTATTTTGGTTTGTAATCATCAAAAAGGGGAAGTTTGTTAGATAAATGTTTTTATCATTATTTTGATGATTTTGTTCAAATGAGTTTTTATACCAAAACAATGTCCCTAAATGTTGTCCCAACACTTCCGATCGATCTAAAATGTTTTTACTATTTTTGGAGTATTTCTTGAAGTTTATATTCGATTTAAAATTGGACAACACTTTTGTTTCAGAGGCTCGACCGGTCGCCCTATAGGGCAACCCGTGCACCTGAGTTGAGTTTTGAAACAGAAAATGGGTAAAAAGAAAATGGGGAGGCGCCGGTCGACCAGGTGGGCGACGGTGAGGGCGACCGGTCGACCACCGGGCGACGTGCACTGGGAGTGCCCTCTCAAATGCGGACTTCTCTGTTTTGATTTTCTATCAACCCCAACCGGTCAAGACCAAGGCGGCGACCGGTCGAACCCCTTCGACCGGTCCCCTCTGTAAAAATTCGCAGAATTTCATTTCAATCTTATCTCGTGCGACCGGTCGAACCCCCTGTTTATCAAAGAAACTATCCGTTGCATTTTCGCATGACTTTTCCCTATTTTGTGGGATTGATTTCTAACAGACTCTATTGATGATTTTAAATGGTTTCTTTTGCAGCAAATCACTCCCCAAGGAGGAGCCAATGTCCTGGAAATCAAAGCCAAGACCTCTCCTATAAATAGAGGCTTCATTCAAACAACAATATACAACACTCCATACAAGCAAAGAGCAAACAAAGCAAACACTTTCATATATCTTGTTGTATTAGCCTTAGCACTTTCACTTGCACAAATTTGAGGTCTAGGCTTTCAATTCTTGATTACACTTGTACTCATATTGTATCAATCATTATTGAGTTGTAATCTTGATTTTGGTCATCATTCAACACAAGACATCCTTGTGAGTATTCTTGTGGTAAGAATACACTTTGGGTGATCTAGGTGATAGGTGTTTGAAGGTTGTGGTAATCTTCAAAGGTGTTGTAAGAGGATTGTGGTAATCCTCAAGGTGGTGTAAGAGGGTTGTGGTAATCCTCAAGGTGTTGTATTAATTTTTGGTAAATTAATAATATCTTTTTCCTTTTGAAATCCATCCCGGATATCTTTGGGGTGGTAGAGGATTAGGCCCTAGGTGGGTTGAACCTCTTTAAATCGACGAGTGTTGTTTAATTTCCGCATTTACATTCTCGTCTTTGTTTAATTATTCGAAAAAGAGGGCAAAATCTGAAAAACCGAGATAATCTATTCACCCCCCCTCTAGATTATCGTAGCCACTTGGACTAACATTTAATTTAGATATCTTAACTTGGAGTGATCTGCGGATTTAAGCAGCATTAGTAATATTCTCATATTAAATTATTTATGGAATTTGAAAATAGTTTTAATATAATGAATTTTTTTTTTTGAGGAAACATGTTGTTTAGAAGTAATCAAATAATTCAATTATTAATTTGTAAAGGTATAACTTTTACGCAGTGCATGGTGTCAAGATTCAGCTCACAATAACAAAGCAGCAGCCTGTGACAGTCAATTATGTTGTAAATGTTAGTTAGTTAGTTAAGTAGTTATCTGAATATTGTTCAAACTATTAGTATAAATAGCCATATACCTAATGTATCAAAATACTTTTGGATGAATAGAGTTTAATCTTTCATTTCCAATTTCTCCAGAATATATTTTCTCTCTCAATTCAATATGGTATCAGTTTATGTTTTTCTCTATTCCGCTGAAATCGATCTTCTCTGTTGATAGTTTCTTGGATAATCTGTTGCTTGATTATCACTCTATATATTATGTTCAAGATCTTCTTCAAGAATCTTGAAGTTTCAGTTTTCTTTCCTCATCAAGATTCATGGAATTTCCTGGTTAAAGACCTGCAAATTTGGCAGACGATTTTAGTTCTCCGTTCGATCTCCACCCTAGTTATAACCCTAGGGCAATTATAGTTTACGAGCCTTTTTCTAGAGAGAAATATAATTCATGGAGCATGTCAGTATCAATGGCTTTGAGTGTGAGGAACAAGCTTGGTTTTATTGATGTGTCTTTGGAGGTTCCTTCTCCATCCTCGACTGTTTTGTATTCTTGTTGGCTAAGAGCTAGTAATTTATTTCTTTCTTGGCTTCTAAACTCAATTTCCAAGGATATTCGTCAAAGTCTCTTATATTTTACCACGGATCCTTAGCTTATCTTCCAAGTGTATTTTGCATAACATGAAAACTTTAGAGATAACAGGTTTTGCTAAAGAGAGAGGATGATTGTACCATCTCAAAATTCCAGTTTAAGTTGTAATCTTTGGCATTTTAGATTGCTACATTTATGCTAAAAGCTTACCTTTAATTCCTCATTTACAGTCTACTAAATGTACAAAGTTTGATTCTTGTGATGTTTGCCACTTCGCTAAATAAAGGAAACTACATTTTTACTCCAAAATTCTTCTTGCATTTTTGATTTGATTCATTGTGATATTTGGGACCCTTTTCTACTACATCACATAATGGTTTCAAACATTTCCTAACCATTGTGTATGATTTCTCTAGATGCACTTGGATATTCATGATGAAAGCTAAATCAGAAACAAAGACTCACTTACAAACTTTTTATGCTTTTGTGCTTACTCAATTTAAAGTCAAGATTAAATGTCTTAGATCTAATAATGGTCTTGGGTTCTTTCTTTCAAAGTTTTACAAAGAACAGGGTATTTTACACCAAACTACATGTGTTGAGACACCTCAACAAAATGGTGTTGTTGAAAGGAAGCATCAACACCTCCTACAAGTAGCTAGAGCCTTATTTTTCCAATCCAAAGTCCCCCTTTTTTTTGGGATGAATGTATATTGACAGCGTCTCATATCATAAACAGAGTGCAAACTCCTGTTTTGTCTAATAAAACTCATGTTTTGTCTAATAAAACTCCCTTTGATGCTTTTCAATAAGCCACCTGACTATTCTCACCTTAAGTCCTTTGGGAGTCTTGCATATGCCTAGGGGTGATCACCGTGCGGTTTGAGTGGTTTTTCCAATATTTTCAAACTGAATTGTTAAGTGCAGTTAGGATATAAATTTTATTTTAAGTCATGGTTTTTTAGATAAAATAAATATGTAGTTTTCAATGGTTTCGGGTGGTTTTGCGGTTTTAATGCAATACAAGAATATATGAAACAATCAAATGAGCACAAATAAACTTATCAATTCGATAATTAAAAAATTTAAGGATATGTTGTTGTCTCAATTGAATGTTATAACAACTTCAATAACATATAATAGTGGAACCTAATAGATATGACTTCAACATTTCAGTTATCAAAAAAAATAAATAAAAAAGGCAACATTTCTATTTGCGAAAATCTTTTCACTATACTGCAAGTGTACAACGTAGTTTATAGAATAATGGCAATCAAGGCCGTATTCCTCAGGGATTAAATACAAAACACTTAGGCTATAGTAACATCGTATTCCAATTTTATTGAAGCGACCGAAAATCACAAGTTTTAAAAATCCTATATTAACAAATGAAATAAAAGAAATAAATTTGTAAAACCCGAATTTCACAAGTCTTTTCAACAAATACGAAAGCAACCCTAGGCACATAATCTCAACATGCTTCTTCAATTTTAAATCTAATTAATGTTTATCAAAACCAATTCATGTGTTTCTATGGGTTCAATTCCTATATTTGTTTATTCCCCCTCCCGAAGCAAATAAACAGTAGATTATATCAATTGCTAGCATTCCTATTCAACAATTAATATTAACTCCCAAAATATCTTTGAATTGAAGTACTCCCCACAAACAGTTATAAGCCCCCCGACCCTATACCCGTTTATGCCTGAATACGATTTTTGTTTGTTAGAACTCACCTCCCCGATTATGGACTACAAATATGACATGCAAATTATTGATCAGATAATCTACAATAAATAATCATTTGAATTCATATAACAGAACACATAAATCAATTAGGAAAATAATCAATAAAGATTTAACATGAATCCACAATTTTGAATATAACCTAGGATCAGAAAGATTAGCCCAACATATTTGATAACAAATTCATAGAAAAAGTTGAAATCAAATAGTTTGACATTGTTTAAGTACAAACAAGAGATCTAAACTAAGAAATAAAAATCCTTCTTGTCAGAATGGATCTTCCCTCCAAGCCTTCGAAACCTTTGTGCTTCCGTAGATGTGAAAGGACTTGTGGTGCTATTCGTAGATTAGCCCTCCTCTCTCAGAAGACTGTTGATTTATGTAATCTTAGTGTATTGTGGTGTATTTTGTGGTATATCAAGTTGTTTTCAATGATGATTTTCGTCTATGGCCTTGGTCCCCTTTATATAGGTGCTTTGAGAGATCACTGGTAGAGTTCTGACGGGATTAGGACACAAAGAGTACGCAGTATCACGCCCAACAAAGGAAACCAAGTAAAATACACTAAATATGCGTGCAAATGCATCAAATATATATCAAATTAAGTCCCTAAATGAACTTATATTTTACACATATCAAAATCCTCCAAACTTAAACCTTTCCTCGTCCTCGAGCAAACTAAGAAAAATAATCTCAAGGGATACAAAGAACACACAAGAACACTATAAACATTAAATCTCATTTGACTCCATATTCAAGTAAACCATGCAATTCATTATCAAGAAATCATCAATCACAAGTTCAACATAATTAACACTCTTCCGGGTACTTGACATCGCGACTCACAAGTAGTAGTAGTGTATCACTCGACTCTCAAAGTAATTAGGACATGTATACACTCAAATCAATTCAATGAATGCAGAACTACCATATGCTTGCAAATCGTCTAACATCTTTACCACTTTAGTGTGTAAAACTTAAGAATCAAAAAGGACTTTTCATTTGGTTGTAATGAAGGCTATTTGGTAAGGGTAGGAAAATTATGGATTAAGTGACTTGACTTGAGCAAATAGAATTTAAGTTCACAAACTTGCAATTCACTAACCCAATTTCATTATAAAAATCATTCTTTCAAATTATTTTCTTTTTTCAACTCAACTCCACCTTTGTTTCTCCTTTTTTATTCTTTGGCATTTTCGCCTTCTTTTCTTTTTCTTTAGTCTTAAGCTATCAATTTTTCAAATTTTTAGAATTTTTCTTTCTTTTCTTTCTTTCTTCCTTGCTTGAGTTTTCTTTTTATTTTTCCGGAAATTTTCTTGATTTTTCGACCGTCATTATTCTTTCATTTACCTAAGCACTACTCATCCCTCATTCTTTCTCCATATAACACCACATCTCCCCCAAACTATTCATCTTCTATACGCTCAAGTTTTAGGGATAAAAATTAGTTTTAATTTTAAAGATCAAAATGTGGCTAACAATAAAAAGTTAAAGCTCAAAGTGGCTAACTAGGGAATCATGAGTTCATAGGTAGGCTTTTTAGGCCAAGTAGGCTAAACAAAGATGGCCTTAAATCATTTTCAAAAATTGCACACACAATTAGCTTCAATGAAGATACCAAAACAAGTTCTAGAATTCTAACATTTATGAATGACACACTCAAGAAGAAAATAAGACTGCATAATATAAAAGTAGTTAAAGGCACAAAAGTTCACAGGCTTATTTTTCGCATCATGCTCAAATACCCAATTTTCTAAATCAATACCAAACAAGTAAAAGATATCTTCTCAATAATTCATCACATTATTCACAACAATATTTCATCTCATAAAATCAAATGCTCATAGTAAAATTATAAGAAAGCTTTTTGTACTTTTTCGAAATTTTGATCCAAAAACACACAAAAGCAATTAAATATGCTAAAACGATAAACATGCTAAAATAAAAAACTAAAAAGATCGGAAAAAAAGATTATGCGAATTTTATGCTCTGCATGCAATCCTAAATACTATGCAACAATGAAACAGTACTTATATACGCATTCTTGACAATCCCCCCAAACTTAAAATATACTTCGTCCCGAACATATGAGAAAATTATCAAAAGAAAGAGGTATGCGTAAAACGTACTTACCTGGATCATTCACACAGGCCGTGTGAAGGTTCACATGGCTCGTGTGCAGTTAACACTACCGGGCCTGCGGCCCTGCTTGCTATCTGTCCGCTACTTTGTCCAACTAGACGGCCGTGTGCAGTTCACACGGCCAGCCCGTGTGGCTAATCTCTATGCGGAATGTCGCACGGTCCCTGTGAAATTTCACACGGTCATGTGAAGTGATTTTTCTTTTTTTTCTTAACCCGGAGTTTGTCGCGACGTCTCTGGGGTTGCCTCCCACAAAGCGCTAAGTTTTATGTCTTCAGCCATACGTCAGATTTCTAACATCACTGTCGTTGAACTGTGTCGTTTGAAATCTTTGAGCCCTCGTATTTTGTACCATCCATTAGACGAATGGCGTTGCACTTTTCTCTCGGATTAAGTTCAGTATCGCTTGAGAATTTACCCTTTTGATGTTGGCTCCCACTGCAGTAGTGATTTGGGCTACTTATATTTCCAAAGATTTCAGTCTAGCATTCAACAAAAATAATGTTAGAACCAAAGCAATAAAAAAATTATTTACAAAAGAAAACAAAATCGAAAAATAAAAGAAAATTACAAAAATTTTGCTTCAATTAAGATTGAACGACTTATTACTATATCTAATTGACTCTTTCAATCCCCGGTAACGGCATCAAAAACTTGGACGTGAAAATCTTTTCACTATACTGCAAGTGTACATCGTAGTTTATAGAATAATGGCAAGCAAGGTTGTATTCCTCAGTGATTGAATACGAAACACTTAGGCTATAGTAACACCATATTACAATTTTATTGAAGCGACCGAAAATCACAAGTTTTAAAAACCCTAAATTAACAAATAAAATAAAAGAAGTAAATTTGTAAAAACCCTAACTCCACAAGTCTTTTCGAAAAATACGAAAGCAACCCTAGGCACATAATCTCAACATGCTTCTTCAATATTAAATCCAATTAATGTTTATCAAAATCAATTCATGTATTTATATGGGTTCAATTCCTATATTTATTTATTCCTCCTCCCGAAGTAAATAAACAGTACGTTAATATCAATTGTTAGCATCCCCACTCAACAATTAATATTAACTCCCAAAAGATCTTTGAATTGAAGTACTCCCCACAAACAGTTATAAGCCTTGACTCTATACCTGTTTATGTCTGAATCCAATTTTTGTTTGTTAGAACTCACCTCCCGAATTACAGATTAACAAATATGACATGCAAATTATTAATCAGATAATCTACAATAAATAAGCATTTTAATTCATATAATAAAACACATAATCAATTAATAAAACAATCAATAAAGATTTAACATGAATACACAGTTTTGATTATGCCCTAGGATCAGAATGATTAGCCCAACATATTTGATAACAAATTCATAGACAAAGTTGAAATCAAATAGTTTGACATCGTTTAATACAAACAAGATATCTAAACTAAGAAAGAAAAACCCCTCTTGTCAGGATGGATCTTTCCTTCAAGCCTTCGAAACTTTTGTGCTTCCGTAGATGCGAAAGGCCTTATGGTGCTCTTTGTAGATTAGCCCTCCTCTCTCAGAAGACTGTTGATTTGTGTAATCCAAGTGTGTTGTGGTGTATTTTGTGGTATATCAAGTTGTTTTCAATGATGATTTTCGTCGATGGCCTTGGTCTCCTTTATATAGGTACTTTGACAGATCACTGGTAGAGTACTGACGGGATTAGGAAACAAAATCAATCGTAGACGGATCACATGGCCCGTGTGAATGGTTTTGCCCTCTGTTTTTGCTCCAAATGGTTCACACGGTCGTGTGCAATTCCCACGGTCAGGTCATGTGAATTCACACGGCCCGTGTGACTTGTAAACGTGTGAATTTGCATATGGGGTCTTCATAAAAGTTGTAGCCCTTTATCTTAGCTTTCCATATCCACTTGAATTACCTCAATATCAATTTTGTAGATAAAGTTATGGCCAAAATTCTAACCCTGTTAGTACTGAAAATTGTTGACGCGTTTGGACGTCTTTGAAAGAAATTCCCTTTTGTTCGACCATCCATGCCTATTTACTTCACCTCTTTGCTCGTACCTTGGCTCTTGACATATCCTTTAGACTGTGCTATCGCTTTTTTTCCAATTTAGCTCTATTTTCTATCAATATCACAAGAGTACGTAGTATCACGCCCAACAAAGGAAACCGAGTAAAATACACTAAATATGCGTACAAATGCATCAAATATATATCAAATTAAGCCCTTAAATGCACGCATATTTTATATATATCAATTTCAATCTCCAAGTTCACAAATTTCACAACTCAAATCTCATTAGTAATTTACATCCATAACAAAAGACATTTAAGGTATAAGGAATACAACTAGATGAATAACAAAAAATGAGGGAACACAACTTACTAACCTAGGGTTTTCTTTACCTTTAATGTATTAAAAGTATTAAATTGGCTAATATACCCATAGTAAATAAGTGAAAATAATTAAATATGACAGTACATAATTGTACACAAATATTCTACAATTTGAGAGGAATACACTAATATATATAACTAATATATATAGTACTTTACTTGCGGTGCGGTCGGTGCGGTTTGAGACCTCAAATTGTAAGTGCACCATATTAATCATTGTTTTTCCCATAAATAAGTAATTGCAGTGTGGTGCGGTTTGGTTCAATCGGTTTTAGCAGTTTTCGATTTTTCTTGATCAGCGCTACATATGCCTCTACATTGGTAGCTCACAGAGCAAAATTTGAGCCAATAGCCTGAAAGTGTATTTTTTGGTTATTCTACTGACAGAAAAGATTATATGCTTTTTTATCTTGCTAAAAAAATTATTTTTATCTAGAAATGTTACTTTCTATGAGTATATTTTTCCTTTTCATAGGACGAGTACAGACTCTCAAGATGCAGCTCATATGTTTACACATTTTCCTAATTGGACCTCTGATAATATCCAAGTGCAACCTTTGAATCATCCTGGTGATACTATTTCCCAATCAGAACAACCTATTTCCCATAATGAACAAAGTTATGTTCCTGCTGAAAATTTTGAAAATACCACAGATGCCTATGTTGTCGATACGCCACTACTTGTGTAGCGATCTTCTACTGTAAGAAAATCTTCTAGAACTAGAGCCTTGCCTCACTATCTTCAAGTTTATGATTGTGGTATTCCTCCATCTCTCCAGCCTAATCAGCCAACTCAGAATGCAATGGTTGGTAAGCAGTATTGTATTTCCAATTTCTTGTCTACTAATCAACTGTCTGCTACTCATAGAAAATTCCCAGCAGTAAATCAGTCAAATTGTTGAGCCAAGAACTTACAAACAAGCACGCGAGTCTCAAGAGTGGCATGATGCAATTAATAAGGAGTGACAAGCTCTTGAGAAAAATAACACATGGTTATTAACATATTTACCTAAAGATAAACATTATATTGGATGTAAGCGGGTGTATAAAGTTAAATAAAAGTCAGATGGATCAGTTGAAAGATATAAAGCATGTTTAGTGGCAAAAAGGTATGCACAAGAAGAATGCTTGGAATACTTTGACACATTTTCTCTAGTGGCCAAATTAACTACTGTTAGATTTTACTTGCTGTGGCAGCTTCTAAAAATTGGTTATTGCATCAATTGAATGTGAACAATGCATTTCTACATGGAGATTTAGATGAAGAAGTATACATGAAACCACCCCTGGCTATTGTAGTCCTATTGATAGTAAGGTGTGCAAACTGACTACGAGTCTCTATAGCTTAAAACAAGCCTCAGGACAATGGTTCCAAAAGCTCACTTCTTGTTTGCTCACATATGATTTCACTCAATCTAGGTCTGATAGCTCTCTGTTTATTAAATCAATATCTAAGTCCATGCTTGTGTTGTGTGTGTATGTAGATGACATCATGCTTGCTAGAGACAACATCAAAGATATTGAGGACATAAAGTCACATATGGATGCAACTTTCCGGGGATTGAGGTTGCTAGAAGAAGTAAAGGAATTTCTCTTTGCCAAAGGAAGTATGCACTTGACCTCTTAACTAAAGCAGGATATCTAAGATGCAAGTCGTGCTCAACACCTATGGATCCCAAATATGATTTATCAAAAACAATTGTCAGTCTATTACCTAAATATCTCTCCTCCTAAACCTGCAGTGATATATACAGACAACAAGTCGGTATACTGTATAGCCCAGAATCCGTGTCACCATGAACGAACAAAACACATTCAACTAGATTATCACTTTGTGAGGGAGAAAGTTCAAGAAGGATTAATTAAACTTATACACATTGCTTCTCTACATTAATCTGCAGATATCTTGACAAAACCTTTACCTCCGTATCTATTTCAACATTTTATCACCAAGTTGGACATGATCAATATTCACGAACCACTTGCGGTGGTGTCAAGATTCAGTTCACAATAACAAGGCAACAACCCGTGATAGTTAATTATGTTGTAAATGTTAGTTAGTTAGTTAAATAGTTATCTGAATATTGTTTAAACCAATGTTTTTAAAATCGGACCGGACCAGCCGGTTTAACCGGGAACCGGTCTCGAGTCTGGTCCGGTTATTTATCTAGGCTGGGTGGCTAAAAAACCGATGCCACCCGGTAAAAACCGACCTAAAATTGGAAACCGGCGAATCGCTTTGACCCGGTTTTTTTTTTTTTTTTTTGTGGATCAGATAAACTTTCTTTGTTTATTACAAAATTTGAAGGGAAAGATAATAAAATAGGTAATTGCATATTTCATGACTAGTAAATTACTAAACCTAGGACTCTATAAAGTAGAAATACAATCCATGAAATTTAAAATTCCACAATAAGCCATATGTATTGACATTGTTAGCAATATTCTGTAAAACTCAAAAAAAAAAAAAATCTTCCATTCATAACTAATATCGGCAATATGCACTTTATTAATTTAGTTTTTATTTTCATTTGCATTGTTGGTTTTGTTACATTTGTACTTATATTTACTCTTTACATGTGTGTGCAAAAATATATATATATATATATATATATATTTGAGTCAACCGGTTTTTTTTAAAACGGTTCAACCGGTCGGACCAATGACCCAGTGACCCAATTATTTGTCCGGTTCGATGTCCGGTCTGATTTTAAAAACATTGGTTTAAACTATTAGTATAAATAGACATATACAAGAAGTATCAAAATACTTTTGGATGAATAAAGTTTGGTCCTCCATTTTCAAATTCTCCAGAATCTGTTTTCTCTCTCAATTCCATACTTGGCGCCAAGTCTAGTTCAAATGGCAGGTCTAATACTTTGTAATCTTATACAATCATTGGTTTGATTAATTAGTTGTTCCACTATAAAAATGACAAATAGCATTATTCTTCTTTTGCCACCCTCGTTATTAATGGAATGTGTTACTGCTTGTTTGTTGATTTCTTTTTGTTTTGGGTTGTGGCCCCCTTTTTGATGTTATTTGGGCTTTGTTTCATTTGAACTATTTTTTATTTTGTCTGTGATGGAGCCTTGCTTGAATAGTTGAATTGATGTTCGGCTCCCTTTTACCCACTTAAGATGTTTTCAAGTTGGGCCTTGGCCTCCGGGTTCATATTTGTATATGTTGTCTGAGTTTTCAGTAATGAAATTTGCTGTCGTTTCGGACCCAAAAAAAAAATGACAAGCAATTTTTCCGAAAGCTTTTTCTTTTCAATTCAAAATACTATGTTAATTTAAACTTGTGGACAAAAATTATCTAGGTCTCTTGTGTTCGAAAAGGTAGCATCAATGTTCTAAAAGATTTCGCCTAGCTCCGATTAGTCCCCGCCTAGGCGCTAGGCCTCTCTTGTCCGCCTACGTTATTTTTCTAATTAGACCCCGCCTAATCCCGCTCAGGTCCCGTCTAACCCCGCCCAGGCTCCGCCTAGGCGCTAGGCCCAGTCTACCGCCCGACTAGCGCCTAGCGATTTTTAGAACACTGGGTAGCATCAAAGAATTTGCTCAAAGGGAAAAAAAAAAGCGGTAGCATCAATAGATTTTCCAAACTCTAAATCCAGACGATGAATATAAACTTCTATTCTTCATGTTGAAGTACCATGGCTCTATCTATTCATTATTTCCACACAACACACACACAAAAAAGACTAGAGCCGGTCCAAGTACTTTTATTTTGCTTTATTTCGATTTATATTTGATAAGGGCAAAAGATTGTCAGGGCCGACCTGACAGGCCTAGGACATTGGGCTGACCTGACGATACCGGACATTGGGCCGAAATGATGAGGCCCATAGCATTGGGATGCCTGTTAAGTGTTAAATAGTGGGCCGACCTGTGGAAGCTTGCAGCATGAGATTGGCCTAGGGTTTATTAACTTGGGCCGGCCTGTCAGGGCTCGAATGCAAGTGGTTAGGGATGTTTATAAGACCGACCTGTGTTGAGTCAGCTGTGTTAAGCCTACCAGTTGTTGACATGTTGAAGCCTAACATGACTTCAAAGGGAGAGGTCAGCTCGGACTGAGGGTTGTATGAGACACTCAAGGTGCCTTGGTGTTAAGGGGGTTTCGCATCAATATACGGGGCCGACATGTTCTGAGACAGGTCGGAGCTATGATCTTATGGGCGTAAAATTAGGGTTTTTAGGAGATCCGATCCTAATCTAATGATGACTCTGACACCAAATCGTAACGGAATCCCGGATTTTACGAAAACCCTAATCCTAGCTAAGGTATAAAAGGCCCAAGCCCAGGTTCATTCTAACCTAATCTCATTTTTTTACTGTTACATTGTTCTTTCTCTCTCTTGCCTTTTGCTTCTCTTCCAAGTCACTGACTTAAGCATCGGAGAGGGTACGCCGGAGCCCCCCTCCGGCCCCAGTTGTGCAGGTTTCGCGGAGGAGTTCAGCGTGGGAGTTGATCGGCGAGAGGAGGACTTTTTGGGACTAACCAAGTCAAAGGGAGAGGTCATCTCGAACTGAGGGTTGTATGAGACACTCAAGGTGCCTTGGTGAATTTAAGGGGGTTTCGCATCAATATACGGGGCCGACGTGTTCTAAGACAGGTCGGAGCTATGGTCTTACGGGCGTAAAATTTGGGTTTTTAGGAGATCCGATCCTAATCTAATGATGACTCTGACACCAAATCGTAACGGAATCCCGGATTTTACGGAAACCCTAATCCTAGCTAAGGTATAAAAGGCCCAAGCCCAGGTTCATTCTAACCTAATCTCATTTTTTTATTGTTACATTGTTCTTTCTCTCTCTTGCCTTTTGCTTCTCTTCCAAGTCACTGACTTAAGCATCGGAGAGGGTACGCCGGAACCCCCTCCAGCCCCCCTTGTGCAGGTTTCGCGGAGGAGTTCGGCGTGGGAGTTGATCGGCGAGAGGAGGACTTTTTGGGACTAACCAAGTCAAAGGAGAGGTCGGATGAGGGAAACACTTGTGCCTTGGTGAATTTAAGGGGTTTCGCATCAATATAGACGTGTTGAGAGAGTTTTGAGCTATGGTCTTAGGGCGTAAAATTAGGGTTTTAGGAGATCCGATCCTAATCTAATGATGACTCGACACCAAATCGTAACGGAATCCCTGATTTTACGGAAACCCTAATCCTAGCTAAGGTATAAAAGGCCAAAGAGTTCATTCTAACCTAATCTCATTTTTTATTGTTACATTGTTCTTTCTCTCTCTTGCCTTTTGCTTCTCTTCCAAGTCACCGACTTAAGCATCGGAGAGAGATGAATGTTCCACCTCCGCCCACGGAGGAGTTCCGTGGGAGTTGATCGGCGAGAGGAGGACTTTTTGGGACTAACCAAGTGGCGCGTCTGTGGGAAACATTGAGAGAGAGTGAGATTCGACAGACGCTATGTCCGGGGGGAGCTTGGAAGATTTGGAGCCCAATGTTCTTTGAGGACAATTCCACCTCGCCCCACCACTCCCGGTGAACGGCGGAGCGTGGAGCAAACGGAGCGGAGGGACAGACGCCTGATGTCTGGGGGAGTATAGATTTGGGCCCAATGTTCTTTGAACAATGGGTGGCTTCATCACTAGAGCGTGGAGCAAACGGTGGAGAAGAGACGCTGAGGAGATGCTTCCCCCACCGCTTCCTCCCCGTGGTCCCCTCCCGGTGGTCCCTCCTCCTCCCATGGTCCCCTCCGGTGGTCCCTCCTCCCGTGGTCCCCTCCGGAGGTGGGAGAGAGAGGTCGGCGGCCAACTATGGCGGAAGAAGTACATTCATCAAGGGGCGGAGCATGTGTCATCGAGGACCAGGATTGGTCGGAATGGATGGATGACCTTCACGGTGAGGTGCGAGATATTCGTCGGAGAGTGGCGGGAGTACTAGGAGCGGCTGCAGTTCGGGTGAGGAGGGGAACACCCTTTCGGAAGAGGTGATGGCAGACGAGCTTCCGGCCTCATACCGAGCCCTGAGCTTCGAATATGATGGTACCACAGATCCGTGGGACCATCTTTGCCATTTTGAGAACTTCGCTTCGCTACACGATTCATGGATGGCGTGATGTGTAGGGTTTTTCCCACCACTTTGAAATCGGCTCAAAGAATGGTTTAGCTTGCCTTGCCCTGCTCCATTCGAATTTTGATGACTTCAGCTCGGCTTTCCTTAATCAGTTCACGAGTTGCCGTAAGTACAAAAGGCGCCACGACTGTTTAGCATCAAACAGAGAAGGGGAAGGACTTTGAGCTATATTGAGAGGTTTACCGCGGCAAAGTTGGAGGTGCCGTCAGCCAGCCCAGAAATTTTGGCCAATGCCCTAGCTCAGGGCCTGAGGGATGGGGAGTTCTTTGAATCATTAGTGATAGAGCCTGCTAAGACATTCGATGAGCTATTAGCTCGGGCGGAGAAATATATTAACCTGGAAGAGGCGAGAAAAATGAAGAGAGAGGAAGGAGAGAAGAGAAGAGACAGGAGGGAGGACCGAGAAGATAAGGGACCTCAGAAGAAGCCGAGGTCCGAGGTAATGGGAGGAAGGCCGAGGTTTGAGAAGTATACGCCTCTGGCCGTCCCTCAGGGCGAGGTGCTTGTAGCCATTGAGAGGCATCCCGACCTGAGGTGGCCAAAGGCGCACGCAGAGGCACCGGTAAAGGCGAAGTGTAAGGAATTTTGTAGATTTCACAATGAGTATGGGCACACCACAGATCGGTGCACACACCTGAGGGATGAGATCGAGCGGCTCATTCAGGCGGGTCACCTTAGGGAATTTGTGTACATCGACAAAAAGGAGAAAAAAAGGGAATACAAGAGGGATAACCGGGGATATCATCAACCTCGGCAGGAGCCGGAGCGTAGGGGGGAGGAAAGGGAGGAGCTACCTCCACCTCCGCCCCCACCTCGGCGAGAGGTCATCCAGATGATTGTTGGAGGGCCGGCGGAAGGAGATTCGAGGCGGGCTAGGAAAAATTATGTGAGAGCGGCAGACACGGATCGGGTACAAGAAACGATTAAAAGTGGAACATGTCGGTCAAGGGCCGAATATCCGCTGCACTGCAGGATTGCAAGGGTATCGTGACACCTCACAGTGATGCTCTTGTGATCACAGCAACGATCTCTAATTATGATGTGCAGCGGGTATTTGTGGATATTGGAAGCTCGGCGGATATCCTATTCTATGATTGCTATAAGAAGATGGACCTCCAGGTCGTCTTGGAGACGGTGGACACGGCGTTGGTCGGATTCGCTGGAGGGATGATCCAACCAATATGTATGATTACTTTGACTGTCTCTTTGGGTAAGGAGCCTAATCGTAAAACTAGAATGATTCGATTCTTGATAGTCGAGGCACCGTCCTCCTATAATGTCATGTTGGGTAGACCGGCACTGAATGCTTTCCAAGCAGTGGTGTCGGTATACCATCTAAAAATGAAGTTTCCTGTGGGAGATAAAGTAGGGGAGGTCGGTGGTGATCAGTATATGGCTAGAAAATTGTATGTGGACAGTATTCAGAAGGCAGAAAGGGGGAGTGCTTTTGATGACGATAGAAACAAGGACAAACTGATTAGGTTGGACGAGCCGGTGGAGCACGTCTAACCTAATGAGGAAATGATGATGGTCGAGCTGGTGCCAGGTGACCCTGATAAGGTCACCAAGGTCAGGAAGGAGTTGACTGATGAATTAAGGGATGAGCTAGTGGAGTTTCTAAGGAGTAATGTGGATGTATTTGCTTGGACAGCGGAAGACCTGGTGGGAAACGATCCAAGCATCGTTGAACATAGGCTTAATGTTAATCCATCATATAAGCCGGTGAAACAAAAGAAGAGGAACTTCGGCCCTAAGAAGGATGCTATAATTAGGGCGGAGGTGCAAAAGTTGTTGAAAGCAGGGCACATTAAAGAAATCCAGTTTCCAGAATGGCTATCTAATGCAATATTGGTTCCGAAAACGGAGGATGATTGGCGCATGTGTGTGGACTTTAGGGATTTGAATCGTGCTTGCCCTAAAGATTACTACCCATTACCCTGAATTGATCAGCTGGTGGATTCGACGTCGGGGTGTGAGCTGCTTAGTATGATGGATGCATCACAAGGATATCATCAGATCAGGCTAGCAGAAGAAGACCAAAAAAGGGTGTGCTTCACCACCTCTTTTGGTACATTCATTACATTATGTGGTAATGTCGTTCGGATTGAAGAATGCGGGAGCCACATACCCAGGTTGGTGGATAAGATGTTTGGGGAGCAGCTCGGCGGGGAACATGGAGGTGTACGTAGACGATATGTTGGTCAAAAGTATAAAGGCCGTGGATCATGTGCGTGATTTAGAAACGTTCAACACTTTGAGGAAGATCAGAATGAAAGTGAACCCCAAGAAATGTGCCTTTGGGGTCAGGTCGGGAAAGTTTCGGGGTACATGGTAACGGAGAAAGGAATAGAGGCCAACCGGGAGAACGTCGAGCCATCGGAGAGATGGCATCACCGGGATGCCAAAGATGTGCGATGTTTAACAGTCGGCTAAGCAAGGCTGAATCGCTTTATTTCGCGCCTCGCAGAGAGAAGTTTGCCCTTTTTTAAAGTCTTGAGGAAAGCCAAAAAGTTTGTTTGGGATGAGGAGTGCCAAAGGGCTTTCGAGGATTTGAAAAATTACTTGGCTGATCTGTCATTGCTAACTAAGCCGTTGCCTGGTGAGCCCTTATACCTATATATTTCGGTAGGGGAGCAGGGGGTTAGCACGGTCCTAATCAGAGAGGAGAGATCGGTTCAGAGGCCGATGTACTATGTCAGTAAAGTTTTGAGAATGCCGAATCGCGATATGCGGAGATCAAAGCGAGTTTGGCCTTGGTGGTGATCACGAGGAGACTTCGGCCGTATTTCCTCTCGCATAAGGTAATCGTTCGAACTAATCTCCCATTGAGAAATGTGATGAGTAAACCCGAGGTAGCGGGGAGGTTAGTGAAGTGGTCTATTGAGCTGAGTGAGTATGATATTGAGTTTGAGAACAGATCGGCCATTAAAGCCCAGGCTTTGGCAGACTTTGTTCAAGAATCAACCAGGGATGATAGCAGAGAAGGAACTTGGGTGGTTTATGTGGATGGTTCAGCAGGAAGCTCGGGATGTGGTGCTGGTATTGTCTTGATCAGCCCGCAGGGGATTGAAAATGACTTTGCTGTGAGGTTGGAGTTCAAGCTATCTAATAATGAGGCGGAGTATGAAGCATTCATCAGAGGAATGCAAATGGCCATTGAGGGAAATTTGTCGGGATGATAGTTTACATGGACTCTCAGCTCGTCCATAAACAGGTTATGGGAGAGTTCGAGGTTAGGGAGGAGAGGATGAAGAGGTATGTTGAAGCATATCGAGCCTTAGAAGGGAAAATGAAAGAAATTAAAATATGTCAGGTCCCGAGGGAAGAAAATGGTCGGGCAGATTTTCTGGCGAAATTGGCCAGTTCGGCCTTAGAAAATCAAGCAAAACAGATTACACTTTTGGTGGCAAAAGAAACTGCACTGGGGCTAGAGGTCGGAGAGATCGAGGATAAGGAGGATTGGAGGTCGGCTATCATAGCCTACCTAAAGGGAGGGGCCTTACCAACAGGTAGGCGTGAAGCAGCTCGGCTGAAAATTCGGGCGACACGTTTCTGCATTATCGGAGACAAGTTATATAAGAGAGGCTTCTCTATGCCTTTGCTGAGGTGCTTGAATGGAGAAGAGGGTACGTATGTGCTGAGAGAGATACATGAAGGTTGTTGTGGGAACCACATGGGCGCAAGGATTTTGATGAAAAAGGTCCTTAGAGCAGGGTATTTTTGGCCTTACCTGAAGCGGGAAGCAGAAAAGTTGGTGAGGGCATGTGAAAAATGTCAGATCCATGCACCTTTGGTACATCGACCGACAGAGGAGCTCATGACGATGAGCTCGGCATGTCCTTTGCAAAGTGGGGAATTGATATAGTGGGTCCCTTTCCTCCCGCCGGTCGAGGAAATTCTTGATTGTGGCAATCGACTATTTTAGCAAGTGGGTGGAGGCAGAACCTCTTGCTAAGATAAATGAGGATCCAGTGATGAAATTTATTTGGCAAAACATAGTGTGTCGGTATGGAGTGCCTCGGGTCTTGATATCAGATAATGGAATGCAGTTCGTGGGGGCAGAAATCCGAGCTTGGTGTGAGGAACTGAAGATCAAGCAAAACTTCACTTCGGTGGCCCACCCGCAAGCTAATGGGCAAGTGGAAGTGACTAATAGAATTCTTGTCCAGGATTGAAAGCTCTCGGTGCCGAAAAAGCAGGGAGGAGCGTGGGTCCGAGAGCTCGTTCGGTCTTTGTGGGCTTACCGAACTAATCCGAAAGAGGCCACTGGTGAGGCTCCGTTCAGCTTAGTGTATGGTATGGATGCTGTGATACCGGCAGAGATCGGAATGGAAACACATCGAGTCCAGAATTTTGATGAAAATATTAATGAGCTGTTGATTCGAGAGGCATTGGATACGATAAATGAGAAAAGGGAGATGGCATTTTTGCAGATGGAAAAGACACGAGGAAGGATCAAAGCGACTTATGACAAGAAAGTAAAGAAAAGGGCCTTTCGTGTCGGTGATTTAGTTTTGAGAAGGTCGGATGCTAGCAAAAACAAAGGGAAATTGGATGCGGTGGGAAGGACCACTTTGGGTGGTGAAGGCATCTTTGGCGGGAGGTGCGTTTAGTGGAAGAGATCGGAGGTCGAAAGCTCGAGGGCTTGGAACAGATTGCAATTTGAAGAAATATCATTCCTAGAATAGAGAAATAGCTGATGTAATCAATCTACTCGTTTTGAATGAAATGATCCGCTGCCACACTATGAGTTCGGAAAGTGGAAAAGATAAAAAATGACAAGTATTTGGAGCTCAGCTCGAGCTAGTCTCCAAATACTTGGGGCCACGAGGTCATGTGAGGAGCTCGGCTCGAGCCAGCTTCCTTTGATGAAACTGACAAGTATTTGGAGCTCAGCTCGAGCTAGTCTCCAAATACTTGGGGCCACGAGGCCATGGGAGGAGCTCGGCTCGGGCCAGCTTCCTTTGATGAAACTAACAAGTATTTGGAGCTCAGCTCGAGCTAGTCTCCAAATACTTGGGGCCACGAGCCATGCGAGGAGCTCGGCTCGAGCCAGCTTCCATTGATGAGCTCAGTATGCCAATCTTTTTTGTAAAAAAAAATAATAATAATAAAAAATATTACAAGAATAATAGACAAGAGATCGAGAAAATCAAAGTGCGAAGAAACTTTATTGATAATTCAAAATAAATACAAGTACATGATGGAAATTACAAAAGCAGAACTAAACTCCTAAGTAGTAGGAGGAACATTCTCGGTGTTCAGGTCGTCCAGGGAGATGGTCACATCGTCTATCAGAGCGAGTTCAGGATCGTCATCCGGGATATCCTGAACTTGACCTGCAGGAAGCTGAGGGGCTGACTGAGCTCCAGGAGCTTGTGAAGGACCGGCCGAGCTGGAGGCAGGGTGGAGGATAAAAGGAGCAGATAAGGATTCTATGAACTCCCCCACAGGAGCAAGGTTGAGACGCTCCGCCTCGTCAGAAAACACGAAGCCTTTGGGGTCGGGCAAAATCCTCCGGGGACCTCGGCGATCGAAGGGCTCGGTAGTGACACCGCATTCCCCGAGCCAAGCTCGGCACGGTCAAAAGCAAAGTCGTAGTACTCCATGGCGAATCTGAGAGAACTTTGATAAATTCCCCGGAGCTCGAAGGCTTGCTTTACCCTCTCCCGAATGGCCCGAACTATGGAAGAGCCCGGGAGGTGAGGAAACTTTGCCGACCAGCTTCGACGCCTCGGCTCGGGCTTGGTCGACATTGACAAAGACAAATGGATCTCAAGATCGCTCGATTCGGTCTTGAGATCGGCATTATCAGCCTCCAGAGTCTTTATTTTGGCCTCCAAAGAGCCCACAGTAGCCTTGTTGACCTCTTCCCCGTCCTTGTATCGGCGGTTCTCCTCTAGGAGTTTAGTCTCCCGAGCTTTCAGACGAATGACCTCCTTCTTAGAATTGTTGAGCTCGGCACCGGGAAGGATCGGCAAAGCCAATCCGAGCTCGGGAGATCGGTGCACCGGTGTGCTTCGGCTTTTGAGTGATTTAGACAGAATGAGGTCACCAGCTCGGCATCGCTGAGTTTTGGGCAGTTGCCTTGGACATACTGGATGGCAAAGGTTCCATCGTTGTTTTTCAGGATGGAATTACCTGTGATAAAGGTTTGATTAGGGGTATGAATGGGAGTGCGTGAGAGAGAGAGAGCAGCAGGAGGTGGGGTGTTCTTCGCCCTCTTGGCGCCTCCTGTCTTTGGTGCTTGAGCGGCCCGACCTCTTGGGGGAGGAGGTCGGAAAGAAGGTTGAGCCCTGGGCCGGTGAGATCGGCCATCACTGCGGCAATGATGATCGGTCGCCGAAGTGGAGGAGGCGACCTCCGGGCGTGGGGGAAAGAGACTTTGGATGAAGGAGGTTGTGAGCGGGAGCAATGGTTTGCTCCTCGTCATCCAGCTCGGCAACCATCTGTGCCATGAACATATCTGCACAAAGAGGAAAGATTAGCTAGTGAGTAAGAATAAAATAAATCAACTGCAAAAATGATAATTACCAATGTCACAAGGCAAGGGAGCCACGATGGGGCTCAGCTCAAAGTAGTACAGAAGGGAAGGGGTTATAAGGCGAGAGAGGTCGTACTTGACCAAGGTGAGTTTATTTATCTGAGCCTGGAGATCGGGAGACCGATCTCTGGGGTTATGTTTGCGTTGGAGTGGAAGGGTCCAGGTCCAAGCAATAGGAAACCCCCAAGCTCGGGGGGAAGAAATAAAAAAATATTTGTCCTTCCAGAATTTGTTAGAGGAAGGGTACTTGCTTAAAAACTGAGCATCACCTCGGGAGGTGATGTAGAAGAGGCCCTTGGTGGTCGAGCTCTTTATTTGAAAAAGGGCGAAAAATAGTTCCAGAGTGGGCTCTATATCTAGGTACTTAGTCAAAATTATGAAGCCGGCTAAAATGCGGAATGAGTTCGGAGCTAGTTGATTCAAGGGCACCCGGGAGAACTCGGACACCCCAGCCATGAATGGATGGATGGGGAATCGGAGGCCTCCCTCTATCTGACCTGCAAAGAAGGCTAGGGCATTGGGTGGAGGTCGGTTAGGTCGGTCGGAACTGCTGGGTAAATAGAGTTTAAAAGAGGAAGGAATTTGGGTTGTTCTTCTAATGGTTTGAAGATTGGAGGCTGATAGGGTGGTCTCCCTAAAATCGTGAGGATATATAGGCAAAGGACCCGAGCACGGAGCTCGGATCTCTATTGCATCAGAATCCCGACCTGAATCAGAGCTGGATTCAGTTGCATCAGGGTCCGATGGACGGACTCCGGTGAGGGAAAGTGGCGGAGGAGCAGAGCCCGTCGTTATTGCCCACCGCTCTAAGTCGGCGACGACCGGGTCCGATGGTGTTGAGTGAGAAGAAGATGAGGCCATATTAAAAGAAAAGAAAAACTGGAAAAGAAGGGGTTACTTACTGGATAGAAATAGGAGGTTGAAGGAGGAAAGTAGTCTGGAGCGTGAAACTTTCGAAGCCTACCGGAATCTGGAGAATTCACCGGAGAAGAAGAGTACTCGCTGGAGGAAAGTTCTGAAAGTTTAGGGAAATGAAAGTGAAAAATGAAGGAGGAAGATGTCTTTTATAAGGGGAGAGAGAAGACAAAGGGGTGCCTCGATTTTCGAGGAGATATTTGACGGTCTACGAGGCGTCAGGAAGCCGAAAAGACGTCCCATCCATCAAATCCGCGTGTCAGGTACTCGAAAGGCCAAAGGGCGGCAGGAATTTCAAACGCCAAAAGTCGGCGGGAATGTGAAAAGCACAAACCCTAAATACTAGGTCAGCTCGGCCTATCAATAACTATGGTTGAGGTACTGATCAACCCATAGTTGGGGGGAGGAATTGATAAGGGCAAAAGATTGTCAGGGCCGACGGCTGTGCCTAGACATTGGGCGACCGACGATCTAGGACATTAGGCCGAAATGATGAGGCCCATAGCATTGGGATGACCTGTTAAGTGTTAAATAGTGGGCCGACCTGTGGAAGCTTGCAGCATGAGATTGGCCTAGGGTTTATTAACTTGGGCCGGCCTGTCAGGGCTCGAATGCAAGTGGTTAGGGATGTTTATAAGACCGACCTGTGTTGAGTCAGCTGTGTTAAGCCGACCAGTTGTTGACATGTTGAAGCCTAACATGACTTCAAAGGGAGAGGTCAGCTCGGACTGAGGGTTGTATGAGACACTCAAGGTGCCTTGGTGAATTTAAGGGGGTTTCGCATCAATATACGGGGCCGACGTGTTCTGAGACAGGTCGGAGCTATGGTCTTACGGGCGTAAAATTAGGGTTTTTAGGAGATCCGATCCTAATCTAATGATGACTCTGACACCAAATCGTAACGGAATCCCGGATTTTACGGAAACCCTAATCCTAGCTAAGGTATAAAAGGCCCAAGCCCAGGTTCATTCTAACCTAATCTCATTTTTTTACTGTTACATTGTTCTTTCTCTCTCTTGCCTTTTGCTTCTCTTCCAAGTCACTGACTTAAGCATCGGAGAGGGTACGTCGGAGCCCCCCTCTGGCCCCCCTTGTGCAGGTTTCGCGGAGGAGTTCGGCGTGGGAGTTGATCGGCGAGAGGAGGACTTTTTGGGACTAACCAATATTAATTTCGAATATCGATGTTCAGACTCATCATGATTATAAATTTATCTAATTTATGTGTCAATGTGCCATATATATAAATCTACTTAAAAATTGTGATTATTCGGGATCTAGAGTGGGAAAAGTGAAAACTCACCAACATTATATGGACCACGGAGCCCGGAAGGGTGTGTTTCCAGTTTCCTTATGCATAAAATGGGTGTAATTCTTGAACTATGATCACATTCCCAAACTTCTATTTCTTGCATACATAGATTATTTCTTTATAATAGGTAATTGAGGAATTTGATGAGATTAGTGATGCTGCTAAAAGCCGCATATCACTCCAAGTTAAATGATTCTGAAAAAGTCCAAGTCTCTTGTTTGTTTATATTTCCATGGTTCATTTCTAATTTCTTGTGTTGAAAATTTGTAACACCCCATAAATTATTTAATCTTTGGGATAGTGATTTTTGGCCTTTTAAGATTTTAACTTTTGGTCCAACATAGAAATACACTTTTAGTATTATAAGCCCAGTAATTATTACATTGATAGACCTGTTTTATAAGCCCACTTTATTAAAGCTCATATGTGTATTTTGGTTTATTTGAAATCTGCATGATTTTATTAGCAAAAATGAGTCCTCACGTTTTATAAAATTTTATCAAATAGAAAAGAATTTTTATTTGTACATATCCAAATAGATTTAACCTAATACATGGCCTAATACAATCAGGACTCTCAAGCCTAAATACAGATATATTTTCACATATCTCTCTTCATCCCACGAATCTCTCGTACATTATAAGAGTTCTCAAAGTCTCAAATCTCAACTTTCACATAAACTCAAATTTTTCTCAAGCCTATATATTCATAATATCTCTGTTCTCACACAATCTCACGTGTTTCAAAAGAAAAGTATTATCACGTTCTTCACAATCCCACAACAAAGAGGTAAACATTCAGTATTTTTTTTCAACTTTCTCAAAAACCATATCAATTATTCAACACAAATTACCAAATCAAAATAGTTTAGTCCAAGCCAAACACCCCCAAATCAGTATCACCGATCGAGAAACCCATAACCCAGCCATGCTGCCAAACTCATTATCCTGCCTCGTGTCGCCCCGTCGTCGTCCGCCGGTGATGAGCGGGGTGTGTAGCTGTGAAAGAAAGAAAGAAAAGAGGTTGAGAGAGAGGGAGAGAGATCGAATGAGAGAGACAGAGAGGTAGATTGAGAGAGGAGATGAGTTGAATTGGAAAAAAAAGAAAGAGTTGAGATAGAGAAGACGAGCAGAGGGGTATGGAGTTGCAGAAGGTGTAGACTAAAAAATTAGGAATTAGGAATCTTGGATGCTGGCCTTTTCTTGGTTTTGTGAGAAGAGAGGGGAAGAGATGAATTGGAGAGCTACTAATTTGGGGGTTTGAGTTTTTAGTTGGGGATTTATGGCTGCAATTTGGAAGGGAAAGAAAAAGAAAGAAAAAAAAAAGAGTGGAGAAGAAGAAATGGGGAAGGGAAGATGAGAGTGACGAGATTTTTTTATTTGTCAAAATTGCAATTTTAGTCCTATATCTATTGGCTAGTTGCGTTTTAGTCCTGTAACTTCTTCGAGTTGCAATTTAGTCCTGGACGATTTTACCCTTATGACTTGAATAGCAGTTTTGGTCCCTTATCTTTCTAAAGGTAGCAATTATAGTCCTCTAACTTTCGAGAATTGGCAATTTCGATCCTTTCATACCAAGGCTTTGTTTCAATAAACTCAAATTTCTTAGATTATGAATATTCACGTTTTCGGCACCTATTTTGTTCGTGGCATTGTTACACCTACTTAGATCCAGTCTCTATTCAGAGGTTTTAAATGGATCATGTCAGGTTTCCAGCCTATAAACTCTATAGGGCATACTTCTGCAAATTCTCATAATTCTAAATAATTTGATTTCAGACTAAGATTTTGATACATTATATAAGGCCCAACATTCTTCCGTAAAATTAATAAATCCCCTAAAATTCATACCTTCTTTGACCCAAACAAAGACCGGGTGAGATGGCTCGCAACACCACTAGTCGGAAAATTATTGCCCCGGATCATTTGACAAAAAATGCTCCTCCTGCTCAACCTCACCCTCGGGAAGATGATCCGCAAGTTATCCGACTCCTTCAAAGAACTATTCAAAGCACAGCCTTGGTTCATTTCCTACTCCAGACGTATAAGTAATCTTTAAACGGGATAAATTAATAGAGCATTATGAAGACATGTTGAAGCTAAAAGCCCATTTTTATTAAGAACTTATTGAAATATTTATTACATTAGTAATCCCCTTTTGGGAGGAGAATACTGGTTTAGCCTCTCATAGATGAGGCTTGCACTCAAAAACATATAAAACTTGAAAACTAAAACACTCAAAAATATTACAAATTTTTCTCTCAGATTTTATTATAAGAAAACTAAGGAGAATGTTCGATGTCCCCAGCTTCCTTCAAATCCTGCAATTTATGGAGGTAATCCGGCCTTGAAAGGCGGACTTCAAATCTTGTTGAAACTTATGACGTCACTACTTACGTCATATCCTGCATTATTGCCTCGCCAGCTGTCTTCCTTTTCTTTCCGCGTGACTCAGCCCATGTGATGGGTGTCGGGGAATCTTTTGAAAAGTTGGTCTGCATGGTCCCCGAGGAAAACGTGTCTTGTGAGCTGGGCCTTTATCCTTTCCAGCTGTATGGTCTTGTCGGTCGAGTTTGGGTCGGAATCCTTTCCCAAACTCGGGTTCCTTCTGTTCGGGGCATGCTTGACAGATCTGATCGATCCAACGGCCAACATGCGCCATATTACAGAATTTCCGGTAAGTTTCTTTACTTGCCGGAATCTTATTCTCCCAGAGAACTCTTCTTTTGGTCTCGAAGAGTTCCTCTGCAAATCCTGTGGTTGATCCAGTCATCGAATTCAAAAGTAAAGTTCCATTTGTTGAATTCTGGAAAAATTTGAATGGATATTTGACTTTGTCCATTTCGGTTAGACAAACTCAAAGACCCCATGCTCTTCTGGTAGAAGCCTCATCTTCAGAAAATGCTCCTACTAATACTGGTCCTTCTTCCGGTGAAGATGCTTTTATATATTTTAAAGCATTTCCATACGGTCTTCTTAGCTTGATGAAATGAAAAGCTTCATTAAAGCCTTTCTTTGTTGGTTCGGGAGATGCACTTAGAAAGTATAGTTCCAAAATGTCTCATCTGGCCAAGTGTGGATTGTTGGCCCAAGTCTTGTAAACTGCTTCCCCAATCCATTTCGGTAATTTCGAAATTTCTGGGAATCCTGGTGATACAGTATAGATTGAAGCTAGAGCTCCAAACGTATATCATTCCTGTACTTCATTTGGATGACTTCCTGGCTTCATCCAAACCCTGGGATACTTGCCTGAGATATCAACTATAGTTTTTTCCGGGTTAATATCTCTCCTTGTAACTAGTTTCTCCCATTGTCGTTGATATACCTGCATAGGAGAAATCTTAATCTCGTCAGTTTGAACCTTAGATTTGCCGGTCTGTGGCCTAAGATTCAACTCTCCCTCTTTTACCCAAGAGGTGCTGGGTTGACTTGAAGACTCGGGTTGTGACACCGGAGCTTCAACATTAAATTCTGATTTGTACACCTCAGGGGATGCATCACCGCAACACTTGTGATTATGGTACTTGAATCCATAAACTCCGGGTTAGAACCCCGTTCTCTATTCGCCCCTTTTTGCACCGTAGTAGATGCGGCTGGAAGAGAGGCCCTTGCAGTCTAAGGACAATTGTCCTTAAGCGAACCGGCATGCTCGTATTTGACTAGAAACGGTTTGGTCACTGTTGAAGTCGTCCAAAGAACACGCATTGAGACATAATGTCCCAAAATCTCGTTCTAGACTCTCCAGGTTTCCCGAGATGTCTTACTCATTTAAGGACCTCAAAGAACGCGAACGCGTCCTTCCATCTCGTGTCAAAAAATCGCAAGAATATTTTCTGAGATTTTATAATGACAATATCATAATCATAATATTGACATTCAGCTTGCCATCTAAGTAATCGAGCCTTTTTCTGGTTTTGATTCAATTTTATTTTTTAAAAGCCTTGACACTTGAATTATCAATTTTTAAAGTAAACTTTTAGCCTTGATAAAAATAGAGGCCATTTTTTAAAAGTCTTTCGATCGCAAAGAATTCTTTCTCGTTGATATGCCATCTGTTTGCTTTCGAGTGTGAATAAACCACCGCAATATCGCATGGCACTTCCTCATTTGGTGTGACCTTAGTAAGAACTACGCCGCCCACCAATCATCAGCATGGCATCGTGTAAAGAACCAATTCGTCCTCGTCTTGGGAATCGCAAGCTTTGGAAGCTTTTACAAACTTCTTTAAGTTGCTTAATTCCTTCTTGATGTTCGTCTTCCCATTTGAATACTGCATCTTTTTTAAGCAACGGGCTAAACACCTTCCTATAATGTGCCAGATTGTTAATGAACATCCCGGCAAAATTAACAACTCCAAGGAAACTCTGAAGTTGTTTCTTGTCTTTCAGTGTATCTGGAAATCCCTGTATCTTTTCTACAATATGATTCTGTAGAATAATTCTAGATTCATCAATTTCAATTCCAAGGAATTCAATCTGTCTTGTTGCGATTACCGCCTTCTTTTTTGATAGCACTAATCCTTCTTTGTGACAAACATCTGAAAATATTTCCAAATGTTTGAGATGCTCCTTCATGTTCTTTGATGTGATCAGAATGTCATCGATATACACGAACATGAAACTGAAATAATTTTTGAAGAGATTATCCATCTTCCTTTGATATATTTGGGGTGCGTTAGCCAATCCCATAGACATCACGTTCCAAATATAATGTCCTTGTGGTGTGGAGAAAGCTGTGAACTTCTTGCTTTCTTCATCCATCTTAATCTGGTAAAATCCAGATTTGCAATCAAACTTTGAGAATATCTTGGCACCTTTGATGCGATTAACGGATGTTCTCTGCTTGGGATATAGTATCCGTCGAACTCCAAAATGTTATTAATCCCTTTGTAATTAATAACTTGATCTTCGCTTTCCTCTTTTGATTTCTCCTTGGTTTTGACTAAGAATCCTCGGATCTTTGTATGGAGAAACTCCTGGTGAAATCAACTTAAGGTCAAGATGTTCCTTAAGTATCTTCTGCATATCATCACGATCTTCCTGGTTCATAAGGATTGGTTTGAATCTCACGAACTCATACTCCTTTCCTGGCTTAACCTTTAAGAATGCTTTGAGCTCGTTCTTGTCCCACCATGCCAAATGATCTTCATTATAATTCCTTTGGTTCTTCTTCTTTATATCCTCGAGTGATATTTGTTCCTCAAGGGTCACATCACTCTGTGGACTCTCCATTAGGCTCATCCATAATTCTGCAATTGCTTTTGGAGTAACTCGTTCTTCTCCTTGTACTCTGAATGAGTACAAGTTATTATCCCATATCTTCGTATCCTTTCGGATTCCGAATTGTCTATAGGATAATAACGCTTCACCAAATTTCCTTCGATCTGCCATTTTTAGATTGCGAAGTTTGGCTTCATCACCACGCTTGCTGCGAAAATTAATAGGCATTTTTCGGTAAAATGCTTCCCGCAGTCTCTGGACAATGATCTTATGATCACATAGTGTTGTGAAAATAAGTCTTCTTGTCTCATTTTCTTGTGTAAATCGCTTAAATATTTGTAGGAAATTGTTTCCTAGCAAAACATCTGCACCTGTGTCATGAAAATAGATTGGTGGCGTATTCACTTTGTACCACGGGTACCTTTGCACCTCCGATCATGATTTACGCTTGTTTAATTCCTTATTAAGGATAAGAATCCTTTTAGAGAAATCTCTTCCGCAATAGTGGTAAATCTTCTCCAATTTCTTTAGGAAAAACATCCGGCTTTGCAGTACATATTCCGACACCTGAATCAATATAGGCGGCGAAATACTCGGCCTTGTAATCAGCATATAACATTCCGATCGAAATGTATATGGAGAATGGACTAGTGGTCATGTGATTCTGTATCTTTTATTTGCCACTGTGAACTCCATTCCGTCTTGTAATCTTTCCCAAGGTTTATGTTCCTCAAGAAATTCAATTCCCAGTATTAATTGTTCTGGGATTATTCCTGCAACTCTTGTGATAGTCAGCTCAATTTCACCTATCTTCAGGCTTCCTTGATACCGTCCAACTATTGGTTGTTGGAGATAATATAGAACATCACAAGGAAAAATATTATCCTTTTGAGTGATGTCGATTATTACTTCAACTTCTCGCCATCCTTCTGGACATTTCGGCTCTCTGCTTTGTTTTGAAAACATCCGGGATCTGTTGAATCGTACTTGGTCTCTTTTCTTCCCAACATTTTGCTACTCGTCATTCGTCTGTTGGAAAGACATCCTTCTTGGCTCAACTCTAAGGCTTCGACTTTTGTTGAAGACTGGTTGATCTTGTATTTTCATATCGATCTCCTTGATAGTTGGAGACTCAATAATCTCTGGTAAAACCACCCTGGCAAAGTCCTCGAAAATCCTTGGGACTTCAATAAATTCCTTTCTCAAGAATACTTTTGAATGATGTGTATTCGAGAGAGCATAGGATATCTTGTATGTGATCGAGTAGGTCTATTCCCTTCTTTCATCAAATCATCTCTTTTGAAATCTTGATGAAGGGTTAGGACTCTACTAAAATCTCGATCTCCCAAGATTGTATGCAATTCTAGGATAGACATTAAATGCCAATTTCCCAAAGATACAAATTTTCAGAATCGCTCAAGGCATGAATCCTTGAGGTTTGAGATTCGCTTGTCAAAGATAGCCCGATTGAGTGGCGAATCTATCCCTTCTTTGAATGTTGCTTTAATAATGACTCTTATGGCTCCAATATGAATCCATGAGAGTGTATTTGCAACTTCTCTTTTAACTCTGCTTTTGGTCTCCTGGATTTCTTTAATAGGGACCAAGCGCATCTCGATCGAGTTCTGGTAAACTCCATCGAGAATAGCAAATTCTCCGGTTGTTACCCTGTGGATAATTTGGTGTTTTCATTCTACGAAACCCAATTTTATCCAATGCTTTTTCCATAGCTCCGATTGTAAATCCATCATAGACTTGAAGCTTTGGATCTTCCTTCATGATTCTCATAAGAGTTTTATGAGAAAACGTCGTGTGAGAGAGAAATCGACATATCCTCCTTGGTCTCTTTGAAGAATTTCTTCTTCACTCCAGTCCTCGAAATTTGAGTCACTTCCATCGTCGAGAATAGATCTCTTCTTCATAGATGCTTTCATCCGAGGGTATATCCTCAAATTGATACACTTGTATAAGATCTTGATAGTAGACATGACTTCCTCAATTTATGGTGTAGCTTCAACCGTATCGACTCCTCGTTTACGGTTGTCCAGGACAATCTGTTGAGATATGTCCTCTTGCTCGCATGTCCAGCAATTACAGATCTTTGAAACTTTCATTAGCTCGTGTGAGCTCGCTGAAAGTTCTCCTTCCTGGATTCTGCTTTGTACTTGCTTGATTAGAACCTGATGATGAGGCTCTACTCGCAGTCTTTGGTCTCGCCCGATTTGTAGCCGGGCTTTTTGTTTTGACGAGAACCTTCTAGGTCTCCATGAAGACCGCTGCTTTTTGTTGTTGCTTCCTCGGCGGTATGGATGGCTTCGCTCCTTCTTCTTCTCGTGTCGCCTTGGTTGACCTCCCACAATTGTTGGGATGTCATTATCCACGCAACATAAAGGAACCGCTTTGTTAATTCCTCTTAATCTCTTGTAATTCTTTTGCAGAGCGCTTGGTAACACCATTCGGATAACTTGGCCTTTAGGAAAGACATTTTTTAAGCCACGATTTCTACTTCCGCTCCATCCTTGTATTCCCGATAAGCATTTCCCTCCGGGGACTCGGAATCTTGGCAAAGAATAGCATGCACTTCCTTTTCTTCAATCTTGGATTTCCACCGGTATTCGGTGAACAACTTGATATATTCGTCAATATGACAAATATCATGTAACTCAAGGCTATAGAGGGCCTGTTTATATCTCTTTCTTTTTTCATCCTCTAATCCCTCGAAATAACCTGTGCCAATGAACTGGATTTTGAATAGTTTCGTCATACCATCGACAATTCCTTTAAGTGATTCTCCTGATGTGACCAAACCTTTTGTACTAGCATCGGTCATATCCCAGGAAATCTTCACCGATCCTTCAAGACTCATTTCAAGGAGTAAAATGAATGAATCCTTTGTAAGATCGAGGGTTCCTGCTGAAATTCTCATAGCTTAAGCCCATTCATCATTGAGAACTTCTCTATTTTTAAAATCTGGGATGTCCAGATTTAACATCAACCCATATGGATGTATTGGGTCGAGGTGCGATCTTCCATAAGGCGTCTGATAAACATTCGGCCTTCCCGTAGGTTGTCGAGTTCCCAAAGAGGGTTTTGACCTCCTGTCCCTGAAAGTGGATCACTCCCGGTCGTGAAATCCTCAGCGTGTGGCATTCTCTCGTCCTGAGCTCCATGATTCGAACCCGTACTTTCTTCGACGTTAGGATTAACTGGTGGTGGTGGTGGAATTGGTCTTCTTGCTAGATCATAGGTGACCAATGTTCCATCTCCTGTGTTCATCTTTAAATCTACAATTCCTAATCCTGCGAAGGATTCTGCAAGGTCATGTAGATCTTTAAGATTTATCTTTTCCATATCCATTTTTTTTAATTTTTGATGGATTTACCTTTGATTAGAGCAATGAGCTTCTCCTCATCTGTCATTTTTCGTATAACTTCGGTTGGTTTCCCTTTTTGGTGTAAATAAGTCATGTCCCGAAATCTATCGTTCTTTCCTCCGGAAGAACTTGGCACATCCTCCAGGTTCTTGACTCGTTTTGAATATCATGAAGGAGTTCAAGAGTTTCCTTCGATATTTCACCATCGTCTCCATCTAGTTCTCGGATCGATGAACTTGTGCGGTAGATGAATATGGCGGTTGTCATAATGCACGCCACCGTCTTACGGACTTCTCTAAGATCTTCGGAGAACTTAGATTTGTCTGGGAAGTATCTCGTTCCACTCGGGTAATCCATCGGGAATCATTGTTCGATGGGAATTTTCATGAACCGTTTCTTGAAGGTTCATCAATTGAACATATAAGTGCAGTTAAGCATCCGAATCGCCTATAATATTCTCGCTTTCGCATTTTGCATTGCCTTAAGGGTTTCCCGTCGGCTCTCTGCCGTTTTTTTCTTCATGTTGGTATTCCCAATATGAAACCTGGTCAAGGTGTTCTTGTGCATACATCGTCAATATTTGACGATATGTCTGTAAGGTACATCTCGGACATCAATGCGGATCCATAATCTCGGAGTGATTCTCCTCACCAAATGTTAATTACATAAATATAATAAATATAACCAAAAAGTTCTTAATAAACCTGGGCTCTGATACTATTTTGACCGAAACACTTAGTCAAATCAGCCATTTGTATGAATAAGGGTAAATCTGGTATTATGAAAATAGGAGATTATTCCGCTGGACCAATTTTGCAAAAACTCCAAACTTACAGGACTGAAATCGCTCTGATGTAAAATATACAGGACCAATTTTGCAAAAACTTTTAAACTTACAGGACTAATTTGCAAATCGTAATAGTTACAGGACCATTTTGCGACCGGCTTAAAGTTACGGGACGTATTTTGCAATTTTCCCTTTTTATTTTGGAGGAGAAGAAAGAGTTTTCTAGCTTCTAGTTTGTTTCAATTAGGAATTTAATCCCTCATATTCCAGAAATTCCAAATTAACCCCTCCAGTTTTTTCTAATTTTTCAAGTCGGCTCTTTTGCTCAAGCAATTGGGGGTTTTGCAGCCTAATATTCTCCAGTTGACTAATTTTGATTCCAAACCCCAATTTTGAACATTTAATCAAATAATTCCCATTCTCCCGTCCTATATTTATTTACATCATATTTCCCTAAAGCCATGTATTAAGTCAAATTATTTTGTGTATGTAGGGAACGATATTTTCGAGGTCTAGGATTTTCCAACTCAAGCAATTCCATATTTTTTTCAAGTTCACGAACTGCATTTTTCAGGTGGGGTTTTTTTTTCTTAGGATCAAATAATCAAAATGTCATACAATGTCATGCCCGTCAAGGCGGGAGAAGATCAAAGAACAAATAACCTATCACTACGATATCTAGAAAGACTATCATAATGAGATATCTAAAAATAAAATGAGAACCAATGATCTATGAAAATCTGAAGCTCGGATATCCCAGTTGGTCCATCCGAATGAGCGCTAGGAGGTGGTGAGAAGTCGTGCCCTCATCAACAATGTGACTGCCAAGGGCGAACTCCCAACTCGCAAGGTGATCGGTGGTCGATTCCCTCTCTGTGTATGTGGGAAATCGAATCAAGGTCCTCAAAGCATGTTTCGAATGCGAATCGGGGTGTCTTGAACTGCCAAGAGCCAAGGCCACCGGAAGTGATCGTGGTGACCACCGCCGCATCCAAGTCGATCCAAATCAAGAGAAAAAGACGGGCATGCCGTAGTCCCATCTCCAGCGCTAGAAGCTCGGCATGAAAGCTAGACACCGCCTGGAGAGAACAATGAAAAGCCAACATAAGTCTGCGCTGAATGATCTCGAATCAATCCCCCGCCAAAGAATCAAAGTGTCCCGATCAAACGAACCATCCGTGTTGACTTGATCGAGAGAAGACCGAGGGGCTCGCCAAATAACAATCCTCGGCCGACGTGGAAACTGTGGTGGAGTACTCCCCGCAAAAAGCCAACAAAGAGGGAAGCATCCGGACCAATCGATGGGTTGACGACCGAAACAAGAATCCGGAGATACCACTCCACCGCCAAATAATGTGAGATGCCAAGAAAGAAAGGTGTCGATGATTGACATTATTCCTTTCCGCCCGGACAAACCATAAAATCAAGCGGGGAACCAAGAAACTCAAGTGCCTCGTGTGTGATCCGTGTGTGTGCGATTCCTCCAAAATGAAATGAACAATATCATATCGGTGGTGTGTGGAAGTGTAGTGTCAAACCAAGGAAGAAAGTGATTCACACGGATGAACAGTATCATTCATCAAAAAGAGGTGAGGGATAGATTCAACTGAGGAGATGAATGTGGATTATTCAAGCAACAACAACGAACGTGAGGCAAGGGAAGTGCCACGTGCACGAAGCTTGATATCCACGGGGAAGACGATTACGAAGGAGCGCCAAAGGAATATAGAGATAGTAGGAATAAGAGCATCGTTCCAAATGGCACCATATAGAAGGTTACGAGCATTTCTACCCCGGAGAGAATCCCAGCGAGAAGACAAAGAGAATCCACCATGAGAGGTAAACATCCACCGCATGATATCCTCGGACCCCCAGAATCGGAACCCCAGATATATCCTCAATGAGACTCTCAGGAAGCCCACATCTGGAGACCATGACCTGATACAATCTATCTCTATCCCACATACCATCGCGAATGAACCAATCAACCGTCATAACGACACCCAATTAAGTACCCCTTTCATTAACAAATTTTTCAGGTTAGGAGTCCGACGTGGCACGTGGTGGATGGATGTGATCGGAGTCATGCAAAGTTTTCTTTTGAATTTATTATATAATTATTGAGAGTTTTCAGACAATGTTTATATTTTTTTTATTTTCCTTTGCGCACATAGATTATAGTCAATGTTTTCAATAGTACGAGTTATTTATTTCTCAGTGAAGTAAAAGTTTAGTCGTCCTTTTGTTTAACTGTGAGATATTTATAACTTTTTTTATTTAGCGAAAAATTTATTCATGGTTTCCCTTTTTTATAAAATTCGGGCGTTACAAAATTGAATTTTGAGAACTTTTTGTTGTCATGTGGAAATTGGAATTATGTCTGGATGAATGAATTATAATGCGTTTTATGTAGGGTAATGTATAAGTTTGAGAATACAGAAAATATAGATTTCAGATGTTGTTTTATGTGAAAAATAGAAAATAAAAATGATTATTTTCATTGGAAATTATATAAACAAACATGATTCCACTTTAATTTATGAATAGTTGGAAAATGAAAATAGACATTTGGAAACATAAACAAACAAGACGTTCCTTTCCAAAGCTGGAAGTCTTATGTGGTGAGAACTTGTCACAACACAACCAAACGGTAGATGGGCAATGGAGTTGTCCCAGTGAGACCACTCCGACACACAAGTCAACACGTGAATGAGAAAAAATCCGAAGCAGAAAGATAGCAATTGAAAGTACTGAATGTGAATTACTTACAAATGAGATGGAATGACCTTTTTATACCTAGGGGGCGCGTGGGTCGGATCCAGAGCCGTGGGTAGGACAATTTTATATGTAGCCCAATAATTAATAAATAATATTGGATAATTATTGAGATTAAATAAATATCTTGATGATTAGGAAATGACGTTTTTACCCACAACAATTAGTTATGTCCACCTTTGTATTAAGACTTTATTTATTGTCTAACTATTTCTTTATTTATTTCTTTCTTTTTGTTTATTTATCTAATGCTCCTCTGGAGCTCATTCGTATATTTAAATGAAGGCTCGTATCTCTAATGACATTGTATGTATAAATATATATAAATATATATATTATTGTTAATGTTTACATATTTGGTAAATTTGATCTTTGTGCACAGTGCAAAGTCGGTGTTGTAACTCGTGATGCAACACTTTGTTGACTTGAGAATCGGGCGATTTTATGCTAGATTTTGTGTTTTTTGATAATTGGCATATTTTCTATTATGTGAATGTTGCTGATAATCTTGGATGTTTAATCTAAATTGACTCTGCCATTTTAATTGCCATTTATTCACTTTCCTTATGTACATGTTTCTCACCTGTAAGGAAAAGATTGTGTTATGTTGTGTTTCCTTTTATAACTTGTAGCCGATATCTGGGAATCAGGAAACCTCTTGAAATCAGGAAGAGGATTCGGTTTTGATAAGTACAAAAGGAGAAGATATCACCTTGAAGAGGACATCGAAAAAAACATTATGAGCTTAATAGTTCTTCTTCAAAAAATCTTTTGTTCCATTCTATTATTTTTCGGAAGAAGAAGGTGTAGATCAATGGTGTGGATCGACTCAATCGTTCAAAGATTTGAAGTTGGAGGGATTCCAATAAGGTTGAGAATTGTAATAAACTTTGTTTTTCTAATAGTGGATTGTTTTTTCTCTGGGCATGGCCTCGTGTGTTCGACCGCTAAACACCTATAAAAGTCTAACAATCCTCGCAAGAGAACGAGATCAATTGTAGGGTAGCAAGTTAACCACAAGTCGTCTCTCAAGGAAGACTTAGCCGACAAATAATTATTATGCAACACAATAGACAGAAAATAAAAGCTAAACACTCTAACCAGATTTGTTGGTATTAAATAAACTAAAAGAAAATAATTAAAAAGACGAATTAAAACTAAGCATAATTAAACTTGGAGAAAAAGATATGGAAGAAAGTCTAGGATTATGGATTCATCTCATCAAACTTGCAAGCAGAATATCAATTAATTGATCATGCGGTTAACAAATATAACAATCATGTAAAGACTAGGTCCAGATCTGATAACTCTCGTATTCACATATTAGGGTTATCCCAACATAATTTGCTATTTTCATTAAGCCTTGGGTTAGATAATACATTTTTGATTCATATCTAACCCCCTGAATAAATTTATTCCAGGGATAATATCTTCGATCGATGTCAATTATCCCCATAAACAATCAAGAGTTGGCCAAACAATCAATCAACAAGTAAAACAATTTATTCAGGAAAGCAGATCAATTAATCATTACTCATGCTTGTTTGTTTGAATCAAATCATCATAATCCTAGAACAAGGAAATTAGTTCATGCTTAGGGATGGGATCATAATCTCAATTGAAGGGAAGAAAACAATCATAAACATGATCATGCAACAATATAATCACCCAACAATTGAAATCAGACAAAAGAGATGAAGAAATCTTACTCTTTGATTAAGAAGCAAAATAACTTCAAGGGGAAGAATCCAAGCAATCCCAATGATGAAAAGCAAGAAAAACACCAAAAACTGAAGTTTAGAAGTGCTATGAATGAAGGTGTCTCGAAAATAGGGGCTCCCCAAGTCCTATTTATAAGCCTAGAGTCCTAAACAAGGTGGAAGAGTCAAAAATCGGAAAAAAATCAAAAATTCCGTGTTCAGCAAGTCACGACGCATGACCGTGCGCGCACCCTGCTGTTGTGCAGCTGCTGGCCGCAGCGCGCGCCCGCGCGCTTCTAAACATCGGAATTTCGTCTTGCTGTCTTCTTATGAATTGTCGCTCTATCGCTTAGCTTTCCATAGCCACTTGAATCACCTTAATATCAATATTCTAGAGAGAATTATGGCCAAAATACCAAGACGTGTCATTTCCAAAATTGCAACATATTATTTTGATTTGCACATGATTTTAACCCATCCAAACGTCTTCATTTGCATTTTGTAGCAGAAAATAGACATTGTAGAACTTTGTCTTAGCTTTCCAATGGTATATGAATCATGTCAATTGGACTTCGGATGTGAACGTTACGTCCAAAATACAATGACTGCCGCAGTTGCGTAAAATGACTTTTTAACGTTTTTTGCTCCAAAACTTGTTTTTTCCACCAAAACCTAAAAAATCAATAAAATAACACAACATAACACTAAAACATGCAAATGCAAATAGAACACGCCAAAAATATGTATAAATCATCACACAAAATACACACAAAAACATGCAAAACAACTCCCCCACACTTAGCCTTTTGCTTGTTCTCAAGCAAATAATGATGCCAACAAACCCAACAAGAAATATAATGTCCAATTTGAGAATCAATTAATCCATACCACCATGTTCTATCTACCTCGGATTATTCCTCATCGATCCCCAACCTTCACAATAAACTTACTCAGCTCAAATTAAACATTAACCAAAGTGTTTGACCTTCCTTACTAAATTTCAAATTTGTGTCAAAAGTTGCAACCCTTTTACTCACACAACCAATCACGCAATTACTAGCCCTTCTTTTTTTTTTTTTGCGCTAGAACTCCCGAGATATTATTCCACTAGGTGTAAACTTTGGATATTTCCAAAGGCTCCTAGAGTGGTTTCCCATACTCATGTTTTGAGTCGCCGTTTTACGTAAAAGTCAAACATGGGGCTCATGAATGCTCCTAGTTACTAAGCAGCTCAACCAGCGGAGTATAATCTCGATTGTTCTATTTTTTTTCTCTTTTTTTATATAGCTCTATAATGCTTTTTTTTTGGATAGCTATATAATGCATCTTTTTTTTTGCTGCAAGGCTAGCAATTTTGTGTACACACAAATCAAAATAGGGTTTTAACTTAATTCACATCAATGAAATCTCGTAATTCAAGCCCCTCAACTCGGATTATTGTTTAACCATCACCTAATTCGTTCACCACAAAGGCTAATTCACGACTTAGTCAAATCATACGTATTATGTTCACAAAGTCATTTCATATTTGAAACTCAAATTAATACATTTATTTCAAGTTGATTAAACAACACTATTATTAAATTTGGGATAATCACTAGGCAAAGTAAAAACATAGCCACATGCAATCATCATATTTTATCAATGACTAATCATCCCCCCACACTTAAATCATGTAATGACCTCACTGCGTAAAAAGAGAAGGAAAAGATACGTCCCTGAAAAATGCGAAGATCGATAAATGGCATCATAGTCATATCCGCCTACAAATCTGCAAAAGCCATGTGAAGAGGACAAAATAATAACACCACGCACATGCAAATATGAAAGCGCACACACACAGACACAATTTTTTTTAATAAAACAGTGAAAATGTTTGGGTTGCCTCCCAAGAAGCGCTCTTTTAACATCATTAGCTTGACGGTGTCAACGGAGAGAGTCAAGGCGGATCATCGAGCAAAACCCTATTTACCACCTTGTAATTTTTATCTGGTTGTTTTTCGCTTCGAAGCATATTGCGTTCCTGCCATAAGACATCTTTCACAACAAAATCGATCGAGTCAACAACCAGATAATCATTCAAAACACATGCAGGATTACGAGCTATATCAAAAATTGAAAACGTTACAGATTCGCCCAAGACATTCATACTAAGTTTTCTATTTTTGACATCGATCAAACTATTAGTGGTTGCCATGAATGGTCTACCCAACATCATAGTATGATCTTTAAGATTACCTTTATCCTTTTCCATATCCAAAAATCAAAATCAGTGAGAATTTTAAGACCACCTACTTGGACTAAAATATTTTCAACAATGCATGTAGGATACCTAATGGACCTATCAACAAGTTGCAAACGTAATCCGATGAACTTTAATTCCCCTAAATCTAATTGTTTAAAGGTAGAGTAAGGCATAAGGTTAATTCCGGCTCCAAGATCAAGCATACCTGCGACTTCCTTACCATTCCCAAAAGAAATATTGATAGTGAAACTACCTGGATCTTGTTTTGGGCATGGACTTAGGGGCAGAATAGAAAATTCATGGGAAGGCGATCCCGTTCTTGCCTCCATATTCATGTCTTCTTCACCTGCATCAACTTTCTTTTCTCTGTTTGCGATACCTGCAGGGTTAGATGAGACAATAGAAAGAGGAATCTCACTTTCATGATCAGAAATCTCACCAAATTCAAGAACGGTGATGGATTGAGCTTGTGCTGGTTGGCTAGGATGTGTGTCCTGCTTGAATATATATCGAGCTATCTCACCAACTTGAGTCATCAATTGACCAACTTGAGTCTCAAGACGCTTAAAAGAAGCTTCCATAGATTCAAACCTTCTATTGTTACCTTCTTGTGTTTGCTGACTGACTTGAATAAAGAAGTTCAAGTTGTCTTCAATAGATGGAGCCCTTGATTGGTTGATTTGTTGGCTTTGGGGTTGCGGTGGCCTCGGATAGATATGAGAGGGATTTTGTGAATTTCCCCAACTAAAGTTCGGATGGTTCCGCCAACCTAAATTATATGTCTGAGAGATAACATTACAAACGTTGGCCCCATGACCAAATTCCCCCGAGATCTCGCAAGACTGGCGGAGGGGGTGCGGTGGATGCCCCATTGTAGCCAACAATTGTACTTGCTTAGTCAACTCAGTCAATTGTTTTGTCACATCGTAGCTCGGGGCTACTTCATTCATGATAGCCCGTTTGCCTCTGGCACTCTTTTGTTGTGAGTTATCACTCATCATCTCTAAAATATCATAGATTTCCTGGGCCGCATGTACACCCATGTCACCCCCAGCGGCATTGTCAACCATATATTGATAGTTATGCGATAATCCATCATAGAAAAATTGGTTTAACAATTCCAATTGATAGTGATGATGTGGGCATTTAATCTGTAAATCCTTAAAGCGATCCCAGGCCTCATGAAAAGGCTCACCTTCCATTTGACTAAAAGTAATTATCTTACCTCGTAGATCTGAAGTTTTCTGATGAGAGTAGTACCTGCCCATGAATTTATTGTACACCGTCTCCCAATCAGTGAGAGAGTTAGGAGGTAGAGACATAAGCCAAGTTTTCGCCCCGGTCCTTCTTGAGTGTAAGAAAAAAACAGCATCCTAGCGATCTTCATCCAAACCTTGTAGAGGAAAAGTTTGAATGACTGAATAGAATTCCAGAATGAAGTTAAGAGGGTCTTCATTGGGCATCCCATAGAATGACGGCAGATGATTAAAGTGTATGGATTTGAGCTCATAGTTCCGTGCTGCTTGCCCCAATGTGATGCAAAAGGTCGCAGTCCCAATGACAGGGCATGCAAACTCACGCATCGAAGGCTGGCGTGCCTCCATGTTGTTTCCATTTTGATTATCACCCATCTCTGATTCGTCTGTTTGTTCTTCTTTCGGAACGTGATCGCGAGAATCCTCACTGCTATTCGTAGAGTCGTCCCCTTCTTTCCTTGTTCGTCTCGCAACTCGATGGATATCGTCCACGAAAGGCACAAGGTCCTGATTGAGATTTCTACGTCCTTGCATAAACAACAAAGAAAAACAGATCAAACGCACCAGTGGAATAAAGTAAAATCAAAAGAAACAAAAAAGAGCCCTAAACTAAAATAAACAAATAAAGAATCCTAATCTAAAAACACGAAAAATAGACACAATAATTATTACGCCTAAAGTCTTCCCCGGCAACGGCGCCAAAATTTTGTTCGACCGCTAAACACCTATAAAAGTCTAATAATCCCCGCAAGAGAACGAGATCAATTGTAGGGTAGCAAGTTAACCACAAGTCGTCTCTCAAGGAAGATTTAGCCGCAAATAATTATTATGCAACACAATACACGAGAAAATCTTTTGATTTGTTGGTATTAAATAAACTAAAAGAAAATAATTAAAAAGACGAATTAAAACTAAGCACAATTAAACTTGGAGAAAAAGATATGGAAGAAAGTCTAGGATTATGGATTCATCTCATCAAACTTGCAAGCAGAATATCAATTAATTGATCATGCGGTTAACAAATATAACAATCATGTAAAGACTAGGTCTAGATCTGATAACTCTCGTATTCACAGATTAGGGCTATCCCAACATAATTTGCTATTTTCATTAAGCCTTGGGTTAGATAATACATTTCTGATTCATATCTAACCCCCTGAACAAATTTAATCCATGGATAATATATTCGATCGATCTCAATTATCCCCTTAAACAATCAAGAGTTGGCCAAACAATCAATCAACAAGTAAAACAATTTATTCAGGAAAGCAGATCAATTAATCAATACTCATGCTTGTTTGTTTGAATCAAATCATCATAATCCTAGAATAAGGAAATTAGTTCATGCTTGGGGATGGGATCATAAACTCAATTGAAGGGAAGAAAACAATCATAAACATGATCATGCAACAATAATAATCGCCCAATAATTGAAATCAGAGAAAAGAGATGAAGAAATCTTACTCTTCGATTAAGAAGCAAAATAACTTCAAGGGGAAGAATCCAAACAATCCCAATGATGAAAAGCAAGAAAAATACCAAAAACTAAAGTTTAGAAGTGCTATGAATGAAGGTGTCTCGAAAATAGGGGCTCCCCAAGTCCTATTTATAAGCCTAGAGTCCTAAACAAGGTGGAAAAGCCAAAAATCGGAAAACAAAATCGAAAATTTCGTGTTCAGCAAGTCACGCGCACGACCGCGCGCCAAACCGCGCGACGACAAGACACCTGCCGATGTCATTTCTTTGGCCGCGGCAGCGCGCCCGCACGGCCTCTAAACGTTGGAATTTCATCTTGATGTCTTCTTATGAATTGTAGCTCTATCTCTTAGCTTTCCTAGCCACTTGAATCACCTTAATATCAATTTTCGAGAGAGAGTTATGGCCAAAATACCAAGACGTGTCATTTCCAAAATTTCAACATATTATTTTGACTTGCACATGATTTTAACCCATCCAAATGTCTTCATTTGCATTTTATAGCAGACATAGACATTGTAGAACTTTGTCTTAGCTTTCCAATGGTATATGAATCATGTCAATTGGACTTTGGATGTGAACGTTACGTCCAAAATACAATGACTGCCGCAGTTGCGAGAAATGACTTTTTAACGTTTTTTGCTCCAAAACTTGTTTTTTCCACCAAAACCTAAAAAATCAATAAAATAATACACACAAAAACATGCAAAACATCGTGCATTAAGATTGAGGAATCTAATCACGTTAAAAATCATTGTATTATTTATGTTTCCGTTGTATGAATGTGTTGTATGTTTCAGTGTTACAATATTAACTTTCAACACTTTAAGAATCTGATACGTTTAGATTTATTTTAAGGCCTCAGATTCTTTCAATTATCTTTTTTTAGTAATTGTTATTTAAGTACGTTTACTCTTTTTTAAATATTTTTTAAAAAATTTCTTGATGGTTTTATTTTAGGGGAAATTACATTAAATACCCTCTTTTCGGTAAACATACCATAAAATACGCTCCTATCATTTTTGTACCTATTTTTATCCTTTTGAACCTATTTTTTTTTCCTTTTTTACGCTCTTGCATATTTTTTGATTATTTTTACGTTTTTTTTCGTTGTTTTTGTTCTAGTATTGCTTTATATGTTATATATGTTGTTTCGAAGTTGTTTAAATTTGTTTATTTGTTGTTTCTTTGTTGTTTTGATGTTTCAAAACAACTTTTATCTATTTTTTATGCTTTTTTTTGTTCATGTATTATTTTGTACATTGTTTCTATTGTTTCTGTGTTGTTCTCTAATATTTTTAATGTTGTTCTAATGATTTTTTTTTGTTTGTAACCATGAGTGTTCAATGTGTAAATATAGTTTTTACCTATTTTTAAGCAGTTTTTATTCATGTGGTGTTTTTAATATTTTTACGTTATTTTGGGTTGTTTCCGTACCGTTTTAAATGTTGTTCTGACGTTTCTTTATTGTTTCCATGTAGTTTTCGATGTTTAAATACAATTTTTATATATTTTTAACTTTTTTGCTCATATAGTGTTTTCTGTATTGTTTCTGGTTTGTTTCTTGATGGTTTCCATGTTTTTTTTATATTTTCATGTATTGGATCAAAAATTGAATTGTATCTTTTATTCATGTTGTTTCTATAATATTTTTAATTTGCTTGGTTTTAATATGTGTTGTTTTATGGTATATTTCTTGAATTTTTTATAAGACTTCAAGTATAAAATGGATTATTTAACCGGGATAAAATTAATTTTTTTCACTGAAATTTTAACAATCTGGAAACAACAGCGTAAAAATGTCCGGAAATTTTGGCGGGAGCGTAAATTTGTCCGAAAAGTACCAAAAACCATAAAAAACTGTATTGTCACCAAAAATTGGGCAATTGTGTCAAAAGCACTTTATTTTATGTTAGGGAGTGCCTGACTTTGACACTGGAACAATCAAAATATATGGTGGGCTCGTTATATCAACGGATGTCATTATAACAAGCTTTGAGTATCACTACACTCATTTTTCAAAAAAGAAAAAGTGACAGTAAAAATTGATATTCTTGGACAACGTTGTTTAATTTGAAATGAGTAGTTGAATTCTAATAGTATAATTTATTTTGCAATATCGGAGGGGAAGAGGAAAAAAGCAAAATAAAGTTTACCATGACTCACAACACTGAGGAGTTAATTTATATACTTAACTTGCTTATGAGGAGAAACATTGATTTGATCGGAAAAGAAAAATAGAAAAGAGAAGAAAAAGAAGAAAAAGACACTGATTGTACCATAATTAATTTAATTTTATCACTAAATTATTATTAAAAAAAATAGTTGCAGTATATACTTGAGCAAAATCCATGGCTAATCTACCTCATCAATCCACACAATTCCACTTATCTTCTTTCAATTGGCTGTATAAAACAAATTAATGGCCACATTAATTAAATATATTATTAATGTGTCACTAACTTCCTTATGGAAAGATTCCACATATTATATTTTTATTTTATTTTAATTTTTGAATTGAAACTTGAAACTGATTCCCCACAAGGGACAGAGACTTGTAACTGATAAAACTGAACCCAAGACTAATTGGAGAATCCTTCGTCAATAAGTTTGGCCCATGCCGAATCTTATCACTGGATTTTAATTTCGGTTTTCTTTACCTATTAAGGTTAATATTTGTTTTTATAATCTTGTGCTACGAAATATATAGGTACATAAGTTATAATATAAGATTCAGAATAAAAATATAGAAAAATTAATATGTATTTATTGTTACGATAATCCTATTATATGCAATATATTAAAGCAAGATGAAATCTACTTTATTTGGTAACAAATATAAAAGGGTAAAAAAAGAGTAAGAAAAAGTTAGAACAAATTTGAGAGTGAAAACCCGTAAACCATTCCTATTCCATAGTCAAATATTTATGCAATCCCATCTTCCTTACATTTGCACGGGTAAGTAGATGCTACCCACTTGGGTAGCTACTCAAGTGGGTTCTATACCGTTAGATCAACACATATACACACGCATCCACATGGGTGTGTGTTAATCTAATAATGGTATAGAATTCACTTGGGTAGCTACCCAAGTGGGTAGCATCGACTAACCCCATTTGCACACTTAAGAACTAATTAAGTTACTTAATTAAGCACTAAATTTGATTCCTTACATACAATAATTCCTTGGTAGTTAAGGATTTGCCCACATGTGCGTGCACGTCCAAATATTGGACATATAACATAACACTATCCATTGGACATAGCAATATGCGTGTACGCTGCCTAGTTAAAAACCTTAGGCTACAAAAAACCCAATAAGATAAAAAAAAACAGAGGAAAAAAGAGTACAACGCGTTGTATGTAACATCGCTCCTCCTGAAAAAGAAAAGGTTAAGTTACCGAATTGAACTATCAGTTTTACTTCTCATTAACTCTTCCCATTCCATTGTTGTGTACCAATTTCTAAATGTAGATGTCGGTAATGACTTTGTAAACAAATTGGCGAAACTTTACAGGAGCGAATTCGCTGAACAATCTCACTGTTTTTCTAGAGTTCATATGCGTAGAAAGACTTTGCTGAAATATGTTTGGTCCTATCTCCATTTATGTATCGAACTTTCACTTGCGCTATGCATGTTGCATTATCCTCGTAAATAATAGTGGGAGTAGGGTATCTATTATTAGCTTCAATTTACAAGAGTCTCGCACATGAGCTATAACTGATCTTTACTAAACACACTCTCTGCCAGCTTCATAAAGAGCAATTATCTCATAGCGGTTAGAGGATGTAGCCACCAATGTTTGTTTCGCAGAACGTTATGATATTGCAGTTTTGTTGTAGCAAAATAAGTAACAGATTTGTGAGCGAGCTTGTGTGGGTCAGATTTATACCCTGCATCAACATAACCAACTAATCTCATGTTAGTGACTTCCTTTGAATAGAATAATCCCAAGGTTGTAGTACCACTGAGATAACAGAAAATGTATTGACTTCATTCTAAAGTCTCAGGGTTGGCTCAGAACTGTATCGTGCGAGTAAATTTACCGCAAAAATAATATCTGGTCTAGCGCATTGTGCTAAATACATCAATACACTAATAGCATTTAGATAAGGTACTACAAGACCCAATATCTCCTCATCAGGTTCCTTCCTCTACAAATAATCTTTCCCAGGATCTAAATTGTGCTCAACCATTGGGGTGCTTAATGGATCAACTTTGTCCATATTGAATCTTTTGAGCAACCTCTTGGTATAAGCAGATTGATGGACAAGTTTTGCACGATCTTTATATTCTAATTCAAGACCAAGGCAGAGTTTAGTTCTTCCAATATTTTTAACCTCAAGTTCTTTCTTTAGATATTCAGCAGAATTGATTAATTCTTTGGGAGCGCCAATCAAATTCATGTCATCAACATATACAACAACGATAGCAAATCTAATATATGATCTATTAATAAAAATACATGGGCAAATGAGATGATTTTCGTAACCTTCTCTAATGTTGGGAAATTTATTGTATAGATTTTGATGATGTTATGTAAAAATTAGATTAGGAAGTTGGCACCCCAATTACGTTGTAAATTCAACTATGTAATATATAGGTTCTCTCAGCTGAGATTCCATCTGCACTGCAGGCTGAGGACGATGTTCTAACAGCTGAGGAAAAGGATGTACAACAGACCAAGACAGTTGAGACTGTTTGTCATGAAAGTGCAATCCAATAGGTTGAGACCTCGAATGATGCCAACGTCTAAGACCCTAATGCAACTAAGTCTACAGAAGGGATTGTTGAAGGCCTTGCAGTGGTTGAGACTGCTGCTAAGGTTGATGAAGGCACCCAGGAGGTTGAGACTTCTAGGGAGGTGTATTGGAGAAAGGAAAGTTGCTTGTTCCAAATATGCCAGCATCAGAGTCTACTGATATGGAAGAGATTGAAGCTTTGCATGACTCCGATGATGATGTGGCAGTAGAGTTCCTTGACTCGGAGAATAAAAGCCGAGTCCACACCCGCTGATGATCGGTGAGAAGGAACAGATGGCAAAATGGAAAGAGGCTCGTGACAAAGCTGCCATTTCCAAGTTCATTTTGGTTGATGACCCACCCCCATTGGTGCCATCACCAACGTCTACTCAGATAGAAGAATCTACTGGATCCAATAACGCTGTTAAGACAACCGAGGCCCAGTCAGATCAGCAGGCTACCACAGCTGTGTCTTCGAGTGAAGCTCACTCAGCTGAGGCACCTAGAGCTGGAAGCCAGGAGACTGATAGAAGGTCTCCCAAAGGAGGAGCGAGAGAAACCCCTTCAGTCCCTATTGGCCTGTTCGAAGAAGACTTCCCTTTCGTTGAGGAAGTTCCGCTGGAAACCGAATCTACTGAAGAAAGTGCGAATTACATAGTTGAAATCCATCCTGATCCAAGCTCTGGATGATTTGAGGGTGGTACCATTTGGTTTTAACTTTGATTATGTGCTACCAAAAGATCAGTCACCTGAGGCAGCTAACTTCAGACGAGCCTTCAAGTCCATGTGTGCTGAGATGGAGACAATGAAGAGAAGCTTTGTTGCACTCAACCAACGGATTGATAACCACGATGCTATGATTTCAGGAGATATTTGAGGATCAGTTCTATGAATTCGAGAATGGATGATGCAGACGAAGGCACTAAGAAGAGAGCAAGTGAACTACTTCAAATCACTCTTCACCAAATTAGTGATTTGGTGTGGTGAGCAAGCTCAATTCCAGCAGAGATAGCGAGACAATATCAACATATTGGAAACGACGCACAAGACTAACTTGGAGTTGCTAAGGCTTCAATATAAGAAGGATCTTCAGAACACATAAAGCACTCTGCGAGCTAAGTTGATGGAAATAAGAACAGAGATGAAGATTCTTCCATCCGAACAAAAAGCAGCTCACTCAGTCACTCATGACAAGTTGGACCGTCTTTTGACGCACGCTCCTCAACTTCCTATAGTTGGTATTGATGATACCAAAAAGAGGGAAGATAGCAGTAGAAAGGGGGAATATAGTGGTAGTAAGGGAGAGGAATAGTCTAAGAAGACCCCCAACCCCTTGAAAATCTTGTTAAAATCTTAACTTGGCTCATCTACCAACTCTCTACTCTCTCAGCTGCCGAAGGACATGTCAGCTTTCAGAAATCAAGAGTTGCAATTAAAGCTGAATTGGCAGAAGTTGATCGCAGGCGGCAAGGAAGAAGGTTTAAGCCAAGGTCAATTGAGGAGTTTCAAACTCTCAAGTTGAAGGTTTAAATCCAAGTTCCAAGGTCCCCCAGTAGGATTGCTCCCAGATTCACCAGCAGTAAAGTTCTCAGAAGGACCCACTCCCGATGCATGGTCTAAGCCAAGGTCAATTGAGGAGTTTCAAACTCTCAAGTCAGAAGGTTATTTCTAAGGGATGAATATTGTAAAAGTATGGGATTTGTACTGGGAGAAGGTCTTAGAAGTTGTTCAATTGGCCGAGAAGCTACAGACTCAGTCGAGTAGTCAGCAGAATTCAAGGGCTCAACCCGTTCAGTACATGCCCAGAGGAGAAGCTGACTCTGGAAGAGGGAGAGTAAGGTCTGATGGAAGAGACAGAGGCACTCCACTAAGAAGACTTAAGGATGTTCAATTTGTAAATCCACAAAAGAAGGATGTCTTATATTGTGTTGAACTTAGGGAACTGGAAAACAGGGATGTTGCTAGGCGAAATGAAGAAGCTGCTAAGAGGTAAGAAGAAGAAAACGCCAGGAAACATAGAGAATATGAGGAAATGAGGAGGAGAGATCAAGCTCAGAAGAGAGCTTATGAGAAGAGAAAGAGGCAAGAAGAAGAGAGAAAGAGGAAAGTTGATGAAGATGAGGAAAGGAAAAGGAAGCAGCAGAGGCGCTGAAGGCTGCTGTAGTCGATTTTTTTGTTGTATTTTTACTTCGCTGTAGATACACAAAAATAAATTGTAAGTACATTGTAATTTTTCTTTGTACTTTGTAATACATTGTAAAGTGCAGAATGATGTGATCAATAAAACGACATATTTTAAACAATCATTCTTTTTCAAGCACTATTTACATTGTTATTTGATTTAAGTTTTGGCATCATCAAAAAAGGGAAAATTGTTCGGAAATTTATTGTATAGATTTTCATGATGCTATGTAAAACATAGATTAGGAAGTTGGTATCCCAATTCTGTTGTAAATTCAACTATTTAATAGATATGTTCTATAAACTGAGTCAAAGCGACCAAGTTAAAGTTTGCGAGAAGTTATCAAGATCGAAGTGAAGATTTAGTTGTGTTAGAGCTAAGTGACGAAGATGAAGTATCAGTCAAGTACCAAAAAACTGTCTCAGTTAGCAGACTGACAGCTAAGTCACTCATAGATAAGTGGAGAAGACTATCAAAGGAGTTCAGCAGCAAAAAATGACTCAAGAAAGTCAAGATATCCTTTGATAAGTAAAGTCAAATATTTTTGAAAGAGGAAAAGAAGATGATCGCAACCATAAAGCTATTTTGCTAAAAGATTGCAAAAAGCTAGGAACCAATGCAATGCTCCTGCAAACCTGCAGAGGTTCAGGATATGTTACAGAGCAGTAATATTGGGTTAACATCAAATGCTGCATAACAAGACAAGCTAACGACCATGAAGTGAAGTTTGAAAAATGGATCTATCTCTTCAACGGATACATTTTTCAAACTGTCACTATAAAAGGCTGAGGAATTCATTTGAGAGAGTACGAAGCAAAAGACACATACCTGCAAACATTCAACCAAAGAGCAAAATACTCTCAAGCAATACATTCTATCTTCAAGACTAAAACTCGAAGTATATCGATCCAACACTTTCAGTGAAGGAAAGAAAACTTCAAATTGTTGAAGAGGAACATTGTTGAAAGACAAAGGGGTCTGCACAACCAAGGTTGAAGGAAGTGCAGTAGGTTCTAGTTCGAACCAAGGCTTTGGATTTTTTGGAGGGCTACGTGATCAAATCCAAGAATCTGAAGGAGCTGGACAACCGTCTTGTGAAGAGCTAAGTCCCAGGAGTGAAGTCAGCTGTGTGATCAAAGCTTGCTCGGACTGTTGTATCCAGATTATAACAGCTGTTACTTTAGTGGATTACCTCCAGGAGTTGGAGAAGATGGAGTAGAGGAATTACCACATCCTCGAACCACTATAAATTGCTCTATGCCATTTACATTCAGCATATTTATTTCTTGCACATTTATATCTGCAGTTTGATAAATTTGCTAAGTCTACTGATAATAACTTAACCTAAAAAAATGTGTTGAAAACATATTTTAACAAAAGGGTGTAAGAATTCCGCTGAAAAACCAAGTTAGCTGTATTTCTAAAAAGGTCACTTCACTTAGCTGAGTTATCTTATCAACAGCTCTCTCGAGTCTGTTGAGTGGCTAACTCTGCTTTTGAGGTTGATCTAAGTTGTCCCTCAAGGACTAAGCTGACTTGTGATTAAAACTCTGATTTAAAGGATAAAAACTGAAAAATGGTTAAGTTTATTCAGCCCCCCTTCTAGACTTAACTTAAACACCCCTCGGGACCTACACCTAATAAGGTACTCACTCAATCTGTGATACCACATACAACGATCTCTATAATTTGATTGAGTATAGCTCAAGAGAAGTGTATGGCATCGACATGTTGAATCCATCAAAGATTATCATATAAATAATAGAATCCAGTGAACTATATAGATAAGTTGGTACTACATCCATTAGACGCATGTCCAAACTTTCATGGACAACTATACTAATAAGAAAATGGAGAGTAATTGTATTTGTCACTGGTGAATAGTTTTCATTATAATCAATCCCATGCATTTGGAAGAATCCTTGGGCTACAAGTTGTGTTTTATATCACGATTTCATTTTTCTCATTTCTTTTTCGAACAAACACACACTTATATCCAACATGTTTTACATTATCCGGTGTTTGAGTAATTGTCCCGAGTACATTCCATTTCTCTAGGGAATCTAATTCAGGCTTTATTGCTTCCTCCAACAGAGGCCAGTCATGCCTCTGGCGACATTCTGTTGTGGAATGTGGTTAACTGTCATAATTATCATTTATAATTTCTTGAGCAACTGAGAACACAAAGACATCATTAATGATCATATCAGTTCAATCCCATACTTTATTACAGTAGCTCGTGAGATTCTCAATATTCTCAAAATTTGCAATTTTTGCATTTGTTGCAGTATCAGGTTGTACAGGTTCATCTGGAGCACGTTCATTGGGACCAACTTGATTTGTTGATCCATTATTTCGTTCCTTTCATTTTCGAAGAACAGTGTTATTCGATCCAATAAGTCTACAACAATTTTTACAGAGAATATTATCATCTATCTTCGCGTGTTCATTAAGAACATTGATCAGCTGGAGCATTCACATTTGGAATATGAGACTTCGCGACTTTACTTGCATCATTAGACGCATCAGAGAATCTATTAGCAATATTTTATAAATTAATGAATTTGAAAGAATATGCTGCCATATTAATCAATATTTCAATTCATAAATCTTGGATGTTCAAATGCAGTATTAGAACAACAATGTTTTGAGTGTTGTAACACTTTATCGTTCGGTTACATTAAACAGCGTTATAACACTTAATTAAAACACACACATCAGCAACGGAAATAACACTAGGATTTTTAACGTGCTTAGATTCCTCAATCTTAATGCACAAGGCTATGCTCATAGAAGAAACAATCCACTAATTAGAAAGCAAACAGTTATTACAAATACAACTGGTTTTATGAAATTCCAAGACTCCCTCTTTAAATTTCTACCAACACTTGTATTTGACTAATCCCGAATGTTTCTTCCAAAAGAACTCAATGTTGTTGGAATCCCTCCAACTTCAAATGCCTTTGAATGGTTGAGTCGATCCACGCCATAGATCTTCACCTTCTTCACCGAAGAATGTATGAACGTAAAACCTTGGAGAATAAAATCACAATGCTCATATATCTCGTGTGTTTTTCTTCAAAGGATAATTGTCCTTAAGTAGTACTTCATCTGTTGAATCATGTTCCTATAATTTAGGAACCGGATAGACTACAAAAAAGAAAGTCAACCAAGCAAGATTATTTCCATGTATAAAAGGTATCTTTCAAACAAGAAAAACAATCAATCATATATAAATGTCAGTTATTAAAGCTGAATCAATTATCATCAGTCAAGATAGAATTTTCAGCAACCTATAATACAAGGAAAACTTGTCAAATAAACAAGCACCAATTCTGGGACGTAATCTGCCAGATATCGTTCAGGCAGTGTTGCATCACTGGTTTACAACACTAAAAACCTGCACTGTGCACAATTAATAACAGACCAAAATTGCCAACTATCAAACATTAACAATCTCTCCCTTTGGTACTTTTGGCAAAACCCAAACTGCAGAAAATATCACAAGGCAAAAACGAGTGATGCAACACTCAATGTAATATCCTACAAGTTAGTACCAAAAACAGTTCATCCAAACCGCATATTATCAATCAGATTAATTAAAGGCATTTAATCTGTTTAAAACAAAACTACCCCTATCAGTAGTAGTACTGATTTCCTATAACTCAAAGAAATTAAAAATAACATAAGTGTTATATCAGAGTATTGTAACATCTTGTTTAAAACACTGGAATTTCTCCTCGTGCAAAGTACATCACAATCAAATACCAAGTTAAGCATGTTCGCTACTGCATAAATATTTTTCCCTTCTCACTTGACTCAGTATGCTATGCAGCCTGCTCTCCCTCATTTGGGTCTCATCTCACTAGACTCTGTCTGCTCTCCCTTGCTTGTCACTTGACACAGCCTGATTCCCCTTACTTGAGTCTCACCTCACTTCAGTCTCATGTCTCCCATTTTTTTTTACCAAAAATAGACGAATGGAGCCCACCAGACTTTGGACGTTTTTGGTTAGAATAATCCCCTTCAAGAATTTATTTGTAGTTCTCACCAGAATTGATGCATGAATTGGTACAAAAATAGTGATACAAAAAAAAACTACAATTTTTATGACATTTAAGTACAATTCACAATATCAATGTGAATCCCCTGCCCAAATGGATAATGACTTCAACAAAAATTCAAATGAATAATATTCTTAAAAAGAATTGATAAAGATTCCAGATTACATTCCACAAATACCTTTTCTAAAAGATATGGGTCTTAGTTAGGAAATAGTCATTATCAAGATTTTGTAACAAAATAAAATCCAATCTGCTTATATTTTCCCAAAATTCAGAATGCAAGATTGATCCTAGTGAATGCTTAGAATGATGTGTTTATTTATAACAATAATCGAAAGCACAAAAGGGTGGCTGAAACTTAGGGTGCCGAAACTCAGTGTTGTAATACCTTTTCACAATACCAACACACAAAGTCAATGGATCAAAATCCTTTTTCCCAATACAAAATCTTTTGAGTGAAAGGAAATAGCAGAGATATATAAACCAGTCGGTAGCTTTCGCACAAAATCATAGGTAGCTCTTTCTAAGAAAATCATCACATTTTTCATGCATATAAACAGGGTGCTAGAATTGCTCACAACTAATTAGCTTCACACTCAATGTTCAGGCAGCTTTTTCCGTCAAAGGCTTCCAATAAAAAAATACATCCTTCACATGAGAAAATTCATTCTGTTTGCAATTCGATACACAATTGCTTTAGCAAGTCAAAGATCAAATGATACTTTACTGAGAACCACAACTCTTATAGTATCAGCCAATGAAATGATCCTAAAAATGCAGAATGCTATAATGAAAAAAATAAAGAAAAAGAAAATATGTTGCAACACAACAAGAAAAGGATGATGAAATGGTGTTGCAACACTAATTAGAACACTACTTATAGCACATAGACACCCAAGGACTATTAAAAGTCAAGGGATTTAATGAAAATATCAGCAATTTAATTCTCAATAGTAACAAAATCAATTATTACAATTTCTCTCTCAACTAAGTCCCTTATAAAATGGTGTATGATGTCATGTGTTTTATTCTAGAATGTTGAACAAAATTCTTTAGGAAGTTTATAACATTTGAATTATCATAGTATATAGTCAAAGAATTCAGTTCATTTCCATAATGATCCAACATTTATTTCATACAAAACAATTGAGAACAACACCCATCAAGGTGACATGTAATGGAAAAAATAAGTCTAATGATTTCAAGTATAACATTAATCCAAAACTTTTCCATTAAGGCTTCATTCACATGCTCACGTTTTGTAGAAGAAGTAAAACAAATAGTTCCACCAAATCATTGCAATTTACCTTTACCTTGTCCCATGTTTTCAGACCTGCTAAGACCTTACCAAACATTTGGTTTGCGGGGAGACTGCTCTGGTCTTTGACTGAACATTCCTCTCTAACTTCTTTAAGACTATCAAAACCTCTTACCTTTGATTTTGAGAATGTTATATCATCTTGAGCAACATCTCTAAGTCCTGCTTCTGGTGTTATAACACTAGGCTTTTTGATCTACTTCTTCCCATAAACTGAGAACTTCTTCATCTCGTATGTTGTAACACTGAATTCGAAGATGCAACAAATCACAATTGTCCGTCGACCTTTTCCCAATCAAAATACATTGTTCAATTTTATCAAAAACTTTGCATAAGTCTTTATCAACCTTAACAAATAATTCATTATCACACAGTTGACCAATGCTAATTAAGTTGGCATTCAAACCGTCCACATGTAGAACATTTTTCAACCTGGGAAGTCAGTCAACATCTAATGTTCCTTTTCCAAGAATTCAGCTCTTACCACCATCTCCAAATGTTATTTGTCCTCCGTCTTGGTATTGATAGTTTACAAGTTTACTACTGTTACGTGTCATATGTTGAGAACACCCACTATCAAAATACCAAGATTCAACAAAATTAGTTTTTAGAGAATTATGTGCAAAATGACATGAAAGATCATTTTTTCTAATCCAAATTATCCTATATGATTCCTTTTTCAAATCAAATTTTATTCTTGGAGTGTGTTGCTGGTGATGCTATCAATGTTGTAACACCTCAGACAACACTGAATCTGTTATCATGCCATTACGAAAAGCCCTTTGATATTTGAAACATTTCGGCTAAATATGACCTGTAACTTGACAGAAATGACATGTAGGCACAAACCTTTTAGATTTAGAATTCTATCTTTTTGTCCAGAATTTCTTGGTCGAACCAGATTTTTAGTCACTTTCAATTTTAGATTGTTTACCTGTCATGCTCCACTCACTAGATGATTCACAATCTGTATATCCCTGGAAAAGCACAACCTCTATTTTGTTGTCTAGTTGAAAGAGTTTCTTTAAGTTCATTTCTCTCACAGACTTGAGAGTGTTCTCAAACTTCATATTGATTTGTTCAATTTCCTCTTTTCTTTTAGCAGCAAGTCCTTCAAACTTGATAACATTTTCTTTGAGGGTGTCATTTTCTTTGTTCAAGATCACCACTTGTTTTCCAAGATCTTCATTTCTTTCACACACAATCAACCACTTGTTGAACATTTCTTAATACATCCTTTGAATCTCATTGTTTCTAGGCTCTTCACAATCACAAATTGCTATCATCCGAGTCTCCATCGGATGAGTCATTTGTTTCTGAGAAAAGATTGAGTTCAGACATGTTTCGTTGTGATATTCAATTGACTCATACATGTGCGGTATTTTAACACCAGGAACGACACTGGAACCAGCACCATGCGGTTTGGTCGGATTCTCTTGTTTCTGTATAACTGAAGTGAGGGCCACATGATTTATGATATTCTCCTTTTGACTTCCTTCTGATCCTTCATCACTCCAGGTGGCATTTATTGATTTTTGCATCTTGTTCAAAGTGTTAGCACACTTAATTTGAATGTGTCCAGACCCACCACATTATCTGCATTGAGTCCTTTTGCTTTTCTTTGAGGCTTTGCATCTTCCATTCTTTTTCTTCGTAGAGTTTTCAAAACTTTTGATAAGATGAGTAAGTGACTCATTCAACTTATTGATTCTCTCAATTTCTGGTTTATTCCTAAAAGGAAAATAGGATCTATCAGGGACTTGAGGACGTGAAATCGAACTTTCTTCGTAGAAATGAGACATGTTAGCAACATATACAAAATATGATATCACTAATAAGAATTAGTGTTAGTCTCTTGATGCTAATTGAAAGAATCTGTTGCCCTATTAATCGATATATCAATTCAAAAATCATGTGTTGAGAAATTTAATTGTATAGATTTTGATGATGCTATGTAAAACTAAGATTTTGGAGTTGGCACCCCAATTCTGCTGTAAATAAACTATGTAATAGATAGGTTTCTATAAGCTGAGTCGAAGCAACCAAGTTGAAGATTGCAGAAGTTGACTGAAGATCAAAGTGAAGACTCTGCTGTGTGTCAGTTGAGTATTGCAGTGACGGATCAGTCAAGTACCAGAAAAGTTATCTCAATCAGCAGATTGACAGCTAAGTCACTCCCAGAAAAGTGGAGAAGACTATCAAAGGGATTCATCAGAAAAAATGACTCAAGAAAGCTGTAGATGTATGTTGATAAGCAAAGTCAAATCTTTGCTGAAATAGGAAACATGTCAGACTGCAAACCATAAAGCTACTTCGCTGAAAGAGTGCAAAAAGCTAGGAACCAATGGGATGCTCCTGCAAACCTGCAGAATTTTAGGCATGTTGCAGAGCATTAATTCGAGGTTCAGTCTACATCAAATTCTGCAAGAAAAGACAAGACAACGTCCATGAAGAGGAAAACATACCTGAAAACATTCAAGAAAAGAGCAAAATACTCTCAAGCATTCATTCTATCCTCAAGTAAAACTTGAAAGTAATCGATCCAACACACTCAGTGAAAGAAAGACAATTTCAAACTGTTGAAGAGGAACATTGTTGAAAGACATAAGGTTTGCACATCCAATGTTAAAGGAAGTGCAGTGGGGTTCTTGTTGAACCAGGCTTCAGATTCGTTGGAGGGCTACATGATCAAATCCAAGGAGCTGAAGTAGCAGGACAGTCGTCTTGTGAAGAGTTGTCCCAGGAGTGAAGCCAGCTGTGTGATCGAGGCTTGCTAAGTCTACTGATAATAACTTAACCTAAAAAAATGTGTTGAAAACATATTTTAACAAAAGGGTGTAAGAATTCCGCTGAAAAACCAAGTTAGCTGTATTTCTAAAAAGGTCACTTCACTCAACTGAGTTATCTTATCAACAGCTCTCTCGAGTCTGTTGAGTGGCTAACTATACTGTAAGGTTGAGCTAAGTTGTCCCTCAAGTACCCAACTGACTTGTAATAAAACTCTAATTTAAAGGACAAAATTGAAAATTTGTAAAGTCAATTCAACCCCCCCTCTAGACTTTACTTAAACACCCCTTGGGACATGCATCCTGGATGTTCGAAAGCAGTGTTATAACATCAATGTTTTAAGTGTTGTAACATTTTATCGTTCAGTTACGTTAAATAGTATTATAACACCTAATTAAAACACACACAACGGAAATAGAAATAACACCAGTATTTTTAACGTGTTTAGATTCCTCAATCTTAATGCACGAAGCTGCGTCCAAATCCATGTCGTAGATCTTCACCTTCTTCACCGAAAAATGTATGAACGTAAAACTTGGAGAAGAAAATCACAAGGATCATATATCTCGTGTGTTTTTCTTCAAAGGATAACTGTCCTTAAGTAGTGTTTCATCTGCTGAATCATGTTCCTATAATCTAGGAACCGGATAAATTACAAAAAGGAAAGACAACCAAGCAAGATTCTTTCCATGTATAAAAGGTATCTTTCAAACAAGGAAAGCAATCAATCATATTTTTTAATAAGTGCGAATATATATATAAAAAATGAAAAAAGAGTAATCCTGATCACAGGTAGATCAGGTAACCAAATGTAAGCCTGGAAATAATGTCAACAACCAAAACGAAGTGGTCACAAGCCGACCAAATGGATGAATGGTTGGGGCCTCGTTAAAACCTTCCAAGGTAAAACCCACCCTTGTGGGAAAAACCCTTGGAAGGAAAAAAAAGTACCCCCAGGGAAAAAAGGCGCCTAAAAAAAAAAAAACCAAGCGGTGGCGCATTAAGTAACAAACCTATAGGTGGATTGGCCAACATAATCATAAGTGAGGTAGTGAAGAAGGTTTGTGGGCGGGACGCCCCACCAGGCGCCACTCTCCGTCTTCTTGCTCAGCATGTCTGCCACCCGATTGCCTTCGCGAAAGATATGACAGACTACAAGATCAATGCCATTGAGTAGATGTAAGGTTTGGCGCCAATGGCTAAGATGGCGCCATGGGACCTCCATCGTTCTCTTCTCCAGCAGGTTCACCACATACATCGAATCCGATTCGGACCAAAGTTGCGTCCATCCTTTTGCAAATGCGTAATGAATCGCCCACATTTGCAACCAATTCAGACTTCAAATGCGTGCCACTGAACCACAAGGATGGGCAAAGCATCCGCGAAAGAATCCTCTACAATTAGGAAGACACCGGAGGCTGTGAGATTGCCCGGCGCCCCTGAAGCGCTGCCATCCGTGTTAACCTTGATCCAACCCGGGAGGGGTTTTTGCCACTGGACCTCCATAGAGTTTATTCACCTCATTTTCACATTTAGAGGTACGTGAGTCTAAATGAGAAAAGCTTTGCGTATTTTAGGATATATTCTCAACCGCCTTTTGTTTATGATTAATAGCCTTATCCTTGCCAATTAATGGAAACACTGCCTCGTCAAAATGAAAATCCGCAAATCAGGCGATAAATAAATCACTCGTTGTTGGTTCCGAATATTAAATAATTGATGGGGAATCAAAGCCAATGTATATGCCAAGTCGATGTTGGGGCCAAGTCGACGTTGGGGACCTATTTTTATCCTCTGAGGAGGTGAAATTGACACTTGGACAACACACATGAATGTGCGTAGGTGAGTGATATTTGGTTAAAAATCAAGGGTTAATTGCATCGAATAGTGCATATGATAAGTAGCGGGGCGCAATCTAATAAGTGACGATGCATGCAATATTGCATGACCCCATGCTACAGTAGTGAACTTAAACTCATCAATAATATACGAGCAATGGTTTGAACTCGTTTAATCACAGATTCTATCAATTCGTTTTGAGTGTGAATATATGCAACTAGGTGCTCAACATTAATTCCCAGTGTTTCACAATATTAATCAAAACTTTTTGATGTAAATTCTCCGACATCATCTATCCTGATATTCTTGATGAGATAATCAGGGTAATATGCTTGGAGTTTGATAATTTGTGCTAACAAACGTGCAAAATCAACGTTCCTTGTAGATAATAAGCATACATGAGAGCATCTACATGATGCGTCAACTAAGACCATGTAATATCGAAATGGTCCACTTGTAGGGTTTATTGGTCAACAAATATCAGCAAGATTACATTGTAAGAATGATGGTGACTCATAATCAACCTTTTCCATGGAAGGCTTAGTAATGAGTTTTTTTTATGAATATATTTGTGCCTTTTAATGGATGCCCTCTAATATGTTCTGTAATCCTATGCACCATAGTAGATCCTCGGTGTCCTAGGCGATCATGACACAACCCAAATTATATCGGGATTTACTAGCTTCCAAGGCATAATGACGTGGGATTCAAAAGCTCAAATTGGGACACAATATAATCTAGAAGCTATTGCTTCAAATTTCTCGTAGACGACCCTTTCATACATTTTATAGGATATGGTACATAGAAAGTTTTTACTATATTCAGTCAATGTCTGTAAATGATAGTTGTTGTGACCCACATCCTTAAAACTCAGTAGATTTTTTTTTAAATCTACCAGATAATAATGCATTTTCAATATGCAAAATGGTATCATTATGCAACACCACAATTGCATTCCTATAGCCATATATAATCTCAATGGGACTCGATATGGTTTTAACTTGTGCTTTGCACACTAACACACTTGAGAAATATATTTTATCAGTCAATATTGAGTGTGTTATTGTACTATTAAGTAGAAAATAGTCTTTTTTTCTTTCCAATGTTTCCCATGTACACTTGATATAATAATATATATGGAGTTAATATTATATCAAAATATTAAGTATAATCATCACGATGATTTTATATACATACAAAACCTTGATAACAAAAGCTCGACCTCAAGAATGTATCATCCGCGGGAGATATGTACATGTATATAGTCAAAGTCAAAATAAGATCAACCTCGGAATTACAGCAGTGAGGGAGTTACATACATGATATCTACCATAGATACATGATGGACATAACAAAAACATTAAGTTTGGGCATTCTTCCATATTCGACACCTTGTGCTTCAGAATTGGATCTTCAAAGAATTCTAGCAACTCAAGTGATTTGGATCTCACAAGATTTCAGATGTGTTGGCTTCAATAACATTATGTGGTCCAGTGCCTCAGTAGTGTGTGACAAAATCCCCCTTTTGTTACTTTTCTTTGATGCCTGATACATATTTACCAGGTATTGGACAGTACGACAGGCTTTCGCCTAGTGTCCAAATTGTAAGTCCAAGCGGCTACGATAATCTAGAGGGGGGGTGAATAGATTATCTCCATCTTTTCGATTTCGCCCTCTTTTTCAAACCAAATGCTCAAACACAATAATAAAGGTGCGGAATGTAAACAACACACGTCGATTTAAAGAGGTTCAACCCACCTAGGGCCTAATCCTCTACCACCCCAGTATATCCGGGATGGATTTCGAAAAGAAAAAGAATTTTATTAATTACCAAAATTAATACAAATTCAACTTGCAACACCTTGAAGAGCACCACACTCTTCTTCAACACCACCTTTGAGATTACCACAATCTCACTTGAAGATTACCACAATCTCCAAACGGCACCTTGTGAAGATTACCACAATCTTCACCCTTGAAGAGCACCACACTCTTCAACACCTCAACAAGAAGATTACCACAATCTTCAAACACCTAACACCTAGTTCACCCAAGTGTGTTCTTACCACAAAGAACACTCACAAGGATATCTTGTGTTTGAATGACGACCACAAATTCAAGATTACAACTCGATAATTGATAATACAATAGAGTGCAAGTGTAATCAAGAATAGCCTAGACCTCAAGAATGTGAAAGTGAATAGCTAGGCAAATTACAACAAGAAATAAGACAATGTAAGAACAAGTGTATTCTTGAGTGTATCTTGTTGTGTTGTAGTTTTCTCTCTTATTGTTGTGCTTCAAAACTTCCTCTATTTATAGGAGATGATTGATACTTGATAGGCTCCTCTTGGAATCGATTTATACAAAAAAATTGCAATTAAAATCAAGATTATAGCTGTTAGAAATCAATTCCACAATTTAAGGAAAGGTTGTCTTTGCACAACGGTTAGAATTTTCTTTAAAGCATAGGCGACGATGCATCGCACGAAATAGAAGTTTGAAACATATAGCACCAAATTAACACAGGCGCGGGTCGAGGGCACCTCGACCGGTCGAGCCTATGTGCGACTTGGCCAGATTGATCAATTTTGAGAGTTCTCAAGTTTACATTTCACGAAACTTGTTCCCAGTAAATGGTCGCTCGCCGGTCGGACCTGGTCGACCTCCTCAATGACAAGTTGTCCGATTTTTATCAAAAATAAACCTCAAGAAATACTCGAAAAATTCGTAAAAACATTTTAAACCGATCGGGAGTATTTAGGACAACATTAGAAATATAGTTTTGAAGAAATAAAACATTTACACACAAAGTGTTGTCAGATATAAATTCAATAAATACTCAGAAAAATAGTAGAAACATTTTAGATCAATTGGGAGTATTAGGACAACATAGTTTCAATGTAAAAACCCATTGACTTAAAAACATTAAATGAATTGTCCAATTTTGTATCGAAAATAAACTTGAGGAAATACTCAGAAAAATATTAAAATCATTTTAAATCATTTAGGAGTATTTGGACAACCTTTAAAAACATTGTTTTGGTGTAAAATCAAAATCATGATAAAACCATTTATCAAACAATCTCCCCCTTTTTGATGATTACAAACCAAAACAATTTTAACGAGGTCGATTTTGAAAACAAAATAATTTTCCTAGGTTAAAGAGAACTATCCGTTGTGAGCGACAACATTCCATGCAATAAAAACACAAGGATGGGAGTAGAGATATTCAAACACATATAGCACATGCTCCCCCTATCAACATGCACAACAAGAGTTATATAGAAGCAACTTAAACATAAGCTAAAATATTAGCTTTTCGATATTGAGCTTAAGTATCAAAAACTTAAAAGCTCCCCTGTCAAGGATACATCATTAGAACCGTATATAAGTCCATCCGCAACCAATGGACCATGATTCATACACAACCATAATGCACCAAGTGGACTAGATATGATCCACAACTTATGGCTTTATGAAGCCATAGCTTATAGTTTCTTTTCGTTAAGCTTATCTTAGCTTTTATGAGCTAATGAGCTTATAACCTGTTTCTAATGAGCTTATAACCTGTTTCTCCCCCTTTGGAATCATCAAAAAGAATGTTAGCACGATAAATACATCATATATTCATATCAAAGTGCGCAACAAAACCGATGTATCGAGCTATTTGAGCATTGAAGCTTCTAAACCAAATAGGAGGGAAAAGTCGAATCATATGACTTGTAGAGGTTTATGAAAACTCATTTGATAAGCAAAACATGATCTCTATAAATGTATAAGACTTTTGAAATCGAGAGAATCATGTAGGTGATGAATTTTTCATTGAAACGTTTTATCGAACACTTGGTGGGCGTCAAAAATTGAGAAAGATATATATAGCCCCTGTAAATGAAATCAAGCCAAGTTTTTCATCACCAAATACAATATAACAAATATCATTCATCAACAATCAATAAGCTCATCACAAACATATATGAATTACATCAAGAAAAATACATATAAGCCACAAACTCGAGGGTTCAACCTTGATTGAGCTAAAGATAGTGAAATTCTTACCATTCAATCGGTAAAGTTGAGCAATGATGATGATAACCGAGCTAGATAATCCCCAAAATATAAAATGTATGCAATAAAACAAGTTTGGAGTGAAATTTGTGTGCAATTTGCAAAGGGGACGAAAAATGGACATAATAAGCCAAAATGGCGAAGTCTGGAAACAGAACTATTTTTAGCCAAAAAAATCATCCAGGGCGACCGGTCCAGGGCATGGGCGGCCGGTCGAGCTAGTGGGCGTCGGCCCCGCCCTGGCAGCCTTGTTATGGTTCGTTTGAAAAATCCGAAGTTTAATCCAAAAATCCGATTTTTCGCCCCTAAGTTTTAAAACGTGCAAAATGCAAACGTAGACCTCATTCAATATACATTATGTTATAATCAAGCTCGAAATGAGGTAAAATACTTGGCGGTTAACGATCAAAAAGTCGAGTTATCCTTGAGACGGAATTAAACACATCTCAAGTTTTTGTTAAAAATCACAATCCCTAAAAAATATATCGAATCTCAATATGTTTAGTTCGATTATGACGAACCAAATTTTGAATACGAATAACCTTATAATAGATACCAAACTTGTTATCCCGAAAAAAAAAAATAAGAAACGTTTTAAAGCTTTGGATACAACAAGTCATAAGAAGAAGTGCCTTTCAAATATTTGAAAATTTCTTTTAATAGCACTTTTAATGAGATTCGTTGGGATAGTTTTTTTGAAGTCGAGCATATAGACATAAGGCATATGGAATGTCGAGTCTATAGGAATACTACAAGAAAACATACCTCGAATTTGTTTGTCGGCCGATATGCCTTTCTCAACCTTTGTCAATCTTTAGCCATAGAGGTTGAGATGGTTTTTCTTCCTTCAATGCTTAACTCCTTCAAGAGTTCTTATATAACCATCTTCTTGGCATTGAATAATTTGTAGTCCAAGCAAGAAATTGAGCTCCCCCATCATTCTCATCTCAAGTTCACCTAGTATCAACTTAAAAACATATCTTGCACAAATATTCATTAGTAGCACCATTATCAACAAAAATTTGCACAAGTAAACAACCTTGCCCTTTTTCAAAACAAGAAGTGTAGTATCAACTTTACCTTTTGTAAAATCATTTTGCAAAAATAGCTAAGTCTATCAATTGTACAAAGAATCATTTGGCCTAAAATTTTAGACTCGATAGACTTATATTTGAATAAAACCGTTTAGAAAGTTGGATTTAACATCCATTTGGTAAAGCTTGAAATTTTCTTTAAAACAAGAATGGGCAAGTAAAATGCAAATAGCTACTAAATGTGCTATGAGTGCAAATGTTACAACAAAATTAATTACCTTCTTCTTGAAAATACCTTCGAGCTACTAACCTCGCCTTAGTTCGACCAATGTTGCCTTGGTCATCGAGTTTGTTCCGGAATACCCTTTTTGTCTTCTTCATCACTATCATCATAGGCCATCCAATTGATCTAAGGTGTTCATAATAGAACATTTACATCCAAATATTTTGAGGTAACTAATATTTGGAGTTCTTCATTTCTCATCTACACACCTTAACAAACTCATTACCGGCATCGCTTATATAAGCAAGAAAAAATAGTCCAAGTGTAAAAACATGCCTCAATCATCAATCACAAAAATATCTTGCATAAGAGCATAGTAGGAATAGACACTATATATATAGACCATGAAGCAATAAACACATACTATGCATTTAGAAGATCATCAAGAGTCTAATAAATCATGCAAGTTCAAATAAGCTTAAGAAAGCTACAAAAGGTCTCTTTTGAAATTTGAAAATCCGAAAGCATATAGTTGAGACCTTATTTAAAAGAAGTATTTGAACAAGAGTTGATACGGCAAATATGTGCAATCAAATATCGAATAGTGCCTTTCAAAAAATCTAAAAATCCTCTTAATGGCACTTGTATGAAATACTATGAAAAAACAAGCACATAGGCACATGGCAATACATATATCGAGTCTATAAGAGTAAGAATAACACAAGTAAACGTACCTCGATAATTTATGCCTTTTCTTGACAAATAATGACGTAAATGGCCATTTGTGAAAATATGTAAATCCTACACAATTCTTAAAACATATCTAGCACAAATCATAATGATAAAAGTGTAGGCTAAGAGATATCACAAGTAAGCTCATGCCATAAAAATCCATAAAAGATGATAACACACTTTAGTCTACAAAAATGCACAAGAGTTTTAAAAACAACATATAAGGTCTTCTTTTTCAAAAATATTTTAAAAGCACAAGTATATATTGAAGACCTTAATTAAAAAATAAATATTTGAAAACTCATTTTGCAATTAAGACACAAATAAAAGCATGCATAATAACAAAATAAAATGCATATTTAAATAGGGAGATACGGGTTACCAATTCGCCATTTCCATGGGTTGTGTCGTTCCCATTGTTGATGATATCTTCCCGAGAAGTCACTTTGTTGATGATGACTTCTTTGATTGCTCCATTTCAAGGTTTGTTGCTTTCCCATTGTTGAAAGTCTCTTCTTCTTTGAATATCATCTTGTTGATGATGTCTTTGCCATTTCCAAGGATTGTGTTCTTCCCATTTTTGATTATACCTCTTCTTGAAATTGGTTTTGTCGAAAATAGTTTCTCCTTCTTTGATCAAATGAAACGGTCATTTGATGTCTTCTTGGCGGTATACATTTTCTTGATCATTATTTCACTAGGGTACCTAATATGACATTGTTTTGTGGTACCCTTATGTGTTTGGGTCCTTTGGGATTAGTCTTGAGACTTTTAGGTCTCCAACAATAATTGGAGCTATTTCTAGCCCGACAAGTATTTACCGTATGACCCTTTTTACCGCAATAAAAGCATGTAATAATTCTAGGAGCATAATGACCAACGTCTTAGAGACTTGATTCCTTTTCATGTGATTGACACCCAGGCTTATGATCAAGTTCTAGTTTGAATTATCACAACAATCAACAATATTGGTCATCTTATCGGTACTAAGTTGGATTTAGATAAATTATTTTTCAAGCAATTTATATCCTCAACAAGAGTACTATTTTCTTTCTCAAGGTTTCTAACCTTGTCAAGAGTGGTGGTGTGAGCACATGATAGTGATTCATAGGAAGTAAATAAACTATCCTTATCATTCTTTAAAACAATGAATTCCTTTTTCAAATTTTTGTATTTAACAAGTAAGTTTTGGAATTCATCTTGTAGCTCATCATAATCATTTTGCAAGTCACTATATTCATTTTGCAATTCATTGTCATAAGAAGTAGAGGGTTTAGAACTTACCTTGTTTTCTTTCGATGCCCATGAGGCATTGTTCAACTTCTTCATCATGGGAGATTGTAGAAGGCTCATCCCATGTTGTTGGATTTGATGTTGTATCCATTTGTGAAGTAGATGCTTTTGAGTTGCTCCTTTCATTTGCATACACTTCATAGATGGCTTCTAATTTTGCCATACTTCATGTGCCGATCGAATACCTACAACATGATCAAATTCCAAAGTAGTAAGTGAACAATACAAAATCTTTAAGAGCTTTACCATTTAAGGAGATGATTCTCTTCTCTTCATCATTGAGCTCTTTGAAGCCTTTTAGAGGTGTGTGGTATGTTTTTCGTCGGAATGGATTCTCCATTGATGACGGTGTTCCAAATATCAAACCCGCAACCTTGTAAATAACATTCCATTCTTTCTTTCCAAAATATAAAATTTTTGGAATCAAACCGAGGTGGCTTGGTGGTGGAGGTCGGAAAGTTGAGCTTCATTCGTAGCCGACGATCGTTTCTCTTCACTCGCAATGTGAAACGAGCTTGCCAAAGAACGATACCACTTGTAAGTCCAAGCGGCTACGATAATCTAGAGGGGGTGAATAGATTATCTCCATCTTTTCGATTTCGCCCTCTTTTTCAAACCAAATGCTCAAACATATAATAAAGGTGCGGAATGTAAACAACACACGTCGATTTAAAGAGGTTCAACCCACCTAGGGCCTAATCCTCTACCACCCCAGTATATCCGGGATGGATTTCGAAAAGAAAAAGAATTTTATTAATTACCAAAATTAATACAAATTCAACTTACAACACCTTGAAGAGCACCACACTCTTCTTCAACACCACCTTTGAGATTACCACAATCTCACTTGAAGATTACCACAATCTCCAAACGGCACCTTGTGAAGATTACCACAATCTTCACCCTTGAAGAGCACCACACTCTTCAACACCTCAACAAGAAGATTACCACAATCTTCAAACACCTAACACCTAGTTCACCCAAGTGTGTTCTTACCACAAGAACACTCACAAGGATATCTTGTGTTTGAATGACGACCACAAATTCAAGATTACAACTCGATAATTGATAATACAATAGAGTGCAAGTGTAATCAAGAATAGCCTAGACCTCAAGAATGTGAAAGTGAATAGCTAGGCAAATTACAACAAGAAATAAGACAATGTAAGAACAAGTGTATTCTTGAGTGTATCTTGTTGTGTTGTAGTTTTCTCTCTTATTGTTGTGCTTCAAAACTTCCTCTATTTATAGGAGATGATTGATACTTGATAGGCTCCTCTTGGAATCTGATTTATACAAAAAAATTGCAATTAAAATCAAGATTATAGTGTTAGAAATCAATTCCACAATTTAAGGAAAGGTTATCACTTTGACAACGGTTAGAATTTTCTTTGTCAAAGCATAGGGCGGCCGGTCGCACGAGAAATAGAAGTTTGAAACATATAGCACCAAATTAACACAGGCGCCGGGTCAAAGGGCACCTCGGCCAGGTCGAGCCTATGTGCGGACGGTTCAGATTTGATCAATTTTGAGAGTTCTCAAGTTTTCTGTTTCACGAAACTTGTTCCAGTGTACGGCCGGCTCGCCGAGGTCGACCGGTCGACCTCCTCAATGACAAGTTGTCCGATTTTTATCAAAAATAAACCTCAAGAAATACTCCAGAAAAATTCGTAAAAACATTTTAAACCGATCGGGAGTATTTAGGACAACATTAGAAATATAGTTTTGAAGAAATAAAACATTTACACACAAAGTGTTGTCCGATATAAATTCCAATAAATACTCCGAAAAATAGTAGAAACATTTTAGATCAATTGGGAGTATTAGGACAACATAGTTTCAATGTAAAAACCCATTGACTTAAAAACATTAAATGAATTGTCCAATTTTGTATCGAAAATAAACTTGAGGAAATACTCCGAAAAATATTAAAATCATTTTAAATCATTTAGGAGTATTTGGACAACCTTTAAAAACATTGTTTTGGTGTAAAATCAAAATCATGATAAAACCATTTATCAAACACAAATATCCCACATCTATTACAAAAATCATCCCGATTCTTTTCGCATGTCTTTTTCTATTATCACGGTTCTTTTGAACCAATTTCCCTTTCTTAACTGTATAATTATCTTGGAGAAAGTCATGCCCACCATGGTTATTTCCATGAGTTTTTCCATGGGGACCATCGTGTCGATCGCCTTTGCGGGCGCCACTCCCGGATTTATATTCATGGTCTCTAAATAGACGTTTTGCTCTACTAGAGCTGGCATGTGCTTCTGCCATTGCCTGTGACCCACATGGTCACATATCATGGTTTTTCAACAACAGCTCGTTAGTTTTCTTTGCCGTGAGAAGAACAAAAATTAATTCAGAGTGCGTCTTGAACTGACATTGTCTATATTACTGCTAGAGCACCACACTAGAGATAAGCATCATGGAAAAAGGTTTCTCTAATTTATCATATTCTGATAATTTTATCTCGCAAAAAGCCAGTCGGGATTCAATTTGGAATAGTGATGAATTATAGTTGTAGCGGACTTAAAGTCTTGCACCATATCTGCTTGCAATCATATTGTGCCTACTACAGTATCACTGTTCTAGTATGATCAAATCTCTCATTAAGTTTTTTCCAGAGCTCAGAAGGTTTTTCTATTTATATATGTTCATCCTTCAGTTCCTCACATAGATGGTGACACATATATTTCGTAGCATTTGCCTCATCTTTTTAATTTTCCCTCTCAATATCCACATAATTATGGGTTTTTTTTAGATCTAACCCCTGAAGGTATAATTTGATATAGAGACACCATGATAAATAATTATTGACGGTTCTATCAAGGATCTACATTTTTTGTTTCTCGATTCCGGTAATTTTCTAAAAACAAGGTGAACTTAAAAATTAATACAACGAAAGTAAAAACTTGAATTTTACAAACCTTATCTCTCGAGCAAAACTCATGTTGATAACGTGTCATAGATAATCATATTATTCACATTATATTAAAGCAAGATAAAATCTGCTTTATTTGGTAACAAATATAAAAGGGTAAAAAAAAAGAGAGCAAGACAATGTTAGAACAAATTTGAGAGCGAAAACCCGCAACCCATTTCTGTTCCATAGTCAAGTATTTATACAAAATCTTTCATCCCTATTATCTTTATATTTGCATATTTAAGCACTAAGTTACTTGAGCATTAAATTTGATTATGTACATACAGTAAGTCCGAGACATTGGGATTATGTCTATCATGTCATTGTGGAGTGTTCTTTTATTTTATTTTAATTGCAAATAAATTTTGTTTCTAAAACTCAATTATGTTAGTTTGGATATTTCCGATGGAACTAACGATATAGAGGAGAAACAAAAGATAACTCTATGCAACACAAACTTTTATTGTCTGCAAATTAACAAACAAGAAAATTGTACAAATTGAAGTTATTTGCATCAAATGGAAAATATGGGTTACAATATTTATAAATCATCTGAATCTTCTCTTCAAGAATAATATTTGTGGAAATTTGAATCTACAAATATGGATTAGATCAAATGGATCTCCTCCAAGCTTGATTTTGTCCTTCAATAATGGTTATTCGAGGATCAATAATGACTTATTCTCGAATTTAACGTTGGAACTTAGATTAATTTGAAATTCAATAACAATGACTCAAGGGCTTGATAGCTTATTCTCGGACCATACGCTAAAATTTAAGTTGAATCCACAATGAACGCCTTGAATATCGCTTGAACACTGTGAATCTTATTGCATTTGTTCTTCTTTTGGACTGATAAAATTTTCTCCACCGTCTGTCTTGCTTAAATTTATTCTCTACAACTTGTGATTTAATTATTTGAGAATGATATATATTTATACTTGTAGGAGAGCAGATTTGGATAATCATTTAGGTGACAAAGACTTGATTTTATTGGTCCTTCAAGATTTGATATTATCTATCTCTTTAATCGAAAGATGTAATAATTATAAAAAGAGATAACGATCATTTCAATATTTTATCGAGATAAGTCATAATCTCTAAGGATTGAGATTTAACAGTTGCCAATCTTTAATCGGCCACAAAATTTATATGTCTACTCTCTATATGGCCCATCGTGGGGTGGCCAAGAGGAGGTAGGATGAGTTCTTGATGCCAGAAGTCTGAGTGCGAATTCTCACCCCTGCACTACTTAGTTGAGCTTATCGCACATGCTTATCTAGTACGGTTTACTTGGTTGGCGTGATTTGCAGGCTATTGCGTCAAACATGAGAGTTTACCTAGTACACACCCGAAGAATAATAGGTACAAAAGTTTACCCAGTGCGTACCCAAAAAGTAGTGGTTGCGGATTCCAACATTGTAAAAGAAAAAACTCGATAAGGACCATAAAAGAAAAGTTATGGTAATTCTATAACACCTCATAGTTTGCTTCATTGCTACTATTATAATGGGAATTTAAATATTATACCAAATTGAGTCCCATCAATAATAGTTTTTGTTATTTTCGGTAGAGATTTTTTTTAATTTAATACTTTTTTTAATAAGTTGGGAGTAGTGGTTGGAGGGGAGGGGATAAATTTCAAAGAAACTCAAAGATATAGGATTTGAACCCTGGTCAACACCCTTACAAAAGATGAACGATACCACTTGAGCTACAAACTCGTGATTTTTTTTTAATTTAATATAACTCTGAATGAATTTGGTTAATACAAATTAAGAACATGAAAGTCTTATAATAAGATTTAAGAAGAAATTGAAGTCTCGATTGCAATCCCTTAAAGGAAATTGATCGAGTTGAAATCTGAATTATGTAAATCAAATTCCTGTCATGTGGATTGTTTAAATTTTTTTGTATGGAAAGAAGAAAAACACTATGCAAGTTGTTAATAATAGGACAATAAATACATCTAATCCTTTTGCAATATAAATATTTAACTACGGTGTCATCGAGTGAGATTTTTTTTATACGTATATATCATCTATAGTTTCTAAATATTATCCAACTATAAATATAGGACTGCACCTCAACTCTTAAAATTAAAAAACAAGTTATGAAATAAATAATATTAATCATTTCATTTCATGAGAAATGAAAACAGGACTGCACCTCAACTCTTAAAATTAAAAGAATTAGCATAAATTTTATATATTTTATATAAAATATTATAATTGAAAATTATTCTTTATCTAAGAAAAAAATCATCTCTCTCAATCTGAATTTAACCAAAGAAAATTTTAGCTGGAAAGGAGAAAACAAGAGAAGAAATTGCAAACCAAATAGACAAGAAACCTATCCCTATCGTGCACAAATATTCTCACCGTCTTCTTTCTGCCTTCTCAAAACAAAACAAAAAATAAACACACTTATTTGTGTGTGTGTATAAAATAAAATATATTACTCCAATTGACTCAGATTCTGCCATGCACCCCTCCACGTGCCCACTTGAATACCCTCTCTCTCACACACACGCACACCACACGCATCTTGAAATGTCCTTCAAAGGCTAAGAAATATATTAAAATAAAATTGAATGCTAGGAAAACCTTAAATCCTATTCTTCTTTCAGTTCACCCAAATCCGGATAGAAAGCGACCCCCATTCCCTTTCTTGCTTTTGGGGTTGTGTACTTCCTCCCAGTCCCAGCTAAACATTATTATTGGCCCCTCTAAATGAACAAACGCACTTTTTCATATATCAAACACATATATTTAGAGAGAGAAATTAGTGAGCCATTTTAGTTTTAGATAATCTCACCGCCTCAAAGACTACCCGTTTTCTTCTTCTCACCTCTCAAGTCTTATGGAAGTGTCTCCATTCAAAATCAGGTAATTTCTTTCTCTGTCCAGTGTTATTATTTATCTTTTCCGATAGCCCATTTATTTTTCAAGAGTTGTATTTAGTATCTTTTTGTGTTTCTGTTATTTTTCCTTTTTCAGCTGAATGTGAACCGACGAATGCACACCAGAGATTGATTACAAAGACTTCTCACCTATACTAAAAAAATTGGGGATTTTACTAAAAAAATCTTATATTTTTACCTGAGCTAGCAAGAATTAATAATGGCCTTCGATCAGAACTCCATACCCAAAGATTTGCGCCCACTAAATATAGTGAGAAATTTGCCTGACGACCCAAGAAGCACTCCTGTGACGTCATCGGCAAGACCCATTGAAGGGTTTTACGCAAACCCACCTACCGATGTGGGGGGCAGCCCCGGCACCATGCCTGCAGTTTATTACCCAGCCACAGTTCCAGATGGTGGTTTTGTACCTTTAGGTTTTAACAATGCCGTCACTGGGGTCACCGGGTGGGTCCAGCATGTTGTGCCGTCTCAACCCCAAACGGGTCTTGTGGGTGCTGCTGTGATTAATTCGGCTAGTGGGTATTCTAATAGTTCGAATCTTGGAACACGGGTTGCTTCGGATTACCCTAGTGAGGAGGGTGGTGATGATTCGGTCTCGGGTCGGAAGATTAAATTTCTGTGTAGTTTCGGGAAAATAATGCCGCGTCTGAGTGACGGGGCATTGAGATATGTAGGAGGGCAGACTAGGATAATTAGTGTTAGGAGGGATGTTAGTTTCGGTGAATTTATCCAGAAAATGACGGATACGTATGTACAGAACGTGGCGATTAAGTATAAGTTGCCAGATGAGGATCTTGATGCACTCGTGTCTGTTTCGTGTCCCGATGATCTTGAAAACATGATGGATGAATACGAAAAGTTGATCGAGCGGTTTTCAGATGGGTCGGCTAAGTTGAGGATATTTCTGTTTTCACCTTCGGAGCTTGAAAGTTTAGCGAATATTGGAGATATGCAAGATGGTGGGCAGAGGTACGTTGAAGCTGTGAATGGGATTATGGATGGATTTAGCAGTAGTGGTCGTATTGCAAGAAAGGAGAGCATTGAAAGTGTTGTTTCTGGTCAGAATTCCGATGTGAGTGCTAATGAAGGTGCTGATGGCTTAGCCCATGGTCTCGGAGAATTTACTGGTTTGCCCTCTGCCGGTGGATTATCGCCTAAGGGAAATTCTGTTGTACCTTCTGATATAGCACCAAGAATGATTTCTGTAAATCCTAATCCTGCTCCATTGAACATTCCAATGGTTAAATCTGGTCCTACTATGCCTTTAGGTGCCATCTCTGAGCAAGAGGTCGAGAGATCAATGCCTCTTAATTTCGCACCTGGTGTGAGTTTTCCGGCGGCTTCGCCTTATGTGCAGTCTTATGTAGAACCTCATCAAGAAACTTTGAATCATGCTAACTACGTGCAACTTCCTTCCCAAATGGGATATCCTGCGCCAATGTTACCGCCCGTGAGGCCTGTTTTCAATCAACAGCCTCAACAGTTTACTCCTGCCGTACACATGACGATAAATCCCTCTTTTATAAGCATGAAACAAAATCCGGCTCCTAATGTTGTTCAACAGCAGCATGTTCGAGTGGAGCATTATCCTGCAGAAAGCATGGTGGCTCAGAGGGTTGTCCAACTTCCTGCTGAACAAGGATATAATGCACATCCGGTTTATGGTTGGCATCAAATTCCACATCCCGAGCAGATAGCTTTCTCGGAAGGGGGTTTGCCTCCTCAACCGGTTATGCTTCCTGAAAAAATCCCGCGATTAGAGGACTGCCACATGTGTCAAAAAGCATTGCCACATGCTCATTCAGATACGATAGCTCAGGAGCAAAAGGAAAGCCCTGTTGGCACTATTTCTGACTTGAGGTCAATTTATTCCAGTCTTCACTTGGACGGTCGAGGACGGCCGATGATTAATGAACAACTGGCTGGTGGGCCTCGGCCAAGAGTTGTGGGTAATAATGAGAGTCATGAATTTGGCAAAATTCAGACAGAAAATGTTGAGGGCCTGTATGTAAATGATAAAGCTATTCCTCAGAGGGCAGAAAATCCTGAACTTCCTAAGGTGACACTTCCACAGGGTGTCGTGATGACGAGTGGGGTTCAATATCCGTACGGTGTGTTTGTGGCTAATACTCCTCAGTCTAGCCAAGCTAATGCTGTCCAGAATCTAATTGTTCAGCCTCAACTCCAAGTTATACAGGATCCATCGATTAACAGACCATTAAGTAATGATTTTGCTCCTGTTGGGATACCGTTGCAGACTCAGGATTATGTGGTTCATGAATCCCCAAAAGAATACTCGGTTAAAGTTGCTGGGGGAATCCCTATAGATGATCCTACTTCATTCGCATCTGACAATCTAAGACAAATTGATGAAAGGTTGGAAAATCTCCGCATACGGCCTTCTGAAGTTTTATCTAGTAATGAGCAAAACAAAGCCATTGGGGAGGCCCCGAGTGTACTTAACGTTCCACCCACAGAACCCTATGAAATGACAGAGCCTCCTCCTGTAGGTAATCCCATTTTGTACCCTTATTCAGCGCATGGCGTTAATCATTTGCCTCCTAGTGATACTACTGGAAACACTGTATATTCTGGTGAGCCTCCTCATGCAGCAGAAAGAATCGTACCTGTTAGTGAATGGAAGGACAATATTGCATGGTCCCAGCCAAAAATGACTGGTGTTGTAGAAGCATCCTATGGGGTTGGGGATATCCCAGATAACTCGACATCACTATTTAGCAACCAAGATCCTTGGAATATGAGGCCCGATACTCATTTTCCCCCTCCTAGACCTAGCAAAATTCAAATAAGAAAGGAGAGCGCAGGTCTGAGGGATTCACTGTTAGATACTCCACTGGATGATGGAGGGGGCAATCTTAATCAGGATTTCAGTCTAGATCATAGTTTGTCCAATAAAGGTCGGGAACTTTGTGTTTTTTGTTTCATACAGATTCTTGTTATTTGTTTGATTGCTCATTGAATTTCTTCGATTACTCATAAAGGCTCGGCAGAGGAACTGATAAAACAAGAACTTCAAGCTGTTGCTGAGGGCGTAGCTGCTTCTGTTCTTCATTCATCGGTCCCTTCAAATCCTGACCTGTCAGTGTATCCCAGGAGTGCTTCTCCACCTATAACCCAGCAAAATAGTGATGTTCATCCTGCTAATGTAGAAATACAGCACAGAGACACACTTGAGGTTTGAAGCCCTCCTCTTCTGTCACATAACGGCATTTATATGCGGAGTATGAACGTTTATGGGACTTAGTTCAATCATTATCTTGTTCAGGAAATCAAGACCAAATTTTCACAGAAGATAAATCTTGGGTTTCCTGCATCAGGCGTTGGAAGATTACAGGTTTTCTTTTGCTCACTGAAATGACGGCATTTTTTTTGATCCTAAAGTGACCCTGTCAATCACAAATCTTGCCATTTTGTCTCTTCATCACCTCTTCTTTTGTCGTTTTCCTTCATCGCAGATTATTAGAAACAGTGACCTGGAAGAGCTACGAGAATTGGGTTCTGGTACTTTTGGTACTGTTTATCATGGAAAGTGGAGAGGTACCGATGTTGCAATTAAACGAATCAACGATAGATGTTTTGCTGGAAAGCCTTCGGAGCAAGACCGCATGGTTAGTTCCTTGTTAGTTAGATTGATAATCTTGTACATGTTTTGGCTTACCCTGGTCTTTTATATATTTAATCAGAGAGATGATTTCTGGAATGAGGCAATCAAGCTAGCTGACTTGCACCATCCTAACGTGGTTGCTTTTTATGGGGTTGTGCTTGATGGTCCTGATGGTTCAATTGCAACTGTTACTGAATTCATGGTGAATGGTTCTTTGAGAAATGCTTTGCAGAAGAGTGAGAGGTAATGCCCCTTCTGTAGTTTGTCGGAACCTTATACTGTAATTAATAAGATCAGCTTGAATGTGTATAATCTGTTTCTATTTATCAACTGATCATGGTATACAAATATATTCTGAATCTCTGTAATTTTGTTGCTGTTTCGATGTGAAACCCTTTGATATTGAGGTATATGGACAAACCACATCTTATCTGAAATATGTTCAGTGATATGTACTTTTTATCTCACTTTGTGTTCTAGTATTGAGTATAATACTTACAACATGACATACAACTCAAACATGACAAATCCTTGGACCTGACTACTGATACCAGGAATCTTGATAAGCGCAAGCGCCTTTTGATTGGCATGGATGTAGCCTTCGGAATGGAATACTTGCATGGAAAGAATATAGTACATTTTGACTTGAAAAGTGATAATCTGTTGGTCAATCTCCGTGATCCACATCGACCAATATGCAAGGTAAGTGAATAAATGTTGTATCTGGCTTCTTTTTTGTAGTGTCAGGCGATGTTCGTTACTGCTAGAGTTTGTGTTCGTGTCCCACATCGCCAATTTGCCGGGCTGTTATTGTGTATAAATGTGGGTTGGGCAACCTTTCCCCTTGAGCTAGCTTTCGGGGTTAGTTCTTCCCAAACTCATTTATCATGGTATCAGAGCACCCAGGTTTGGTTTGGTTTGGAGGTGATGTTGGGAATTGGACCCCGGCCCATTTGGATTGGCACGCTCGGCGTGAAGGCGGGTGTTAGAGTTTGTGTTTGTGTTCCACATCGCCAATTTGCTGGGTTGTTATTGTGTATAAATGTGAGTTGGGCACCCTCTCCTCTTGAGCTAGCTTTTGGGGATGAGTTCTACCCAAACCCATTTATCAGTTACCAAGTGCTTTCTCTTTACTTTGTAAGGTCTCTGTGCTTGATTTTGATTCTGTTTGAAAAATCAATATTGTTCATGGTCCTTTCACGAGCTCTTCATGATGTAGTTGGCTGTTGAGGATATTTCTCTGTTGACATCTACATATATGCACACACTTATTGAACATATATGTGTGGTGTTTTGTGGTTGCTAATGATTTATTGTTCTGGTTAACCACATATATAGGATTGTCCAGCTTCATTAAATTCTACTTAGTCGTATCAAGGTGGCCATCAACCATTAAACCATTCTATTAATGGGAATAACTTTTGAGCACTTCTAGAATGAAAAGCCAATAGCTTTAAGCGTGTAGCCTGTACAAGTTCTGATTGAGTGAGTGTGGAGTTGAAGTTTCCCCTTTCTTTAATATTCATTTGATGCCGTCCTTAAATAATAATCTTTGAGGCACAAAACTTTTTCGCAAATTTATATTCTCTCATTTCATTTTCTGACCTAGTAGTTTCTGTGATCGGTCCAGATTATTTCCTTACTTCCTGAAGTAATTTTCACATACAACCTGTTAATTTTCCCGAAAACTCAACACAATTATCCAAGGTGAACATGACATTAGAACCAACATGAGGTTAAGTTTAAGCCAATAACTTCATATTTATGATTCTTTTTAAGGGTATGCAAGGAGACACCACTTTTTAACGTGGGAGGTGTGGCCGGTGTTGCGTTAGTAAGTCACGAGGGGTTTGCAGTGAGTGAGAAGGTGTGTGGGTACTAAATGGTTCCGATATTGTTCTAGGTGTCTATACTCTCCTAAATGACATGATGAACCTTTTGCATATAGCTTGAGCTCATTTCATTTACTGGCTCAGCAAATTTGAGAACATATTCGCCTATTCGGTTTTGGGTTACCATATCATTGTTAGATTAAGATCACTCCGACTTCCAAGTCTCAAATGGATCTCAAAATTCAGAAGTCATTTGAATCTCACCTTTGTAGTATTAATGTTGTTTTGGTTTTTGCACACTTTTCAGGATGAGAGCCTTGTGTATTATTTCTATTTAATCAATCTATCAATTAATGACTGTAAAACAGGTTCCAGTGACACAAAAATACGCTCCACCTATTCTGATCTTAGATGGCAAATTTATATTTAACTTAATTCCGGTTACCTACATATCTAGTGTCAGACTAAAGATTGGTTCTGCTTCAAATCAATGAATTGGTAGATAATAACTTAATGTTTTTTGTGGTAAAACTTTTTTTTTTACCAACACAAGATATTGACCTGTAAGTGGATAAAGAAAAGAGATTACACACACGTAGGGTGTCAAATCTGCACCCTGATTGCATTTTGTCTAGTATGACTATTGGGTAAATTAACTCTTAAACGCCCTAGTAAAAAACATAAGGGTATGCCGTGTAAGGTAGATATAGTGTTCTTGCAACACTTAAAATCTTTATTGCAAAAATGTTGTCCATCAGGAGCCACAAAAATGTGTCAAGCTTGATAAATTATTGGCATGGCTCAAGTTTGATGCACACGGTAAATAACCAAGTGAGTTTACATTTAATTGGTTTTAGCCTATTTCTTTTGAACTTTTGTGTTGTTTAGCTAAAGAATCTAATTTGTATTACAGTGCTATAATGCACGAACTTAATATTTTTAATTTATTGATAATATTGGCTTAAAATGAGTAGTCAAAATAAATTACCTTTTCAAATAGGTTCAACGGTAATTTGAATCTGCCCTGGTTTTTATTACCTAAAATTGTCTGACATTATATCAACTGTTTTAACATTGTATCAACTGTTTTAGTTTGCACTCAAACTAGATTCTGTTGGAATTATGAGGTTAGTATCCAGTATTCTATTGGAAGCTTGGTATGAAATCAAAAGATTGCCTAGCGGATCAATTTAGTAAGGGGTTTATCAAGAGAGCGTATAGATTGCTGCTCATCATTGCAAATGGTTTTGAGGCCTAAGAGATTAAATGAGTCAATATTGATTAAAAATTTACCCAGCGACTAGAGATCCCATTGACTAGTTTAATGAGAAAACCTGATATGAATGACTCGATGTGAAACACTTAGGAATTTATTTTCATCCCAGTTCTATGATGCATAAGTGCTACCTATAAAGTTTGGTGATCACTACCATTGGTTTTAATGATGTCTATGTCTTTTAAAGTTCAAGTGGAGTGTGGTAGGATACTTTTTATAGGGCCGTCACCAATTTTTATGCAAGCATGGTCCGTTTCTATGAGAATTTGGTTAGGCAGATTTTCTAAAACGTTTGTAGAAGAACCCAAGAGAGTTCATGGCCGAGATAATGAACACAAGAGCCGAAGTCGATAATGAAAGTTAGTCTACAGTCTATTAACTGGGTTTGCAATAATGGATGACACTTTGAAACTTAGAGTTAACTAATTATCCAAATTCAAAATTTAAAGTTCACCGATTAACAAAGTGAGTCCGTTAAGTTTTTACTAGGAATGATTCTGGTTCAAAGCGAAAGCTGCCGCCTATATTGATGCAGTATCTTTCAGACATTGTTCTTCTTCATCTTCCTAACTTGCTTCGATATATTTCATTCACGTGAATAATTGTTGGAATCATGAGGTGGGCATTCCACATTCGTGCGCATTGAAAAAATGTAGCTTGTCTTATAGTGAATTTATTGGACTTTTAGCTAGCTCTGGTTAGCTCATAGAGTTAAAAAAGTGGTGGGAAGCACCGCCTAAGCTCACACAAACATTTGCGTGAGGTTTTTTTGAAGAATGGAATTGGGGTTCGATTCTATAACTCGGTGACTTGGCAGGATAAGGGGGGATGTAGTTTATCTTTAAGGAAATTCGCTTACTTTGAAGGGACGTAGCTATCATGAAAATATCCATGAAGTTTGTCTTTTAAGTAAGGGATAACTACAAAAACTACCCCGAGGTTTGAGCTAATAACCAAAACAAAAAACACAGATGTTTTTGAAAATTACAAAAATCCCCTTGGTTCTGTATTACACTTTGCTCCGTCATAAGTAAAAACATTTCAGACACCCGTTACATTTGTAAAAATATTATAGCTAACCCCTTATGTAAGACAGAATCAAACCTTAGTGAAGATTTTTGTAATTTTGAAATTTCTTTGGGTTCTTTTGTAACTACCCCAAACCTCAGGTAGCTTTTGTAATTATCCCCTTCAAGTAATTATGAGGCCCTTCAAACTAAGCAAATTTCGTCCGACATAGCAGCACATTGGGATGTCTTCAAACTAGTTAGTTTGTCTTTAAGGAAATTTGCTTAGTGGATACCGATACTAGTTACAGTTCCTAATACATTTTTCTTTTACACTGTACTTCAGCAACAGGTTCTTCTCATCAAATCACGTTCAGCTTATCCCAGCTGACTCACACTCATTAAAACTGCTTTTGACATTTTCTAAGAAACCTCTTTTCGAAGCAATACAAAGGCAAAACACTAAACCAACTTTTGTGTGCTTATACATGGACAATATTATATTACTGATTACACTTTAGCATAGATTATGCTAAGTTTAAATATTTGGATTATAAGTTTGCTAAACAATTACTAGTAGAGTCACATACCAACTAAAAAGCATATAAAATAGCAATTTTAAGAATATTAAGTAAATGTAGGTGGTCTAGAAAAGCATTCCATAATTGAAATTTGGATCTCTGTGTTGCAAACCTATGAAACCCCCTGCTCGCGTAATAGCTTTCTTATTATACCTGTGACTCTTTAACTGAGATGTAATGAGATGAACGAAGAAAGCATGGATGGCAACATCTTTTTTCATTTCTGAATGTGTCCCCATAGATATGTATCACGTGTTTGCTTATTTGAACTTGTAGTTTAATCTATTTTTAGTGCACAATCAATACAAAAAGCTATTTTTAGTTGCAGAACGAAAACATCAATGAGATTCAACCTCAAATTACTTGTGATATATGTATCTCTCCTTACATTGGTTGCTTATATGAAGAACTGCCTGTCGTCCCCTCAGCTTTTTCTCTTTATGATCTTACATTTTGTAGTTATATTTTGCTTTTATCAAAAATGTTGTCTCAAATTTCATTACCACTTATAGGTTGGTGACTTGGGGCTGTCCAAGGTGAAATGTCAAACACTAATTTCAGGCGGAGTCAGAGGAACTCTTCCATGGATGGCACCAGAGCTTCTTAACGGCAGCAGTAGCCTTGTCTCTGAGAAGGTTTGCTCTTTGTTTTTAAGGATAATTACAAAAACTGCCCCTGAAGTTTAGTCTAATTACAAAAATATCTAGTTATTATTTAAAATACAAAAATCCCTTTGAAGCATTACAAATGCCCCCTAGATCAATGTTTGTGTTTGTCTTACAAATACTCAACCCAATAGATGGAATTTAAAATAGAAACATTTTGTCAAGGGGGGTATTTGTAATTTTAAAAGATAACTTTTTTTTTATTAGGTTAAACCTCAAGGGTAGTATTTGTAATTATGTCTTGTTTCTTTTTGTATTTACTTATCTCTTATCTAAAAATCCCAAATGAAACCTATCACTGTTTGCAAAGCCTAAAAGAAATTAGTCATTGGATTCTGTTACAGTAATCTCTCTAATGTAATTATGTTCTGGAATTGAAGTGGGGAAATATTTCGTAAGTTGGAATTTTCTTATACAGGTTGATGTGTTTTCATTTGGAATCGTAATGTGGGAACTTCTTACCGGAGAAGAACCTTATGCCGACTTGCACTATGGAGCCATCATCGGTAATGTCTTAACATCACAGATCACTCGTGCATTTTCTAGAAGCTTTCTTTCGTTTTTATTAAGAGAACATGCTTTTACCTTTTAACATTGCAGGTGGTATTGTTAGCAACACGTTGCGACCCCCCGTGCCAGAACCGTGTGACCCTGATTGGAGAGCTTTGATGGAGAGGTGTTGGTCGTCTGAACCATCGGAAAGGCCGAATTTCACGGATATTGCCAACGAATTAAGGGCCATGGCGACTAAGCTCCCACCGAAAGGACAAGCTCAACAGCAACTTCCATCCACAAATCCTCAAGTCAAAAGCTGATTTAATTCAATGTTTTTAAAGTGGTCTATTTTGTCAACATGTTTTACACAAGCTCAGGATGTAAGCTGAACTCTCAAAATTTAGCTCAAAAAAATTATAGATAGAAAAGGTCTGATTAGTCTCCAAATTTGTGTACTGTTGGCCTTTGAAAATCCATAGAACCTTGAAAGTTATTTTTGATAGAACTGTTGGCCTTTGAAAACTATAGTACCTTGCAAGTTAGTGTTTTTTTCTTTTGATAACTCAGGTATCAAACTATCGATCCAATGATGCCTCTAGGGCTTTTCTAATACGCCACTTGATGTGGGGGAATTTGTTTGTCTTTGCATAGTAAAAATTCGTGAATTATTGAAAGAACCAATGCAGTCTGTATAGGCAGTTAGGGGGCAACAAAGTATAAACTACTCAAAAGTTTGACAATTCGGGGATCTTATCACAAATTTGATATAAATTACTGAAATTTGACAAATAGGGGATCTTGTCGCAAATTTGAAGAACATGAAGGGCTGAAATCAAGTCTGCAGAAACAGAAACAGCTAGGCAGGGGTGGTAGTCCAGGAAAATAATAACTATTTTTATTTTTTGGCCGCCTAGGTAGGTGCTTGGGCTCGGTTTTCACCAAAGACGATTTCCTTATCGATTTGGAGAAAATTAGCTCGGCCTGGCTGAAATTGATTTCATCCCAAGAGATGCCGCAAAAGTTCAATCCTTTTAATTATGCAATTTCTCCATAAACAAAGTAAAAATTGCCCAAATTTGGATTTGCCAAAACCCACTAGTGGTATAATAAGTGTTTCACAGTAAATAAATCATATGATAGATATGAGAATTTTCATACCAAATTTGATAAAGGTATTTGTCTTTGAACGATAAACAATTTTTTTGAAAAATAAATTAAATTAAATTAAAATAAAATATTTATTCATCATCCGCACTCCCAATAGATCATCGATATGATCTCGTATTTCAAAAACCCATTCCAATATCACAAAAACTTGTGTGAGACCGTCTCACGGATCTAGATCCGTGAGACGGAGCCCAAATACCTAAACCTGCCTGCTAGTAAACACCCAAATACCGCTGAAATTTTCTCTAATATTTTCTTTTAGTTGGAAGTATCAGTTTTTGTTCTTATAGTATCACTTTTTGTTCTAAAAGAATCGCATTTTGTTTTAACAGTGTTGTATATGTTGTATTAGATGTTATGAATTTTTTGTACTGTGAGGATGAAACATGTGAAAGTTAATGAAAAATGATTTATCTTTTCATATTAGAAGTATAACTTTTTTTATTAAATTGGTATTGAATTATTATGTAAATGATGGTCGCTGGGACCGAATTAATCTTTTTCTCTTTATTGTAAAAGTATCATTTTTTTGTTTTAAAAGTATAACTTTTTGAATTAAAAGTATCACCATCTTTTTCAACAAAATACTGCAAATATCACTATTTTCCCGTAATTTTAGAAGTATCATTTTTCGGTTAAAAGTATTGATTTTCAGTATAAAAGTATCATATTTTGGTTTAAAAGTATCACTATTTCCTTCCAGTTAAAAGTATCATATTTTGGTTTAAAAGTATCACTTATGTTCTTTAAAAGTATCATCTTCTTAATTAAAAAAAATATTGAGCAAATGGTGGGAACTACTCACTTAGGATAGGACAAAAACTTTTATGACATGTGAGTAGGGGTGTGTACGGTCCGGTTCGGTCCGGAGATTTAGAAATCTCCAGAACCGTCCCGAAGTTCGGAGATCCCAAAATTAAATCTCCAAAACCGAACTATAAAAAACAATCTCCGTCCCGAATCGTCCCGAAAGTTCGGTACGGTTCGGGACGGATATTCGGTTCTAATGGGACGGTACGGAACGGTTCGAGACGGTTCGGAGAAATGGAGATTCAAATATTTCACAAATAAAACACACAAAAAATGTGAAAAGAAAAATTAGTGTAAAAATCATTAAATGGTTATGCTTTCAATCTTTTTAGTGCAATATCAAAAATACATACTGAAACTATTAGTACTATACGAGTTTAACTTTTTGATATTTTATATTTAACTTATACATAAAATTTCTAAGTGCTAAATTTTTAATATTGTAATTCTAATAGACTATACAACATATTAGCTTAATATCAATTTAACTTTTAAATCATTTTTATCTAATTTATAGTTAAAAGTATTGATTTTTTCTTTTTGGATTTTAACATAATATGTTTTAGATATTATGTTATTCGTATTAGTAGTAAGTCTAGAATCTCAACGAATGACAAATTTAGTAGCCTCTATTACACAATAATATTCTATAATCTTGGCACATTGCCACGGGCTCTTGACTTAGGAAAAATTTAATTGACTAATAACTTTGATAAACTATGAAACAAAAATCTTTAGTCTCAATGTCTTAATTTCTTGGTTAGACGATTACTCTAGTTTATGTACAATGTACTAATACTTTTAACTAATTTTAATTTAATTAGTTTTCTTTATTAGAGGATGAGTCTAGTTATGATCCTTAACAAGTAAATATCATCAAATTTAAATATTTTATACAAATCAAATATGATTTTATAATAATTTATTGGATTCATTTAAATAAATTAATATGACGTAACTATTAGTGAATTAAATATATATTCAATTATTCATTTGATATATTGATAAAATATGTCAAATTTTTTTAATTTGATAATTTTTAGTATTATATAGTATTGAATTTTAAATGAATGTTTAGTTAATTTAATATCAAAATATAAATAAGATAAAAATATTATATATGTATATATAAAAATTATTTTAAAATCGGTTCTAGTTTCAGATATTCGGTTGATGCAGATGCGGTATGGTTGATGCGGTTCTCGTGCGGATATTTGAAAAATCTCCAGAATCGTACCATGAAAATTTTCGGGACGGTTCGGTTCGGAGAAAGTCAAAAGGTCAATGGATATTTTCAGTTCGGGTATCGGTTCGGGTTCGGAGATCTCCAAGTCCCGTGCACACCCCTACATGTGAGATAAAAAAACTAAGTTTTCTACCCACTTTTGTGGTTCTTTTACCCAAATACCCTTGATACTTTCTCTCTCACATATTTCTCTCACATTAATTTACTTTCTTTATTTTCAGATTTTTAACACAAGTTTTAGTTTTTTTAAAACAAAATCAGATTTTTGTAAAATCGTTTATTATAAAAAAAAATTGAAAATAATTTTGAGTTTTTATTATTTTATAATTTCAAGATACTTTAAAAAAATGGAAAATATTTTCGAAAAAATGGAAAATATTTTCGAAAAAGTGTGTAGTTTTTTTTTAAAAAACCATTTTCATATTTTTTATTCTTTTTTTGTTTTTTAAACAAATTATCGTGTTTTTTTTATATTTTAATATTTAGAATTGAAAATTTATGAATCTAAGATTTGTCACACGATATATATATCGTGCCTATATTGGGCACGAGCACGATATCATGCCTCAGTAAAAACTAGGCACGATATATCGTGCCTTATATTGGGCACGATATCGTGCCTCAGTAAAAATTAGGCACGATATCGTGCCCAATATTCGTGCCCAATTTTAAATAAGGCACGATATATCGTGCCTCAGTTAAAATTAGGCACGATATCGTGCCCACTATTCGTGCCCAATTTTAAATAAGACACGATATATCGTGCCTCAGTTAAAATTAGGCACGATATATCGTGCCTCAGTTAAAATTAGGCACGATATATCGTGCCTTTTTTATGTACATGTACATGAGGTTGGCATGATAGGGCACGATATGGGTATACGATTTTATACATAGGTGTGTGTGTATTTGAGGGGAAGTGTACACGATTTTCAAGGAAAGCATTAATTGCATCAATTTCAAAATTCAAAATCTTCAAATTAAAGGAGGGGCATTTTTGTCAAATTGGGTAGAAAAGAGTTTTCTTATGTCTATGGGTAGAAAAGAATACCCACGATCCATAATGGGGACTTAAAAAATTCCCCCAAAGATATTATATCGCCAATTTTCTTTGGCAGAAAAGTACCTTTTTTCAGTCTAAATGTATCACTTTTTATTACAAAAGTATCATTTTTTTAACAAACACCCACAATTAACATTAATTCTCTTCAGTTGATAAATATCACTTTTTGGTTTAAAAGTATGGGTTTTCAACATAAAAGTATCACTTTTTATTACAAAAGTATTAAAGCAATAACACGAATAGAAAAATAAGAGGACTATAATTTTTATACAAAAACCATTACACAATACAAAAAAATTACTAAAACAACCGAGGATTAAGAGTCTTTAAACTGACTCATTCGATGGATGTGAGTTTGACATATTATTGCTTCTCTTCTTCTTGGTGTTACCTTCAACTTCTTGGTTTGTATTGGTAGAAAACATACCGATTCGCAAACTAGTTGTGAATAAAGACAAGGGATAATGGAAAAGTTTGTGTTGTGGTAGAGTGCTCCCGCTCATAAGATCGACGATGGAGATGGTGTGGCGTAGGGTGGCTACTCCTCCTCCGATGTAGAGAGAGAAAAAATGATTGTTGACTAGAGATGTTAAATGGGCTAGCTCTAGCCCTATAGGGCCAGCCCTAGCAGACTTCGGGCTAAACGATTTTCGGGCTAAACGGACCGGTGTTAAATGGGCTGATAATATTGGAACCTAACCCTAATCCTAGCGGGCTTCGAGCTAAACGGGCCACTATCGGGCTATAGTCAAAAAATTAAAAATTATATATTTGAATTTAAAATTTCAAACTTGATCATATATAACATTTAAGTTTAACATTTAAAGTTAATCTTAAAAAAGTCATGCATGTTTATAATTACGTTACATTAACAAAATTATAAACTTAGATTTAACATCGTTTAGAAATATAATTTATATCCTAAATAATCTAATAAGACTATGTGACATTTTCTTAATTAGAATAAAAATAGAAAACTAAATTAAGTAATAAATAAAACAAATAAAAAAGAAGCTTTTCAAGAATTTATAGCTTGTGTAATAAAGTTGAACTTAAAGATGAGGGAGATGTGAATTTGAAAAATAAATTTACTAATAATAGTAGGTAGTAAAAGTAGATATAAAATATTAGAATTATATTTATTCTTTAAAAAATAAAAATAGCGGGCTAACGGGCTAGCCCGGTTAACCTTCGGGCTAGCCCTAACGGGCTTCGGTTTAAACGGTCCGGGCCAACGGGCCGCGGCCCTTTTAACATCGGGATAATGACATAAATACCCACCTATTTTGGACCAGTTCCTGCAAAATACTAGAATTATAACAAAATTACCTAACAATACGCTGCCGCATTCTACTTACCAACAAATACGCTCGAAACCCATCGATTACGACTATCGCCGACAACCACCAAAAACAGGACTTGCGGATCCACAATGTGTAGCGCCGCAACCAAGTGCGCAGACACTTTCCGAAGAAGAAGAGCAAACAATACGACTGAGCTAGCAAAGGAAGAAGAATCAAAGTCTAAATTAGTAAAATAAAGAAGAAAGCAGAACAAAAAACAAGGTACAAAACACCAATCTCGAAAAAACATTAATTAATTACTCTAAAAACCTATTGTTCACATCATCACAAGATCTATTTCCACATGCAAAATTATAATTGAACAGATATATATGCATCAGATCAAATTGAGATTGTACATCGAATTTGCGAATACAAAATTTGATCAAAATGACTGATTCGATATTATAAAATGCTTATTTTGTTCGAAATTGATACAAAATCCTAAAAAGTTTGATTGTCATGAAAATCTACACCATCAAAATGTCTGGATCTCAAAAAATTACATGCAATTAGTTAGATAATTGTTTCAAAGTTGTTTCGTTATTGTTTCATTATTGTTTCAAAAGAGTATAAATTCTGCATGGGAATCACATTGCTTCCCCTGTGCATGGGGATTGTTTCATCTTTGTTTCAACTATGTTTCATTCATGTTTTAAATAGTATAAAATTATACAGTACCATGGATAAAGTGCCAACAGTAGTATACCACAAGGGGGAATGGGCGGACAACACCGATTATATCAACTTCGAGATAACGAGGATTCGATTCAATGGGTTGCACTTTCAAAGACGTTGCATGAAATTTTAGAACAACAATTCTGGTCAGAGATGAGGAAGAATCTGATTAAGTACAAATTGAGAGAATCTCGCCACCATTAAAGATTGAAAATGACTTCAACACGAAGTTCTATTTGGAAGTAAAAAGCAAAGAAGAAGATTGGATGAAGTTTCCTCATGTGCATAGACCGACTAGTTAATTGGAAAACCAACTACTCTTGAAATCAAAAGATACAAGCTTGCAAGAAACAAAGACATCAAAATGCGATGGAGGGACCAATGAGATATCGGAAGAGAGCTCAACAATGGAAAATATGGGACAAAACCTCATCGACTACATCGACTATGCAAACCTAATCGCAAGAATGTGGTTCAAGAAACAATGCAAGTCCAAGAATATATTAAGCGTGAAGAACAAATCCAAATAGGGAATGTTTACAACAACAAGGACGAAGCCGATCAAACACATCGACTCTTTTGCATCGAAAAATCACTTCAAAGTATAAGGTCAATAAATCCCTGCAATAAGCAATACCATATAAAGTGCCTGGATCAAAATTGCAATTGGCACTTGAAAGCATCATCAAGAACAAGGACAACCAAGTTCATAGTAAGAAAATACGACATCAACCATACTTGTCCGCTCGATAAGAGAATGAATGACAGTAGACAAGCTACAACAAAAATGGTTGGACACATTATCAAATCAAAGTATCTAAACAACATCAAAACAGTGTACACAACAACAGATACAATAAGAGACATGAAGGATGAGCATGAAATAAGTCTCGACTATAGAAAAGCTTGGAGATCAAAAGAGAAAGCACTCGAAATAATAAGGGGGAGGCCGGATGAATCTTATCAGAAACTACCAGCTTATCTTTACATGTTGGAGAAAACAAATCCGGGATCAATTACTGAATTAGTAAGGAATGACGATAACACATTCCTATTCTTGTTCATGGCTATAAATGCATCAATAAATGGATGGAGACACTGTAGGCCAGTGGTTGTTGTGGATGGTACATTTCTGAAAGCAAGTTACGGGGGGATGTTGTTGTCTGCATGCACGCAGGACGAGAATGAGAGAATTTTTCCATTAGCGTTTGCAATAGTGGACTCTGAATATGATAGATCTTGGGTATGGTTTTTAACAATGTTCAGAAAAACTTTTGGTCTCAGGGAAAGCATGTGCGTAGTATCAGACATGCATATCAGCATAGAAACAACAATAAATGAGGTACAAATTATAAAATATTTGCTGAAGTTATGTTTCATATATGTTTCTTTAATGTTTCACATAGAGATTTCAAAAATATTTTCAGTCAAAAACATTCTGATAAAGAAAAAAACATTATTTTAATGATTAGGTGTATCCTGAAGTATCCCATGGACTGTGCATGTATCATCTCCTAAATAATTTGAAGGCAAACTTCAAAAAGAAAAGCAACGAAATAAGGGAATCATTCATAGCAGCAGCAAAAGCCTACACGAAGGACGAATTTGAAAAACAAATGTCTGCACTGGACAGAGTGAACAACAAAATCATACCTTACTTGTCCGCCATTGGATACGAGAAATGGACGCGATTGCACTGTCGCAACAAAAGGTACTTTCTCATGACATCCAACATTGCAGAGTCGTTGAATGCAGCAACTGTAGCAGGGAGACACCTACCTGTAACAACATTGCTCGAGTACATTAGATCGTTAGTTCAAGATTGGACATGGAGGCATCGAAACGAAGCAAGATCAATATTTACAAGAATGACAAAAACAGTTGAAGAGTACATGAGGAAAAACTACACCATTTGCCTAAATTTAAGGGTAATTTACTACAAATCTGAAACAGAACATTGTTTCAAAATTATTTCACTGATGTTTTATTTTTGTTTCCAGGTGAAAAGATCAAATGATTTTCTCTTTAAAGTCACAGAATCAGAGAAAATATTTATTGTGGACCTTGAAAAAAGGACTTGCACATGCAACAGGTTCCAAATGGATGGAATTCCTTGCCCACATGCTATAACAGTATTAAAAGAATTGAATGAAGATCCGTACCAGTACTGCTCGGCATACTACATGAAGGAAATAATGGAAGCCACTTATTCGGAAACAGTGTATCCAATCCCGCATGAAGATAATCGGATACCGACACACGAAATTGAAACAATGTGGACCCTTCCACGAGGAAGGCAAGGCCAAATCCGGAAGGCCAAAGAAAAGAAGACACAAGCGACTTGGGAGAAAATCTTCAAAAATAAATGCGGAAGGTGTGGGCAAAGCATGGACACGATAGACGGACATACGCAGGAATCAACCAAAAACAAGATGCATTTAATAAGAACACATTCCATTGTTTACATACATGTCAAGCAAGGCATGATTAATACAATGGGAACGAGTAACACAATTGTTTCAATAAAAACTCATTCATGTTGCTTTCTTGTTTCTTATATGTTTCTTATATGTTTTGAGATATCTTTGCATTCGCACATCCTGTAAAACACAAAAAACAAGCATACAAAAACTAGAAAACTAAAACCTTGCAAACACCCATGAATGCAAAAACAAAATCATACAAAATGTTCCACAAAACATCATAGTCATTGATTCATCACATAGATACTTCAAAAATACTAAATAAACTAACTACAAATATAGACGGGTAACAAAATAATTGTACTATCAAAGCATTAAAATAAAAATAAAAAGCATATTGTTCGATGTGACCATAACACAAATATCATTAAGAATTCTTCTTCAACAAAGAATGTCCTCGCTTCATTAGGGAGTGGGGGGATGATTTCAATGTCACTGTCGTCTTCATCTCCGTTCTGCTGCTTAAGCCTTGCGTGATTGTATAGCAAATGACTATACCTCATCCTTTCTCTTTCAATGTCAAATTCTTCCACCGGCATTTCCTTCCCAGAGATGAAATACTCTGCATAGCAATCTACGAATACTCGCAATCACTAACAAAAAAGGGGGTGGGGGGGGACAAGTTAAAAACATAATATAAAAACAAATAAAAAATAAAAAGAAATAAAATAGGACATAGACAAGAATATTAATTTTTCAGTTGAACATGAATTTCCCTAACAACCAAAACCTTGAATGGACCGTTAATGTCACCAGAGTAAGGGCCAGAACCAAGAGCAATGTCCTGGCGCTCTTCGTAGAATGCAACCATTGAAAGAAAACGGGGCAACAACATGATGTAGGCTTCAATAGCTTTCCTAGCTATTTTAACAAAGTCCGGAGTCCACAGGGAATTGTACAGATAAATAACCCTCTCTTGAAAGCTCAGTCTCCCTAGGATCCAGTGTCCCATGTCCACGCAGTGAATCGGAAACAAGACATGATCAACCTCATACCACGGTCTTCCACAGCCAATATCAAAACCCATAATGTAGTCAACCACAGAAGTATTCAAGTGAATCATGGAAATGTCAAAAAATTTCTTCTTCCTCTTGTTGACATGGGTGAACCTTTGTGGATACTCTGGATGCATCTATCAAAGATCGGTCCGTGGTAGTAAATTTCACAAAGACAATTCTGCATGAGATACTTCTTCCGTAAGTAATAGAACAACACATCCATATCTTTGAAAATCAACCAAAACAAAGAGTAAGAACACGTAAACAAAAATACGTAAAGTAAAACTAAAAAAATAATAACTTATGAAGAAGAAGACAGTACTCATCCACATAGTAAATTTGTGAAACCATGATTTTGCTTGACCTCGCATACGCCAAGCTTCAATGAGGATCAATCTTGTCATCCTCTTCGAGTAACGTTCGGCCTAAAACAAAAATAATTTAAAAATTACAATAATATTTTGTAATCATTGCCAAAACATAATAGAAAAATCTTACCCTTGAGAAACAAAACCTTCAAAAAGCGATCACTCGGACCACCATTTAAATCTTCCAAACCATCATAGCCTTCACCAAGGCTATCATCCAATGGACACCTTCCCTTAACCAACACTATAGTCGCTTCTTGCCATCATCCGGTGCATCTTTCTCCGAGGGGTCGATTCCAAATCAATGTCCCCAACCGAAAACCACAACTAGTTTCCCACTCAAATCACCAGGCGATTCAAAGACGGTGGTGAAAGGACTTGACAAAGAACAGAGGGCTTTGAAACCCTCTTAGCAAATGAGGGGATTCGGGGGATTTTGACAGTGATGCATCCGCCCCTTGACACCGACCGCAATAAAAAAGATACAAAATTGTAATAAACAAAATATAAATGACAAATTCAATGTCAAGAAACAAACTAGAGGCAAAAATATTAGGAACCAACCATTCCAACAACAGCTTGAGTTGCTGCATTAACAATGGAATCAAACTGAGATTGGGTGAGTTCATCAAATTCTTGAGAGCCAGTAAATCCATGTTCAACATGAACATTCACGCCCTGATATTCAACCCCAACCTCTTCTGGAACATTACTTGTATCAAACGGAATATTCTCGGTATTTTCTGCAAACTCCATCAACCCGCTCATAGCAAGCCCCTCACCATCGTTACCATCACCTTTATCCATCAACAAATCACCTTCCCCGCCAACACCAATTCCCTCGCCCTCATTTACCTTTCCTTCAGCAACAGACTCAATCCCGACAACACCACCAATGTTGCCACCTTCAAAAGCATCTGATTTTTTTTCAACCTGTCCGCCAGACAGGGGAATACTGGTTACCTCGGTCCTTTCCAAACCAGGGTCAACAACATCCTTGGAAAATTGTACAACATGAGTTTTAACACGTTGCACCTCCACCTCCATAGACTCATTCTTGGACTCTGAAGCCGACACTGACGACATTTTATCATCTCCCGCCCCAACAACCTTGTCAGCTTGATCCAACCCATCACCAGCCTAAAAAGAAAAATTGAAAAGCATTATAAATCGGAATAAATAGGCAACAAACACAAAAGAAAAACAATGAAACACAAGGTAGACAAACACAAGTAAGGTTACCTGAAGTTTCCCCTTGATCGCAGACAACTCAGACAGAACAGTTTTAAACTGCTCTTCCAAGATTTTATTAACGGAGTTCTTGAAAACCTTCAACTCCTTGGCCAACTTATCCTGCCTCCAAACAACATCCTCCAACGTGTACTTCGATCCCAACTCGACATCCGGCTCCTTTCTCTTCCGATTACCAATAACATAATCACCATCAACAGAATCAAATGAGTACTTGGACACATAAAAAAAGGTTCCAATATCCAGCTGCAACCTCTCTTCATCGATGGCCAAATATTCATCAACTTCAACTAAAACAAAAGGGAAACAAACAAAAAAAAGGTCGGAAAACAACACATAAACATATATGAAACGATTTATGAAACAAAAGAGAAACAAAAAAAAATGTATTACATTATTGCGAGCGGTTGAAAATCATCATATCGAGATCATCGATCTCAAATTCTTATCTCTATCCGACAACGGACAACCCTAATTCAGATTCCGAGGGATACTGCGCCCAATACGGTTGTAAACTTTATTGTTCACTTCTGAACAACACTCGTAGAACCATATCACGAAAGCGAGAGGAAAGCCTTTAATTCTCAGAAAATTTGGTGCGTTTAACAGTAGGCTTCAAGTCCTCATCCTGGGTCGCTTCCTCCGGAGCACTTGTTCCTCGAGTTCTCGATTGTAAGTTCAAACAAATCCCTTCCCTAGGGATAGGAGTTAAAATCTTCACTATCAACTAAATCAAAATATTCCATGTTACGAAGTTCCACTAGAAGAAAAGCAGAAAAAATGCAAAAAAATATAACAAAGACATCTTCAAGGCATCATCATCATTTCCCCCAAACTTGTAATCTAAAACACTCCTCGATAGAGTGCCAGAGAATTTCATTGAGCAGGAAAAATACTTGATAGAACTCGAAGTAATACCATCACCACGAGGGCGGGCCTTTTCCAAAGACACTTTAGCCCCGTCACCAAGGCAAACTCCCCAATACCAAACCTCGGAATTTTACCACAAACCGACACGAGAATCTCATCCTTCCGCGAATGGACAACTGCTTTCTTCAACAACGAATGCACTAGTTGATTTTGGAAATTAACTTCATGCATGTCTAGAAAATAACCAAAGCAGTGCGCTAAACGCATCCAATTGTGGTTTGGGATAACTTCTCCTTCAAATTTTTAATAACTTCAAAAGAAAACCCGGTGTTTATCTAGCGGTGTGCAGTCCTCGGATCAATCAAATACTCATAACCCTAGAAACAAGAAAGAAACAACCAAGAAACAAGAAATAAACAACACATCTTGTACATAAAATTTAAAAACAGATCAATAGCGTAGAAATATACAAGAAACAACACAGAAACAAAAAAGAAACAAAACTTGTTCAACAGTAAAATAAAAAAAATATAACCAGTAAAATAAAAATGAAAACAACATACCTCAAAGAACGTCCCGATCCTCTAAACCCCAATGACGCTTCTCTTTGGGAGATTTAACTGACAACTTGTTTTCCAACATCATCGCCTTGTTTCATTTTCTTTTTTTTAGAAGATACAGGAACTAGGGCTTCAAATTTCGACCCGCTCCTCAAAACTCTTGAACCACCCCGAGACTTTTTATCCACTTTCAGGACGAACAACAAGGGGTTTCTTGAAGACATTATGAAAATTCGACACCAAAAACCCACGAAAAAAAAAAAAAGCGATTTACGGGGGCGGTTTTTGCGAGAGGATCACAGAAGCGATTTTGCGAAGCGATTTGCGAGAAATCACAAAACAAGCTCACCAAAAATGGCGGACATGCGGTAGCGGGAAGGGAACTCGAGAGTCGAGGTGATGAGATGAGAGAGAGAAAAAAATGATGGTGCAGGAGAGGAAAAGACCTCGTAACGTATTTTAGGAGAAAAATTAAAAAAAAAGACCGTAAATGAGTAATAAAAAAGGTATAAATGGAATGTATTGGTAATTTGGGGATTCGTTGAAAAATAAGGGTATTTTATGTAATTTCCTCTTTAACATCTCTATTGTTGACTTTGCTGCTCCACAATGTATAGAGAGAGAAAAAATGCCAACTGTTTTTTTTTTGGCCTTGTGTTTAGGTTTAGGATTTTGATTTTTTGGGTTTGTTTTTGGGCTTTTCTAGCGGGTTGGGTATTTTGGGGCTCCGTCTTACGGATCAAGAGACTTACCCTTCCAATATAATGTTTTCTTTTTCTCTTTGTCTTTTTTTTTTCTTCTTTATAAAAAGAAACTCTTCCAAATCCAATTCGAAGCATTTGAGTGCATAGTTGTCTATTTGGATTGAAATTCTATGATGTTTCCTTCTTCACCTTTGATTTTTCTGCTCTTCAAACATACACACAAGAAACACGCATATATATACACACGGGCGTATATATAACGGATGGGCGTATATATAAATACACATATAATATAATCATCCCATAGCCTTTCTCCATCCTCATCCCAAATAGGATTACCACTCTCTCTGTTTCATCTTCACACAGAAATTATTAATTCTCATACAATACATGGCCACGCCTCAAGAAAAGGCGCCTTACTCTCCCATCACCGAGCGCGAAGAAGAAGAAGAAGAATACAGCGGCGGCGGATGCGGCTGTTTCCGGCGGTTCTGTTTCGGGTGGGACGACGGCACCGGCGAGAGCCGTAACCATCTGTTGCAAGAAAGTGGGGCCCAGAAGGAGACGTGGGTCGTGGCCCAATTCAAGAAACTGAAGCAGTTATCGGAGGTGGTGGCGGGGCCCAAATGGAAGAACTTGATTCGGAAAATGGGCAAAATCTGCAGTCCCAAGAAGTACAATAAAACGCAGTTTCAGTATTCTCCGGACAGCTATGCCCTCAATTTTGCAGGTGGTGATGAGAATGATGATGAAGGAGATGGCAATTTGTTGCATAGTTTCTCGTCTAGGTTTGCTCCTCATGCCCTTATCAGTTATCAGTGATCAGCAAAGGAGGGATATTGGTTTGTGATTACAGACACAGCTTGGCTTTCTTCAAATTGGTGAAATATTTGAAATATCTTTTAATTTAATCCAATACAAAAAAATCAATGCATATTGGCTCAACTGTTGTAAATTTTGTTTCTATCATACTTTCATAAATATACGACATTTTTCTATACGTTGTAACTTGTGAGTAATTTGAAATAGAAAACATGAACTGGTTCAATGTGATATATATTCGGCCATTGTATGTAGAGACGTAAACGAATCGAGTCGAGCACAATATAGTATTGTCCGATGTTTGATAAAACATGAACTGGTTCACAATTTGTTTTTGAGTTTGATTTGGTTATTGATTGAATTAAGCTCGAATGAGCTATCAAATACGAAAAGAGCTCGAGTACCTTGATAATTTTATATATGTTTCATTCATTTCTTACTAATCGAGTCGAGCTAAAACTGAGCTTTTACGTACATATTATTGAATGGAAACTATGTTCAAACTTGGTTTGTTATGTTGACAAACCGATCTCAAGCAAACTTTTAATGATCGATCTCCAGTCGAGTACCAAGTAGTTTGATTTATTTTTCAGCCCTAGCTGTATGAGATCTCCAGTCTTCTATACATCTCCTATTCTTTTGGACAAATAATTGACACGTAAATAATTGACACGTGTCTCAATATTACTATATTGAATTTTCAAATGAAAATTGTATGTTTTATAAAGTAAGCGATAACAGTTAAAAGAAAAAGTGGCAATCATATGTGAACTAAAATATAAAACATTATTTTGAAATAAAATATAACATTCGGTCGACAATATGAGAATACGTGCATGTGACAAAATAAATTAGAGGGCAATTTGATCTAGGGTTCTTGGATTTCATGTTTGCATTTAAAACCATGGGATATCATTTCATCTATTAGTTTCCTCTTTTAAGAAAAGATTTTGGGTTTGCGGATTACGTAGCAATTTCATAATTCAAAACAAAATATATAGTCCAAATAACTCAATCTTTTGATTAATTTGTTATGATTGGTTTTTGACAGATATATATGGCAGTGTGAAACTTCCAAATTATATATTGTACTCCATTGTATGTTGTTTATTATTATGAAAATATATTTTGTTATATTATTCAAATATTTTAAACATACAATTTAATACAGGCCGGCATATCATTGTTGACCAATGTGACAAATAGTATACAAAATAGAGAAGTTTGATAATGTCTCTGCTTTTAGCGGAAAGGGAGAAGAGACACAGCGTTACGCAGCCGCCTTTCAACGTCTGACTCACATGAAAGGAATCTCCAAGATTACAGCTAAATACTTTTGACAAATCCAACCAATAAATGACATTTCAACTTTGCTCATTTGGGGCAACCACAATTTGGCCGTATGTTGGGCCACACATTAATCAACTTCTTAATGACCTTGTGACTCAAACCATTAATACAAACACATATAAATAAGTTTCTTCTTTTTTTTTTTTCCTTTTTCTTTGGGAGGTGGAGGTGGGGGAGTTTAACCTAGTTTCTAAATTCTAAGTCCAATTGATCGGATGACATCTTTTATTCCAAAAGTGTTTAATCTCTTATTTCAATCTCCTATTTCACCATATAGATAATTACCACTCGTTTAAAAAAATAGCATATTGAAAACTCACAATGTAGACTTAATTTAAGCTTCAAAATTATTATACTAACTTTTATACACGTGATATTCAACCTTGCGGTAGAAATAGGAGATGATATACTATTTTGTATCATAATTTATATAGTTTGGATCCTTTATTCCAAATTGTGTTTCATCTCGTATTCCAAGTTTTTTTTTAAGAACTAAGTATTTTAAATACAGACCAAATGTATATTAATGACGTTATCAATACATTTGGTGTGCATTGATGATACTTGAATACGTGGTGATAGACGGATATAGATAGAAAATCTTGTGTGCAATTCATGAAGTTGATTCATGATTCTCTATTTTAAATGGTATTCCATATTGTTCTAATATATTAATTCTTGCTAAATGTGTAATAATAATATTATTTTATATACTTTCCATGAAACTGCCTCTAATAGCTTCCTCAAGCTCTTTCATGTTTCAATAGCTTTATCAAACTCAATTAAGCTATCTTAAATCTCTTGTTTTAATTTGTGTTTTATCATATATATCACTTCACGAGTATAAAACAAATTTATATAAATTAAAAACCAAGTGTTATTAAAAACCTACTCCCACCAAGGGATAAATTTATTACAATTCGCCCTATCCTCCTCTTCTTGATCTCTCTTGCTCTTTGAAAAAGTAACATATTCTCATCCTCCCACCACCATGGGAGGAGGGGATGGTGGGAGGAGGGGAAAGTAATTTATTTTGTTGTTTTTCTTTCTTTTATTTTCTTCTTCCCCTCGGTTTTTCAAATTTTCGCTTTGGTGGAAGTTTCTCCCTATGTATGTGTTAGTTTATTGTTTTGTTTTTTCATTGTCTTTTTTCATATGTTTTTAAGATCTATTTATATATTAGTATATTTTTTATTCTTCTCATGTCTCATTTGGAGTTCTTATGTTTGTGGTTGATCTACAAACCATAAATGAATTTGGTGGGGATAGTCCAAACCTTGTTTGAAAGCTGTGTCAGCGGTTACTCATTCAAACAAGAATCACAACCCATTGAGTTTGATTTGATGCTTTATGATGTATATCTATTTGGTTTAGATTTTTGTTTGCATCCTTCTCTTCCTTCATTTGAAAGATGGGAGTTTATTTGGGCATTTCTTGTTTGGCTTTGTATCTTGGTTGTTTGATTGTTTTGAATTGATTAATAACAAATACAATTTTCTTGCTATTAAAAAAAAGGTATTTTACACACCTAGCATCCTAATATGTAAAATAGAACTATAATATTTTGTATGTTATTTGGTACTATTATTTCTACACTATTTTAAAATGAATAAACTAAAGTCGCATTTGGATAGCAGGATTCAAGTTTGACGAGAGGATTGAAAGAATGATTTCAAATAGCTCCTTATATGATAATTTGAAATCCAACACAATAACTCAAAAAACAGTTCAAAATAAGAATCTATGGATATGAAATCCATTATAACCAAACAAGTTCAATGAATTTGTTATTAAGGATTGAAAAACCTTAGCTTCAAATTTATCAATTCAATTCATCCATCCAAATGAAGCTTAAAGGGATTACAAAAATTCAAGATGACTGATGCATTTGGTTCATAATCTACCCAAAGTATCAACATTTTATACAAAAGACAAATAAAAACAATTAAGTTATTGCAAGAGATACAGACAAAACAAAATAAAAGCTTTCAAACTTGAATCCTACTCGTATATGCTTGATATTTAACACCATTGACATATTACAGTGGCCTTCATATGTTTTTATGGCCCAAAGAAAATATAAGCCATTTTCGAATTAGCCTCACAAAATGTCCTTGTCAACTAGCCCAGCCAATGTCAAAAATACCTTAGTAACAACTAACTGTAATCTTTCGTTCGTGTCCAAATTCTTAACCTGATCATATGCTTGGCTCTATCACTGTCGGTATGGCATAACCATATCTTGCTTGAATCTGGAAGTTTTTTTCTTCAGACAAGACGCTCGTTCAATGTTTTATCACCTGCACCACTATTTGATATCCCAAAATCAAATAGGCATTTGTCTAAAAGTTTCGATTTTGGGAAAAGGAAGATAAACCTACTTCTTGCGCTTGCTTTTCTGAGAAGACGATGATGAAGGATTGCTGTGCCAATTCCTTTTCCGTTGGTTGATGAACCAATTGTTAATCTGTTTCAGTTGCAAACCTGTTTCTTGCACCAGTCTTGCCTTATCTTCCTCCTGACAGAGCATTCATTCAAATTTAAGACATAAGCGCAAACAGGGAAGGGGGTGGGGTGGTTTGCAATCACTAAAAAAGAGTGTTTCTCTGCTTCTGGCTGAAAAAAATCACTTTCAAGTGTTTGCAAATGTGAACGTTTGCTTGTGATCTGCTTCATTTAATCAAACAAATAAGCACTTATACAATTTTTTCACCCAAGACTCTCAACTTCTGATTCTCAACTATTTTTAGTTCTGCTACAATAAATCACTTCTTCTAAAAGCAGAAGTTTTGCAAACATTTCTAAGGCATTAGTTCAATTCTGAGAGAGAACATGTTTATGGGTTAATTACAAAAAATACCCTTAGGTTTAGTGTAATTACAAAAAAGACCCAACTATCTTCCAAAATTACAAATATCCCCTTAATATTTGTTTCCGTTTTACAAATTGCGCCCTCAATAGGAGGTATTTATTGAGTGAATACAAACCTGAAGGGTGTTTGTACTACTTTAAGGGGATATTTGTAATTTTGAAAGATAATTGGACTTATGTGTAATTAGACTAAACCTCGAGGATAATTCTTGTAATTTAATGATATATTTATAGAATGTGAATGCTTACTGTTGGATAAGGCCACTTGGAATGTGACTGCCACCAAGCTTTTAAAACCGACGTAGTATCACCGGGCAGTTTTCCCGCTCTCCTTTTTCTTAATATTTCTTCTCTTATATCAACAATCTTCTCCTTATAACCCTAGCAAGAAGAAGTCCTCGTTGAAATTAATTTAACACTCAAAAGAATGGCACAAAGCTAAAGTACCATGATTGAAGTTTACGCCTTTTCACCTGTTTCAACTCGTGTTTCAATTCTTGCCTCACACGTTCCATCAAGGATCTCTCGGTTTCGGTGGGGACTAAGGGACCAAATCCCATGTTGTCTGATCCATCCAGACTTTCATCGAACAAGTTAGTTTCGCTATCTGCCTGGTCCTCGTCATCATCAGACATGGTTGCTCCTGTACCTTCACCAGGCGATATCCCTGCCAAGAATTGTCCAAAAACATTGATGAGGAAACAACTGAGACGAAATTGGTATACTGATATAAAGCAAGAGTAGCATCTAAAATGTAGGTTATAATAGAATGAAGGGATAATTGCAAATACCACCCGTGAAGTTTATTCTAACTACAAAAAATCCAGTTATCTTTCAAAATTACTGGATTTTTCTGTAATTAGCCTGAACCTCAGGGATAGTTTTTTGTAATTACCCCCTCGAATGAAATGGAACTACATGGGACGGGTTATTATGTGATTTGTTTTTTCTTTTTGAGTTCAGAAGGGCTATAAAGGTTCAGTCAATGGCATTTGTAAAATTGATGCGATTTCATGCCGTAACCCGACTCTCATCTCTTTTTGGAACAGACAGCACACAGATATGTGGATGTAGATCAGATAACATCATAATGCCTCAAAATGGTTGGATGAAAAATTTAGCCTAATTCAACAATACATTGCAGGTAACCAAAGAAGGGAGAATTACAAATTTTGACTGAATAATATAAGAAATAAAAGTAGAGTTAAAGAATAGAAATAAGATTGCAATGTCGTGTCATAGAAAAACCATAGGTAGTTTCTACTGTTTCCCGTGATTTTAGAAAGAACCAAGTGCCGAAAGATGGCATGTGAGTATTATGGAATTTGGCCATGAAAATTGATCAGAAACCGAAAATCAGAGTTCAAAACTATTACGAACATTCAAGGAACTAATCAACTGTAGATGTAGAACTGGAGACACGATGGGATGTAGATGATAACCTGTCAAGCTTTGCAATGATTGCTCAAGCTCCCAACAAGCCATGACTGCTTCCATAGCATGAACACGAACATGTTGTTGCAGTTGTTCTTTAAAGGACGACAGCAATAGTACGTAATGCGTCTACACAAAGTTTCAAGTTTCAGAATTAGGAACACTAAATGACAAAAGCAATTATATAACAATTAATTCAAAACTTGGCTAAAAGCTATGGATGTTTATGTTAGTTCTGGTTCAATTAATATCACCGTAAGTGAACTTAGATCAAAGACGAAGGAACGTTCCATCTGCTGAGCTCTCTGCTTCGAACATTTAAGTTTTATCTATTTTTCAGAGGAGAACAACTTCTAGAAGCAATAACAAATCATGTAATAAGTGGAGCTACATCAAGAACAAGATTCTCCAAAGCACTATAAAATTTGAGTTCCAATTATTAGTGTACCGAAAACCACATGATTCCTCTTTTGATGCGACAATCAGATATACCTACTCATATGAGTATATGACAGGCTTGAAGTCCAGCTATATTCCTCCAGGAATCACAACTTGTACAAAATATCATCAAATCGACGGTCTCAGTTTGAACTTTACCTGTCCTCTCTCCTACTTATTCTCTCCTATCCTTGTTTGATCACGGAACATCAAGATTTTAATGAGACCCGCTATATTAATCAACCAACCAAGGCAAGACAGTATTTAAATCTCTCTACTAGGCAAACAAAGGAGAGCTAACTAAATCTATTTATGTTGTATGACTTCCAGAAAACCTGAAATGACTGGAGGAACAAAACATCCTCCCAATTTTAACCCAATCATGGAAATTCCGAGGAATAAATGCAACATCATTTAACACCAAAATTCCAACACTTTGGGAGACAATTAGTCATTTTCCCACACAGGGATTAAAAGATGGTAAATATAATTAGGAAAACTGAACTTCCTCAATTACAGTCATTTCCTTGAATTATAGAAGATGAATTAACTGAAAACAGAATTTTTATCCAACAGATTACAGAAGCGACCTATCCACGACCCATGAATCAAAAAATTCAACACCAGAGATCTAAAAATTCAATCTTGAAAATTATCAACAAAAGAAATATTTACAAAAAAAATGCAATAATAGTACAACCAAAACCCAAGACCTCAAAATCCCGTTTCAAGAACCCAAAAACCAAATTGACCCAGAAAAGTATAACCACTAAATAATCACAAAAATACACATTTTTTTTATATCCATCACTGATAAACTAGATAAAAAATGTAAATACGTTGCTTGCAAGAAACAAATACGGATGTACCATGAAATTGTCGAGGTCTTTATCATCGAGGGCTGCTGACCTTGTCCAAGAACAGAATACTTGGCCACCACCTGCTGCGACTGAGCAAGCTGGGCGTCGATCCTCGGCAGCTGGTCCACCGGCGTAGCTATACGGAGGCACGAAACATGCGCCGACAGCAACTGTTCATACAGAGGGTGGCTCAAAATATCCGCCTTGCACTTTTCTCTCTCCCAGTTGGTGTTATTGCCGCTGCTATTACTCTTATCTCCGCCGCCGCCGCCGCTGTCTTGGAGGTGATCATTGTTCTCCGGCGGGGTATGGGGGCTGGGTTGACTCTGGGTGGGGAGCCACTGGTGGTGGTGGAGAGCGGAGTTGTTGAGCCATGCGGTGGTGGTGGGCGGAGGCGGGGGTTTATCGTCAGGGGAGAGGTGGTGATCGGGGAGGATGGAGCGGAAGACGGCGGCGGAGGGGTGGTGGTGGTGGTCGGGGTAGTGGGGATGATGGAGGGGCATTTCTTGGGATAGATGATGGTGGTGGTGGTGGTGGTGGTCCTGAAATGCCATGTCTGTATGTGTGAATGATGAGGCTATTTTCAAAGCTGCGTATAACACTGTGATTATATAGTAGCTGATGCTATTAAGAGTTAAGACTTTCAGAGAGAGAGAGAGAGAGAGGGAGGGTGGGGGGGTTCAAGTGTGACAAGGAACATGGATGTTGAAGCAGTGAGAGGTTTTATTTATTTGATTTTTAAAATAAAAATCTAGAAATTTGAAGTTTTATTTTTATTTTTATTTTTATATAACCCTTTGATTAAATATGTCATTTTTGAGTTGTTTTATATTTATTTTAGAGTCTAATCAATTGGTTTTAAAATAGAACATTATTTGGGTGGCTACATCTTTCCATAACTTCAAGTATGGGTAAATCCTTTCTCAGGCATAGCATTTCAACCTAGTAAAGGACTTGAGTGACGTATTATCTGCTTGTTGGCACCGGCAGCGTGGAGACTCAAATCCCCTGGTAATAGGGTGGAGAAAGATTTCTTGTGTGGTGACTCAGTCTATGGCACCTCAGGATCCTGACTTGTTGAGACACATCCAGCGATTCATCTCTTCCACAAAGCTCTAGGGCAAAGGCAGTAAGGGCCCTCACGGATGGGGTTCATCCTTTAAGTATGGGTCGTACCTAGTGATCTCCTCTTGTATTGGAGTGGGACGTTTCAAATGTCGATCATACTAAGTCCCCGAAATTTAATAGTAGAGATGTCCCTATCATATTTGGTATGGTTAAAGTGTGCATTATATCATGTAAAAGTGACAAACCGTGTAATCATGTCGTGTTTTTTATCGACATGATAATGACACGATAAGGTCAAACACAAATACGAACACAATACGATGAGGATCTGCTCCAACATGAACACAAACACAAAAATTTTCGTGTCGACACGACACGATTTGACACGATAACTCAAAAATAAAAAGAAATTAATTTACACGTTAATACACGATAGCAAATTACACGATATGACATGATATTACACGATAATACATGATACAAACATACAAAACATCAGATTATCATTTTACTAACAGGTAAACGTGTAATTATCGTGTCACTATCGTATCCTTACCGTGTCACTATCATATTTACACGAGCATAACACGAACACGACACGAACACGATAAGGCTAAATAATAACCCATTATTTTCGTATTATTTTAGGTAATCGTGCTATCGTCGTGTCGTGTCAAGAATTGTCACTCCTAATATTTGTCCCCCAAGATTTAACATTATTCAAGGTTTAAACCTTCAACACGTAAATTCGGGCTTGACAACCGCTTTATACGTTAAGGTTTCACCCTCCAGTAGGTAAATTCGGGCTTGACAACCGCTTTATACGTTAAGGTTTCACCCTCCAGTAGGTAAATTCGGGCATGACAACCGCTTTATTTGTTAAGGTTTCACCATCCAGCAGGTAAAATCGCAAATGCCCATCCTTTATACTTCAAGATTTCACCCTCCAGCAGGTAAATTCAAGCATGACAATCGCTTTATACATTAGGGTTTGATACTCAAATTATTAAAGTTTCATGTATACATTTTCACCCTCTGCAGATAAATCCGGGCATGATAGACGCTTCATACGTTAGGATCGGATACTCGACTTATTGAAATTTATGTATACATTAGGATCGGATACTCGACTTATTGATGTTTAATGTATTTTAATTCTTAGGGTGATATGGCGAATAAGATCTACATAGATTATTATCAGAAGTGTACTTTTGATCTTTTATTCAAAAATTTATATGCGATCTTTTTTTTTGGGAGAAAAATTGTATACTGGCAAAATGCCTATGGTTAAAAACCACTGAATCTATAATTAAATATAGATTAAAATATAAAAAAAAAAGAATGTACTCATATATTTAAAATATGAAGTAGTAATAAAACCTTAGATTAAAATTTAAAAACTGAAACTGAAATGTACACTTATCATATAATTAATATTTGAGTAATTATTGATACGTATTAATATCTCATATTTAGATTAAACATTTCTTTTTACAATCGCGTCAAAAACTGGCCTTTTTCTCACATTTTTGCACATACAAAAGATTCTAATATAAATTGCTCGAACTTTTATATGTTGAGAAATATTTTAGGCAAAAAAAAATAACATAAGTATTATGACAAAAGGCTCGTGAACCATGAGGTGGACTTTAACATTAGAATATTTCACAAGATTACAAGGGGGGATCACAAGTGTAATAGTGAAATTTTGTGTATAAATAAATGGGAAGTGAAATGAGATGATACAAGGTTTCATAACAAAAACATCATTGTTGCTTACTTTGCTTCCTGTAGTGCTTTACCTACTTTATATTTCAATAATTACAATATCATATCATATATATAAATAAATGTATCATAAATATTAGATATAAAATAGAGATCATTTACAACACATTATTAGCACGAGTTATTGCTCGATAAAAGATTTGTATATTTCAGGTTTGAATTTATTGGTACTAATTTATTTTTATTCTCTTTGTAGAAAAATGGCCGGTATCAAAAAGCAAAAATTCCAGATCCTTGACACCACTGGCGATAATTATTTATCATGGTGTCTCGATGTTAAATTGCACCTTCAGGATCAAGATCTAGCTAAAACATTGAAGCCTGTAAAAATTGAAGAGGTTGTGGTAAAAGATGAGGCAAGCGCAATGATATTTATTCGCTATCATCTCTCTGATGATTTAAAAAATGAATATATACAAATTAAAAGGCCTTCTAAGCTCTGGCAAAAGCTCAAAGATAGATTTGATCACACTAGAACTGTGATACTCCCGCAGGCACAATATGACTGACAACAAATGAGATTGTAGGACTTCAATTCCCTTGCCGACTATAATTCGACATTATTTAAAATTGAGTCCCCACTGGCTCTTTGTGGGACAAAATTATCTGAATATGATAAATTGGAGAAAACTTTCTCCACTATGCATAAATCGAATATTGTGCTCCAACAACAGTATAGACAACGATAGTTTAAAACATATTCTGAATTGATCTCGGTTTTTCTCGCGACAGAGAAAACCAATGAATTGATGTTGAGAAATCACGATTTGCGGCATTTGGGTCTAATGCAGTGCCTGAAGCACATGCTAACTCCGGTAGGGGAAGGGGCCGATTTAGAGGCCATGAGCATAAACCCGGGCACGGTAGTCGCAGGGGTCGTGGCCGTGGTGGTCCACATCAAAATACTCACAGATATGAATGTGGCGGTCGTAATTACTACAATCGAGATAATTATCATTAATCCCGCCAAAATGATTATACGGTCAAACATGGGTATCAAAATCAGTCAAATCGTGATAAAGAAAAAATGACAATGGAAATAACAGGTGGTGATCTTTGTAACAGATGTGGTATGACAGGACATTGGGCCAAAACATGTCAAACTGTCCAGCACCTGGTAAATCTATACCAGGAATCAAAGAAAAATAAAGGCAAAAAAATGTTCAAACGCATGCCACTAAGGCAGTGGAGCCACCTATTACTAATGAGACCTACACATCTGAAATTATACGCGATCAGAATCCTGTCAAGTATTGGAAATCACTCGATATATCCGATTTTCTTGAGGATCATGAGGCACAAGGTGCCGACTAGATAAATCAAAAATAGATTCAATATTTGTATGTTATTTCTCTTGGATGGTATATTTCTGAGATTAAGTGTGTTGTACCCGCATTTGTACTTATTCCGGATGATACATTCCCGATTTTAAGCTTTTAATATGAAATAATAAATCTGTTTGTGTCTAATATTTTCGATCATAAAATATCAGTAAATTTCTACCAAAACATTCACAAATTTTACATTCAATTTTTCACATTAATTTCTCTCCTCTGACGGCTATATTAAATGGTTATGAATAGTAACTTTTATCTATAAATATACCTACATTTCATTCAACAAATTTACAAATATTCTCTCATCTTTCTAAAACTTTACATTTCTTTCATTCCAAAAAATGGTTAACTTAATGGTAGTATTTCTCATTACAATGGTCTTCATATACACTATCCTGCTTTTTGTTGGAGAATATACTCCAAGACAATTTTGGCTTATGATTGAACTTCTTATCTTCACAATTCTTCCTATGTTAGCCGTAATAATTTATTTTAGCACGATATAATAGTTAGATGATTATGTATATTATGTTGTCGAATAAAATCTTTTATATTTAAAATTTTGTTGGACATTGATGTTATTTAGTTATTTTTACATTTCAATGAAAGAATTCTTTTTTGATAATCATATAATATTAATTTAATAATAATTATAACAGGTACACATGGGAAAACACCGAGAAAAGAAACTATTGTCCACTTGATAGTGCAACAACGCACTCAATATTAACAAATAAAGTATATTTTTCGAGTATGAAATTGTGCAAGGCACAAGTTACAATTATATCTGGTCCCGTTGAGATTATTAATGGCTCCAGGAATGCAACAGTGGTATTGCCTAATGGTACAATCTTGCATATTGAAAATGCATTATTATTTAGTAGATCAAAAAGAAATCTGCTAAGTTTTAAGGATGTGCGTGATAATGGCTATCATTTGGAGACACTAAATGAGAATAACAAAGAGTGTATATGTATCATATCCTAAGAAACGGGAAAAAGAATTACCCATGAGAAATTTGAAGCAACAACTTCTGGATTGTATTGTGTCCAAACTAAAGCTTTGAATCCTACGCAACCATACCATGGAAGCTGGTGAATCCTGATATATTTGGGTTATGACATGATCGCCTAGGACACCTATGTATGATGCGTAGGATTTTTGAACACACTAATGGGCATCCATTAAAAGGCACGAAGATGGTGGTGTCCAAAGATTATTTCTGTGAATCGTGTTCACAAGGAAAATTTATTACTAAACCTTCCATGGAAAAAGTTGGTTTTGAATCACCATCATTTTTACAACGTATTCATGGTGATATTTATGGACCAATACATCCCACAAGTGGACCATTTTGATATTTCATGGTCTTAGTAGATGCATCGTATAGATGGTCACACGTATGTCTATTATCTACTAGGAATATTGCATTTGCTCGATTATTAGCGCAAATTATTATACTCTGAGCACATTTCCCTGATTATCCCATCAAGAAATAAGGATGGATAATGTCGGAGAATTTACATCAAAAAGTTTTGATGAATATTGCACAGCACTGGGAATTAATGTTGAACACCCAGTATCACGTGTTCATACTCAAAATGGATTGGCAGAATCCCTGATTAAACGAGTTCAAATATTTGCTCGTACATTATTAATGAGATCAAAGCTCACTAGTGCATCATGGGGTCATGCAAAGATTGCATGCATCAAAGACTTATAAGATTACGCCCATTGCTTATCATATGCACTTCCCAATGCAATTAACTCTTGGTTTTGAGCCAAGTATTTCGCACCTACGCACTTTTGGGTGTCTTTGTTGAATCACCGATTCCACCACCTTAAAGGACAAAAATGGGTCCACAACATAGACTTGGTATATACGTTGGATTTGATTCTCCGTCATTTATTCGGTATTTAGAACCAGTGACGGGAGATTTATTTACTGCTAGATTTGTGGATTGTCATTTTGATGAGACACAACATTTCCTTCAATGGGAAGGAATAAAGATATTTTAGATAAACAAAAACTAGTTGAGAGTATCTTCTGGAATGAACAAAGCTTATCCCATTTATTTCCACGTACTTTCTGAATGTGAAACTGAGGTGAATAAAATCATTCATTTACATAATATTGTGAATAGATTTTCTGATGCATTTAATGATGCTAGTAAAGTCACGAAGTCTCATATTCCGGCTACAAATGCTTCAGCCAGGATTATTGTTCCAAATGAAAATAAGAAAATGAATGATGATATCCCACGACAAAAACGTGGTAGACCTATTGGCTCAAAAAATATTGTTCCTTGAAAAAGAAAGGGGAGAATTGATACTAATGAGCATGCTCCAGACGAATCTATAGAGCCTAATATCTCAGAAAATGTACAAATCAAAAATTCTGATATCATTGAGAATCCCATGAGCTATAGTAATGAAATATGGGATCAAAATGAAATAATTATTGATGATAATTTTGCATTCTCGGTTGCTCAAGAAATTTTAAATGATGATTATAATTGTGAACCACGTTCTATAATGGAATGTCGTCAAAGGCCTGATTGGCCTATGTGGGAGGAAGCAATAAAATCTGAATTAGCCTCCCTAGAAAAACGAAATGTATTTGGACAAATTACTCGAACTCCAAACAATGTAAAACCCATTAGATACAAGTGGGTATTTGTTCGAAATAAAAATGAGAAAAACGAAGTCGTGAGACATAAAGCCCAACTGGTGGCTCAAGAATTCTACCAGAGACTTGGGATAGATTATGATGAAATATATTCACCTGTGATAGATACAAGCACATTTCGTTTTCTTATCAGTATGGTTGTCCATGAGAATTTAGACATGCGTCTAATGGACGTAGTGACGGCATATCTATATGGTTCATTAGATTCTGATATTTATATGAAAATTCCATATGGATATAAATGCCAAAATCAGATACTCCCCGTGAATTATACTTGATCAAATTGCAAAGATCGTTGATGGATTAAAGAAATCCTGTCGCATGTGGTATCATATACTTAATGAATACCTTTCTAAGGAAGGTTATAAAAATAATACCATTTACCCATGTGTTTTTATTAAAAGATCATATACAGGATTTGCTATCATTGTTGTATACGTCGATGAATTTGATTGGAAGACCTTGGAAAAACTAAACTGAGGTGAAAGATCTTCGAAAAACTAATTCATGTAAACCTTGGAATTATCTAAAGAAAGAGTTTGAGGTGAAAAACCTTGGAAAAACTAAATTATGTCTTGGTCTTAAGTTAGAGCATAAAGATAATGGGATACTTGTCCACCAATCTGCTTACACTAAACAGATACTCAAATAATTTAATATGGACAAGGCTCATCCCTTGAGTACCCCTATGGTTGTGCGCAGTTTAGATCCCGAGAAAGATCCCTCCCGACCAAAGGAATTTGATGAAGAGATTTTAGGTCCTGAAGTGCCTTACCTTAATGCTATTGAAACATTAATGTATCTAGCACAATGTACTCGACCTGATATTTCTTTTGCAGTAAATCTACTTGCATGATACAGTTCTGAGCCAACTCGAAGACACTGGAATGGTATTAAACACATTATTCGATATCTCAGTGGTACTACAAATTTGGGGTTATTCGATTTCAAGAAATCCACTAACTCTGGGTTAGTTGGTTATCTTTCAAGTTGGATATAGATCCGATCCGCACAAAGCTCGATCCTGTTGGTTAATTATTTTGCTATAACATTACAGACTATATCATGACGATCTATCAAATAAATATTAGTTGCTACTTCTTCCAATCACTCTGAAATCATTGCTCTTCATGAAGCTGACAAAGAGTGCGTTTGGTTAAGATCAGTTATAGCTCATATACGAAATGCTTGTCAGTTGAAACCAGTTACAGATACTCTTACTATTATTTATAAGGATAATGTAGCATGCATAGCACAAGTGAGAGGTGGTTACATAAAAGGTGATAGGACCAAGTATATTTCACCAAAGTTTTTCCACACACATGAACTCCAGAAAAGTAGAGAGGTAGATGTTCAACAGATTCGATCATGTCACAATCTTGCCTATTTGTTTACAAAATCCTTACCAACGTCTACATTTGAGAAGTTGGTTTACGGCGTCGGAATGAGAAGAGTCCATACGAAGCAAGATTGATGGATCAATTATGCAGATAATATTCTTCATTTCAAGAGGAGCAAATATATCGTGCGTTGTACTCTTTTTCCTTACATCGGTTTTTATCCCATTGGGTTTTTCCAGCTTAAGGTTTTTAACGAGACAACTTTTGCACAAGATCTGGATTTGAGAATGTACTCTTTTTCCCTTATGTCCGATTTTTCCCACAGGATTTTCCGGCTTGAGGTTTTTAACGAGGCATACTCATCCAACATACAACAATACTACGTCTAAGGGGGAGTGTTACGACAAAAGGCTCGTGAATCATGAGGTGGACTTTAGCATTAGAATATTTCACAAGATTATAAGGGGGGATCACAAGTGTAATAGTGAAACTTTGTGTATAAATAAGTGGAAAGTGAAATGAGATGATACAAGGTTTCATAGCAAAAACATCATTGTTGCTTACTTTGCTTCCTGTAGTGCTTTACCTACTTTATATTTCATTAATTACAATATCATATCATATATATAAATCTACGTATCATAAATATTAGATATAAATTAGAGATCATTTACAACACTAAGGGATTATTATAAGGAATGAGGGGTGGACTGTGGAAGGGTTGGGGGTGGGGGATTTAATATAGTTCTTCTTTTATCCTATTATTAAAAAGAACAAATATCAAACATGAGTAGCATATTTATACTTGCAAACTAAAATTAATTACAAGTCTTTGCTTATAATAGGGGAGAAAACACATGAACATTCAATGTATACTTCAATATTTTTTGGTGGTTCATTTTTGCCACATGAGTATGATATTCTCTCTTTTCTTTTAATAACGGTCGAAGATACATTAATATTTACACTTAAATTCAATTTCATTAGGTGCAAATATTTATATTATTTAGAACATGAGGGTATTAAATAATTTATATATATAAGTAGACTAATAGTCACACTAGTAAGATTATTGAACTCAAGACTTTTTTTTTATCGTGAGCATAATTTTATAATTTGAATAAGATCTGAATTAACATAATATTTTACGAACTGAGTAATTGTAAAAAACCAAATTTTTGCAAGAGTGGAGAGGGAAAAATAATTGACAATTGTCTAATTTTGTAATGAATTTCTCAAGTATCAACCCAAAGTAAAGAACATGTCTTCAATGAAATCCATCAACATTTCAGCACACTATTGTTAACAGATGATAATAAGATTTCAGATTAATTGTGTAAATGTCTGTAATTCAGTTGGTTGAGCCGTTGTAATCCATGTCATGCCAACGTGATCAAATTTCACTAGTCTCACCTTTCATACGGGACCTTGTACTTAAAACAAAAAAAATTTCAAGTTGATTAAAAAAATATATTAACTCTTGAAATTCGGTCAACTCAATAACTGGTTTTACTTTGTAATTAGGCTAAAATTTAGGGATAATCTTAGTAATTTATCCTAAGATTTCACGAGAAAAAACGTTTTTCATGTGTCTGCAATCTATCCAAACTTTTAGATAAATATAAATAGAAAAATTTCCACAAAAACTACTTGTGAATGACATTTTTTTCAAAAAAAAATGATTTAATTAAAAAGTTGGAGTCGAAAAAAGAAAAAGGGGAAAAGATTGATAGTTCTTAAGAACTAGGTGACTAACAAATTTTGGGTAAAAAATATAACTGGTAGAAGGTTTCTGTTTATGAAAATGGCAATGATATAATGTATAGGTTTAAGTAAAGGTCAGAATTAGATTCTGTCTCCGCAAGATGAAAACTCCCCGTATACCGAGTGCTTACGATTCCGGCGCTCGCCTCTAAGATACAACGACTTTTAACAGTCCCGGTTAGCAGCACAACAAAACCGGAACAACAGCGAACAACAAGTTGTTCTTAACTTTCAAGCTTTTGAATGGATTGTAAGGCAATATGTTTGAATGCAATATGACCAGTTGATTATCTGATTTCGTGTGTTTTTTTCATTAGTAGGGTCGAGTAATTATAGGCCATAGGTGCCTCGTATGGAAAGATCACGTCTTTTGGCTCAAAAAGACACATTTGCACTGAACAGACGCACCTGCGCAGGGGAGCACGACCAGACGCACGGGCCGTGCTCTTGCCGTCTTATTTGGCGCTGAAAAGTTGGGCACCAGCCAAAGACGACCCAGGACGCGCGTCCGTGCTCCGCCCATGCGCGCAGCGCAAAACTTCGGCAGTAGCGCGACTCGACCGCACGGCCGTGCTTTCGCCCGTCAAAATCTTGGTCCGAAACATTTCCCAGGTTGAACTCATTTAATTAATTACGAAAATTAATTAAATATTTAATTTTAAAGATTTTTGGTCAAAAAGAATAATGGTCCAAGCCCAAGCCGACGACTGGACCGGGTCGGCCGAGCGAGCGGCGGGCGGGCGGCGGCGGCGGCACGCGCGCGCGTCTGTGCTTTGAACCAAACCCACAAGCATGTAGGTCCTCACCCCTTTAAAACCTTGGGTGCCCCAAGGGCCCAAACCCATATGTCCAACTTGAGATATATTAAGTGTGCAACTTTATCCTCTTTTTCCTATGTGGGATGGAACATCTCTCCTTCCCCACATTTTCCATTTTTCATACCATTTATTTGTATTAAGTGACTAACTTCTAGCATTAATTTCTCATTCACCCAGAATCGGTTTTGAGAAATTCTAAATGTTATTCTCATCTACTCTCTTAGTAGAATTTTTACAAATAATTTAATTCCATTTTCACTAATGAAAACCACTTAATTATTTGGTCAAAATCGGGTCAACACCCCATTTATCAAAGACCAAATTCCGACAATGCCCCACATGAATGAAATTAATTCATGCGTGTATGCAGATTCGCTTGAAAGTCTCGGCGAATCGTTATTGCATCAGGATAGGTAGCTTGTGGCTTTGAACCTTCCTTAGTAAAATACTATCAGATTTACTAGCTTCTTAATGACGCGATGTCTTGAACTACTCAGCCGTTTGTGTAAACCAAGACAACAGTACTTACACAATAACAACTCTAACACTTGTTTTTCTCACGTTGTGTCCATTTCGGCCCTGGACCATATCTTAGATTTATAAGTGTTTCTTCTGAAGCGGCCATTACTTCTCACTTATATAGGTGATCTCCTAATGAAAAATATCCTGCCATACTCCACCTTTCGGTATAGGAATCATTAAAAGTCTTTAAACTTAACCTCACCACATTCAGCAGGTTTACATACACTTGGATGTATCGAGAATGAGCTAACACATTTTCCAAGTGTTCAGTTGAACATTCATAACTTAGTTGTCCCATTGAACCAAGGTCTTGGGATCTCCAATTCACAAGGTTGGGTTACCGCTATGAACATTCTTTAAGTTGTGGATTTTAAACCCATTCTCCTTAACAGTTTATACATTTGATCTCGATTTATGCCTTTCGTAAGCGGATCCACAAGGTTTTCCTTTGACTTCACGTAGTCAACCGAAATAACCCCATTCGAAATCAACTGTCTAATGGTATTGTGTCTCCGACGTATATGTCTAGACTTACCATTATACATACTACTTTGTGCCCTTCCGATTGCTGATTGACTATCACACGATGTATCATAACAAAGAAGCACAGGCTTATTCCAACAAGGAATATCCTCTAAGAAGTTTCTAAGCCATTCCGCTTCTTCTCCAGCTTTATCCAAAGCAATGAACTCGGATTCCATAGTGGATCGAGCTATGCACGTTTGCTTAGAAGACTTCCACGACACCGCTCCTCCACCTATTGTGAAAACAAATCCACTTGTGGACTTGGAGTCTTTTGTATCTGATATCCAATTGGCATCACAATATCCTTCTAATACTGCTGGATATCTCGTATAAAGTATTCCATAGTTCATGGTATACTTTAAATATCTAAGTACCCTTGTCACGGCTTTCCGGTGATCCGTACTCGGGTTACTCGTGAACTACTTAGTTTACTCATGAAATATGCAATGTCTGGACGTGTACAATTCATTAAGTACATCAGACTGCTAATTACCCTTGCATATTCCAGCTGAGAAACTGGTTCGCCTCTATTATTGGCCAAGTGTAGACTTAGATCCACAGGTGTCTTAGCCGGAGGACTATCAAAAGCATTAAATCTTCTAAGTATGCTTTCGACATAATGGGACTGTGACAAGACAATTCCATCTGAAGTCCTAGGGATTTTAATCCCTAATATAACATCAGATAATCCCATATCCTTCATGTCAAAGTTCTTCTTCAACATGTTCTTAGTATTCATGATTAAATCATGACTACTACCCATGATCAACATATCATCCACATAAAGGCATACTATGACGTAATCATTTGTAGTACCTTTAATGTAGACACACTTGTCACATTCGTTGATCTTGAAACCATTTGACTTCATAGTCGAGTCAAAATTTTAATGCCATTGCTTAGGTGCTTGTTTTAGTCCATAAAGTGACTTAACAAGTTTACACACCTTTCGCTCTTGACCGGGTGCAACGTACCCCTCGGGTTGTTCCATATAGATCTCCTCTTCAAGCTCACCATTCAAGAAGGCAGTCTTAACGTCCATTTGATGTATCTCAAGGTTATGCAAAGTCGCAATAGCAATGAGAACACGAATGGACGTAATCTCGTGACGAGGAGAATATGTATCAAAGAAGTCATATCCCTCATTTTGTCTAAACCCTTTAGCTACCAATCGGGCTTTATACTTGTCGATAGATCCATCTGCTTTATACTTTCTTTTAAGGATCCACTTGCATCCCAAAGGTTTGCAACCCGGTGGGAGATCAACCAACTCCCAAGTGTGATTTTGCATGATGGAATCTATCTCATTATTGATAGCTTCTTTCCCAGAGAGGAGCTCGGACTAGACAATGCTTCTTGAATAGTTCGGGGTTTGTTTTCTAACATATAAGTTAGAAAATCAGGACCAAAAAACTTAGCTACTTTTGTCCTTTTACTGCGTCTTGGTTCCTCTTCATCATTACTTTGAGGTAACCTTGCAGTATAATAAGTCCGTTTACTCGAACTTTCTTCTTTCCGTTCTTTGTTCGGAATGATATTCTCGAAGAATACAGCATTCCTTGATTCAATGATCATACCTTCATTTATATCAGGAATTGCTGACTTGTGCACTAAAAAGTGATATGCACTACTATTGTTTGCATATCCAATGAAAGCACAATCGATCGTCTTCGGACCAATTCTTACTTGTTTCGGCTTAGGTACTTCGACTTTAGCCAAACACCCCCACACTTTGAGGTAATTTATATGACTGTTTACGTCCTTTCCATAACTCATATGGAGTTTCGTTTTTACCTTTGTGTGGGATCTTATTAAGAATGTAGTTCGCTGAAAGTATGGCTTCCCCCCGCAAGTTTTGGGGCAAGCCAGAACTTAACAACATCGCATTCATCATCTCCTTAAGAGTACTATTTTTGCGTTATGCAACACCATTTGATTGAGGTGAGTAAGGTGCAGTCGTTTGATGAATTATACCCGCTTCCGATCAAAATTCTTCAAAAGGAGCAACATACTCTCCGTCTCTATCACTTCGAATCATCTTAATTTTCAAATTAAGCTGATTTTCAACTTCATTCTTATAAGTCTTAAAAGCTACTAAAGCTTCATCTTTGATTTTCAAAAGATACACATAGCAATATCTTGTGCAATCGTCTATAAACGTTATGAAGTATTTTAACCCGCCTCGAGTTTGCACAAGTTTTAAATCATACACATCTGTATGAATTAACTCGAGTGGTTTGGTACTTCTCGTTACCGAATGAAATGGTGCTTTGGCCAATTTTGATTCAATACAAATTTCGCATTTGTCTTGTGAATCGGTTTTAAACGTAGGTATTAATTCCAGATTCACTAACCTTTTAATTGTGTTGAAGTTTACGTGTCCTAATCTATCATGCCATAAATTAGAACAATCCAACAAGTAAACAGAAGTAATGTTTTTATTCTTCGCCTCTTGGCGGAAAACAGACATTACAGACATTTTAAACAGGCCCTTATCAAGGTAACCTTTACATAAAACAGACCATTCTTGGTCATTACAAACTTTTCAGACTCAAACACTAGTCTAAATTCGGCCTTGCTAAGAAAAGGACTGGAAACCAAGTTCTTGCGGATGTCTGGGACATGCAGCACATCTACAAGTGTAAGCTCCTTCCCGGAATTCATCTTGAGCACCACCTTTCCAAGTCCAATGATGTTGGAAGTCGAAGAGTTCCCCATGAACAACTTCCTTCCATTAATCGGAGTGTAGAAGGAGAACATCTCCTTGTCGGCAAATATGTGATGAGTAGCCCCGGTATCTATCCACCACTCCCTTGGGTTATCCACCATATTGGCTTCAAACAAAAAGGCGGAGAGATCGAGCTCCGACAAGTCTATTGGAACCGACTTGTCCTCCGTCACATTAGCTTGTTGGTTGCCACCTTGATTGCCCTTCTTCGGATGTCGGCAATCCTTAGCCATGTGGTTCGGTTTGCCACAATTGTAGCAATTTCCCTTAAACTTTTTGGCTTTTCCTTTTTCCTTTCCGGAGTGCTTGCGTTTCTTGCTAGTGCTTGATTCTGCAAGATTAGCCTTAGCCTCCATTCCAGACTTGCTGGATTTCATATCTGATTTCCGGTTGTCTTCTTCGATGCGAAGCCGAACAATCAGATCCTCAAGCCCCATCGCTTTGCGCTTGTGCTTGAGGTAATTTTTGAAGTCCTTCCACAATGGCGGCAACTTCTCGATTATCGCAACCACTTGAAAGGATTCATTCAAAATCATCCCTTCAGACACTAAGTCGTGAAGTATGATTTGAATCTCCTGAACTTGGCTGATCACCGTCTTGGTGTCAACCATCTTGTACTCCATAAATTTGCCAACAACAAATTTCTTTGTGCCGGCATCTTCCGTCTTGTACTTCTTCTCCAAGGAATCCCACAGTTCCTTGGACGTCTTGAACGTGTTATAGACGTTGTAGAGAGTGTCGTCTAGCTCGTGACAACACGTGCCAAACATCCACAACGATTCTCCGGTTGTTGTCAGTTTTGTCTTCGCCTACGGAGGGAGGAGGGTCGTCCTTCAGAAAACGTGACAACCCCAAGGTTGTCAAGTAAAAGAGCATCTTCTGTTGCCAACGTTTGAAGTCGGCGTCGGAGAACTTGGGCTGCTTTTCGCCGTGAGCGGGAGCAGCAACCATTGGTGTGAAAGAGATTGAACTGGATTCCATCGTCTTCAACATAAACAAAGTTTCCGTCTTGCGATTGTTGGGTAAAAAATATAACTGGTGGAAGGTTTCTGTTTATGAAAATGGCAAGGATATAGTGTATAGGCTTAAGTCGAGGCCAGAATTAGATTCTGTCTCCGCAAGACAAAAACGCCCCGTATACCAAGTCTTCTGATTCGCGCGCGCCTCTAAGATACAACTGTTTGAAAAATGATTTTATCATGATTTTGATGATTTTGTTTTTACACCAAAACAATGGTTTTAAAGGTTGTCCAAATACTCCTAAATGATTTAAAATAGTTTTAATATTTTCCGGAGTATTTGCTCAAGTCTATTTTCGATTAATATTGGACAACACTTTCAAAGATTTTATGTCAATGGGTTTTCACATTGAAACTATATTTCTAATATTGTCCTAAATACTCCCGATTAGTTTAAAATGTTTTTACGAATTTTTCGGAGTATTTCTTGAGGTTAATTTTCGATAAAAATTGGACAATATTTGTCTCTTGGTCGGCGGTCGCTCTATATAGGGCAACCCGTACTGAAGATGATTTTGAAACAGAAAATGAGACGGAAGAAAAATCAAGCGGTCGCCGGTCGCCTGGCCGATCGGCCGGTCGGGTCGCCAGGTCGACCGGCACTGCAAGTGTGCAAAATCTCCTTGTTCTATTTTTGGAGAGGTCGATCGGCTAGGGGGTGATGTCGGCCGGTCGAGCACCCCCTCGACCGGTCGCCCCGTGTAATTTTTCAGTACATTTTCAAACGTCCTTTTGTGCGCAACCGGTCGCCCTTTAGTTTGACAGCAAAAATATAACCGTTGTACAGCAGACCATTCTTCCTTAAAATGTGGGATTGTTCTATAATCTGATTTTTGTATCCTTATGAGACAACCATATTTATTTTTAATCTCTTTGTCTTATTTGTAGACAAAAGAAAACATGGAGGAGCCCATGAAGGAGCCTATGTTGGAGGAGCCTTTGGAGGAGCCTATGTTGGAATTCAAATTTGAAGGCTCTCCTATAAATAGATGAAAGCTTGAGGGATCAAATACAAGATTTGATACAAACAACAAGAGATATCACAAGCACATAATCTTTGTTATTCATTTCAACATTCTTGTTGTAATAGCCTAAGTACTATCACTTTCACATCTTGAGGTCTAGGCTTTCATTCTTGATTACACTTGCACTTTTGAGTTGTAATATTTTTCAAAGTGTAATCTTGATTGTAATTCATCAACCAAACACAAGATATCCTTGTGAGTATTATTGTGGTAAGAATACACTTGGGTGATCTAGGTGATAGGTGTTTCAAGAGTGTGGTGCTCTTGAGGTATTGAAGAATTTGGTATTCTTCAAGATTGAAGATTGTGGTGATCTTCAAAGGTGCCGTTGAAGGAAGATTGTGGTAATCTTCAAAGGGAGATTGTGGTAATCTCCAAAGGTGGTGTTGGAGAGTTCGGTGCTCTTCAAGTCGGAAGATTGTGGTGATCTTCGCAAGGTGCCGTTGAGGATTGTGGTGATCTTCAAAAGAGATTGTGATAATCTTGAAGGTGTTGTTGAAGAAGAGTGTGGTGCTCTTCAAGGTGTTGTTGTAAGTTGGTGTTGTATTAATTTTTGGTAAATTAATAAAATCTTTTTTCTTTTTGAAATCCATCCCGGATATACTGGGGTGGTAGAGGATTAGGCCCTAGGTGGGTTGAACCTCTTTAAATCGACGTGTGTTGTTTACATTCCGCACCTTTGTTATTATCTTGGCGCATTTGTATCGAAAAAGAGGCGAAAATCGAAAAGATGGAGATAATCTATTCACCCCCCCTCTAGATTATCGTAGCCGCTTGGACTTACAAGTGGTATCAGAGCCAAACTCTTTGGCAAGCTCGTTTCACATTGCGAGTGAAGAGAAACGATCGTCGGCTACGAACGAAGCTCATCTATCCGGCACCTCCACCACCAAGCCACCACTATTTGATTCCAAAAATTTTATTTTTGGAAAGAAAGAATGGAATGCTACTTACAAGGTTGCGGGTTCGACATTTGGAACACCGTCATAAACGGAGAATCCATTCCGATGAAAGATACACCACACACCTCAAGAGGCTTCAAAAAGCTCAATGATGAAGAAAAGAAAATCATCTCCTTAAACGGTAAAGCTCTCAATATTTTGTATTGTTCATTTACCAATTTGGAATATGAACATATTGTAGGAATAAAATCGGCACATGAAGTATGGCAAAAATTAGAAGCCATCTATGGAGTATTTGCAAATGAAAGGAGTCAAACAAGAGCATCTACTTCTCAAAGGGATACAAGCTCAAATCTAGAGAACAAGCCTCCTACAACTTCCAACTATGAAGAAGTTGAATATTGTTTTACGGGCATTGAAGAAAAAAACGAGGTATGTCTTAAACCCTCTACTTCTTATGGTATTATCATACAAAATGATTATGATGATTTGCAAAGTGATTATGATGAACTTCAAAATGAATTTCAAAGCTTACTTGTTAAATACAAAAATTTGAAAACGGAATTCATTGTTTTGAAAAATGATAAGGATAGTTTATTTTTCTTATGAATCACTATCATGTGCTCACACCACCACTCTTGACAAGGTTAGAAACCTTGAGAAAGAAAATAGTACTCTTGTTGAGAATATTGAAAGCATGAAAAAGGATTTATTAAAATCCAACTTGAGTACAAATAAAATGTCTAATATTGTTGATATTCATAATTGTGATAACGGACTTGATCATAAGCCTAATATTGTTAATCATATGAAAAACAATCAAGTCCCTATGCATGTTGGTCATTATACTCCTAAAATTGTTACTTGTTTTTATTGCGGTAAAAAGGGTCATACGGCTAATTCTTGTCGAGCTAGAAATAGCTCTAATTATTGTTGGAGACCTAAAAGTCTCAAAACTAATCCCAAAGGACCCAAACACATAAGGGTACCACAAAACAATGTCATATTAGGTACTCGGCGAAATAATGATCGAAGAAAATTTATACCGCCAAGAAGACATCAAATGAACATTTCATTTGATCAAAGAAGGAGAAAGTATTCTCAACAAAGCCAATTTCCAAGAAGAAGATATAATCAAAAATGGGATGAACACAATCCTTGGAAATGGCAAAGACATCATCAACAAGATGATTTTCAAAGAGGAAGATATCATCAACAATGGGAACGGCACAACCCATTGAAATGGCGTAATTGGTAACTCGTATCTCCCTAGTTAAATATGCATTTTATTTTGTTATTATGCATGCTTCTATTTGTATATTAATGGCAAAATGAGTTTTCAAGAATTTATTTTTTAATTAAGGTCTTCAATATATATTTGTGCTTTTAAAAAAAAAAATTCTTTCTTTTAAAAAAAAAGGAAGACCTTATATGATGTCTTTAAAAATCTTGTGCACTTTTGTAGACTAAAATGTGTTATCATCTCTTATGGATTTTTATGGCACGAGCTTACTTGTGATATCTTTTAGCCTACACTTTTATCATTATGATTTGTGCTAGATTTGTCTTAAGAATTGTGTAGGATCTACATATTTTCACATATGGCCATTTACGTCATTATTTGTCAAGAAAGGCATTAATTATCGAGGTACGTTTACTTGTGTTATTCTTACTCTTATAGACTCGATATATGTATTGCCATGTGCCTATGTGCTTGATTTTCATAGTATTTCATACAAGTGCCATTAAGAGGATTTTTTAGATTTTTTTAAAGGCACTATTCGATATTTGATTGCACATATTTGTTTTGTCAACTCTTGTTCAAATACTTTTTTTTAATGAGGTCTCAACTATATGCTATCGGATTTTCAAAATTAAAATGAGACCTTTTGTAGCTTTCTTAAGCTTATTTGAACTTGCATGATTTATTAGACTCTTGATGATCTTCTAAATGCATAGTATGTGGTTCTTGCTTCATGGTCTATATATATAATGTATATTACTACTATGCTCTTTTGCAAGATATTTTATTATTGATGATTGAGATATGTTTTTACACTTGGGCTATTTTTATTATATAAGCGATGCCGTTAATGAGTTTGTTAAGTTGTGTAGATGAGAAATGAAGTACTCCAAATATTGGTAACCTCAAAATATTTGGATGTATATGTTCTATTGTGAACACCTTAGACAAATTGGATGCCCTATGATGATAGTGATGAAGAAGACAAAAAGGGTATTCCGGAACAAACTCGATGACCAAGGCAACATTGGTCGAACTAAGACGAGGTTAGTAGCTCGAAGGTATTTTCAAGAAGAAGGTAATTGTTTTTGGTGTAACATTTGCACTCATATCACATTTTGTAGCTATTTGCATTTTACTTGCCCATTCTTGCTTTAAGAAAATTTCAAGCTTTACCAAATGGATGTTGAATCCAATTTTCTAAATGGTTTTATTCAAGTAGAAGTCTATCGGGTTTTAAATTTTTCTAGGCCAAATAATCTTTATAAAAGGCCTTGTATGGTTTCAAACAAGTACCCCATGTATGGTATGATAGACTTAGCTATTTTTGCTAAATGATTTTACAAAAGGTAAAGTTGATACTACTCTCCTTGTTTTTTTGAAAAAGGGCAAGATTGTTTGCTTGTGCATATTTATGAGAATATTTTTGGTGCTACTAATGAATATTTTGTGCAAGAGATTCTCCTAAGTTGATGTAGGTGAACTTGAGATGAACATGATATCACATGATGGGGGAGATCAAATTTCATCATTGGACTTCAAGTTAATTAATGCCAAGTAGATGGTTATATTTCAAAAGAACTCTTGAAGGAGTTAGGCATTGAAGAAGGAAGAATCATCTCAAACTCTATGGCTACCAATGAAGAAATTGAGAAAGGTTGAGAAAGGCATGTCGGTTGACAAACAAATTCGAGGTATGTTTTCTTATATTATTCCTATAGACCCGACATTCCATATGCCTTATGTCTATATGCTCGACTTCAAAAACTATCCCAACGAATCTCATTAAAGTGCCGTTAAAAGAAATTTTCAAATATTTGTAAGGGACTTCTTCTTATGACTTGTTTATCCAAACTTTAAAACGTTCTTACTTTTCGGGATAACAAGTCCGGTGAAAATTATTCAAAATATAGTTCGTCATAATCGAACTAAACATATTGAGATTCGAAAAACTTTCTAAGGGATTGCGTTTTTAACAAAAACTTGAGATGTGTTTAATTAGTTCAAGGATAACTCGCGGATTTTTTAATCGCGAGTATTTTACCTCATTTCAAGCTTGATTATAACATAATGTATATTGAATGAGGTCTACGTTTGCATTTTGCACGTTTTTAAAACTTAGGGGCGAAAAATCGGATTTTTGGATAAAACTTCGGATTTTTCAAACAGAACCAAAACATTGGGCTGCCAGGGCAGGGGCCGACCGGTCGCCCACTAGCTCGACCGGTCGCCCATGCCCTGGACCGGTCGCCTGGATGATTTTTTGGCTAAAAATAGTTCTGGTTTCCAGACTTCGCCATTTTGGCTTATTTTGTCCATTTTTCGTCCCCTTCGCAAATTGCACACAAATTTCACTCCAAATTTGTTTTATTGCATACATTTTATATTTTGGGGATTATCTAGCTCGGTTATCATCATCATTGCTCGACTTTACCGATTGAATGGTAAGAATTTCACTATCTTTAGCTCAATTGGGTTGAACCCTTGAGTTTGTGGCTTATATGTATTTTTCTTGATGTAATTCATATATGTTTGTGATGAGCTTATTGATTGTTGATGAATGATATTTGTTATATTGTATTTGGTGATGAAAAACTTGGCTTGATTTCATTTACAAGGGCTATATATAACTTTTTCTATTTTTGGCCCCAAGTGTTCGATAAAACGTTTCAATGAAAAATTCATCACCTACATGACTCTCTCGATTTCAAAAGTCTCATATATTTATAGAGATCATGTTTTTTTTTGCAAATCAAATGATTTTTCATAAGCTTCTACAAGTCGTATGATTCGACTCTTCTATTTGGTTTAAAAGCTTCAATGTTCAAATGGCTCGATACATCGGTTTACTTGCGCACTTTGATAAGAATATATGATGTATTTATCGTGCTAACATTCTTTTGATGATTCCAAAGGGGAGAAATAGGTTATAAGCTCATCACTCATAAAAGCTAAGATAAGCTTAACGAAAAGAAGCTATAAGTTATGGCTTCATAAAGCCATAAGTTGTGGATCATATTTAGTCCACTTGGTGCATTATGGTTATGTATGAATCATGGTCCATTGGTTGTAGTATGGACTTATATATGTTTTTAATGATGTCTCTTTGACAGGGGAGCTTTTAAGCTCAATATTGATAAGCTAATATTTTAGCTTATGTTTAAGTTGCTTCTATATAACTCTTGTTGTGCATGTTGATAGGGGGAGCATTTGCTATATGTGTTTGAATATCTCTACTCCCATCCTTGTGTTTTTATTGCATGGAATGTTGTCACTCACAACGGATAGTTCTCTTTTTAAGTAAAATTGTTTTGTTTTCAAAATCGATCTCGTTAAAATTGTTTTGGTTTGTAATCATCAAAAAGGGGGAGATTGTTTGAAAAATGGTTTTATCATGATTTTGATGATTTTGTTTTTACACCAAAACAATGGTTTTAAAGGTTGTCCAAATACTCCTAAATGATTTAAAATAGTTTTAATATTTTTAGGAGTATTTGCTCAAGTCTATTTTCGATTAATATTGGACAACACTTTCAAAGATTTTATGTCAATGGGTTTTCACATTGAAACTATATTTCTAATATTGTCCTAAATACTCCCGATTAGTTTAAAATGTTTTTACGAATTTTTCGGAGTATTTCTTGAGGTTAATTTTCGATAAAAATTGGACAATATTTTGTCTCTTGGTCGGCCAGGTCGCCTCTATAGGGCAACCCGCACTGAAGATGATTTTGAAACGAGAAAATGAGACGGAAGAAAAATCAAGCGGTCGGACCGGTCGCCAGGGCGTCGGCCGGTCGGTCGGCCGGTCCCAGGTGGGTCGACCGGTACACTGCAAGTGTGCAAAATCTCCCTATTCTATTTTTGGAGAGGTCGCCAGGCTAGGGGTGATGTCGGCCTGGTCGAGCACCCCTCGGGCGCCCGTGTAATTTTTCAAGACATTTTCAAACGTCCTTTTTGTGCGCAACCGGTCGCCCTTTAGTTTGACAAACAAAAAATATAACCGTTTATGCAATGAGACCATTCTTCCTTAAAATGTGGGATTGTTCTATAATCTCGATTTTTGTATCCTTATGAGACAACCATATTTATTTTTAATCTCTTTTTTATTTGTAGACAAAAGAAAACATGGAGGAGCCCATGAAGGAGCCTATGTTGGAGGAGCCTTTGGAGGAGCCTATGTTGGAATTCAAATTTGAAGGCTCTCCTATAAATAGATGAAAGCTTGAGGGATCAAATACAAGATTTGATACAAACAACAAGAGATATCACAAGCACATAATCTTTGTTATTCATTTCAACATTCTTGTTGTAATAGCTGAAATACTTATCACTTTCACATCTTGAGGTCTAGGCTTTCATTCTTGATTACACTTGCACTTTTGAGTTGTAATATTTTTCAAAGTGTAATCTTGATTGTAATTCATCAACCAAACACAAGATATCCTTGTGAGTATTCTTGTGGTAAGAATACACTTGGGTGATCTAGGTGATAGGTGTTTCAAGAGTGTGGTGCTCTTGAGGTGTTGAAGAATTTGGTATTCTTCAAGATTGAAGATTGTGGTGATCTTCAAAGGTGCCGTTGAAGGAAGATTGTGGTAATCTTCAAATGGAGATTGTGGTAATCTCCAAAGGTGGTGTTGGAGAGTTCGGTGCTCTTCAAGTCGGAAGATTGTGGTGATCTTCGCAAGGTGCCGTTGAGGATTGTGGTGATCTTCAAAAGAGATTGTGATAATCTTGAAGGTGTTGTTGAAGAAGAGTGTGGTGCTCTTCAAGGTGTTGTTGTAAGTTGGTGTTGTATTAATTTTTGGTAAATTAATAAAATCTTTTTCTTTTTGAAATCCATCCGGATATCTTTGGGGTGGTAGAGGATTAGGCCCCAGGTGGGTTGAACCTCTTTAAATCGGCGTGTGTTGTTTACATTCCGCACCTTTGTTATTATCTTGGCGCATTTGTATCGAAAAAGAGGGTGAAATCGAAAAGATGGAGATAATCTATTCACCCCCCCTCTAGATTATCGTAGCCGCTTGGACTTACAACAATGACTTTTAACAGTCCCGGTTAGCAGCACAGCAAAACCGGAACAACAGCGAACAACAAGTTGTTCTTAACTTTCAAGCTTTTGAATGGATTGTACGGCAATATGTTTGAATGCAATATGACCAGTTGATTATCTGATTTCGTTTGTTTTTTTCATCATTAGGGTCGAGTAATTATAGGCCACAGGTGCCTCGTACGGAAAGATCGCGTCTTTTGGCTCGAAAAGACACATTTGACCGAACAGAGCACGCACCTTTTCACGCAGGGGAGCACGACCACGCACGGTCGTGCTCTCGCCCGTCGTCTTTTGGCGCTTGAAAAAGTTCGACACAAAGACAACCCAGGACGCACGGCCGTGCTCCTGCCCGTGCTTGCAGGCGCAAAACTTCGGCAAAAAGACGACCGTGCTTCCGCTCGTCTTGCGGTCGAAACGTTTCCCAGGTTGAACTCATTTAATTAATTACAAAAATTAATTAAACATTTAATTTTGAAGATTTTTGGTCCAAAAAGAATAAGGGTCCTAGCCACGACCTGGACCCGACCCGGGCCAGCCGGCGCACGCGCGCGTATGTGCTTTGAACCAAACCCACAAGCATGTAGGTCCTCACCCCTTTAAAAACTTGGGTGTCCCCAAGGGCCCAAACCTATATGTCCAACTTGGGATATATTAAGTGTGCAACTTTATCCTTTTTTTCCTATGTGGGATGGAGCATCTCTCCTTCCCCACATTTTCCATTTTCCATATCATTTATTTGTATTAAGTGACTAACTTCTAACATTAATTTCTCATTCACCCGGAATCGGTTTTGAGAAATTCCAAATGCTATTCTCATCTACTCTCTTAGTAGAATTTTTACAAATAATTTAATTCCATTTTTCACTAATGGAAACCACTTAATTATTTGGTCAAAATCGGGTCAACACCCCATTTATCAAAGACCAAATTCCAACACAAATAAATTAAAGTACACTCATGTCAGCAGAAGGCACATCAGCTAAAGCATGACTTTTCTCTGGAATGAGTGAAAAAGTAGTGAGGCCAAGGAGCACAACGAATCGGCCTTTTGGTGAAGATGATTTAAAAAATATTTAGTTCATATTCGATTTTGATGAGCTCACATATTGCAGCACAAATATTTATTAGTATGTGATTAACTTGCACTTCAAAGAAACAATTAAGTATAAGATAAAAGTTATATGTTACATGCAATTACTATGATTGATTAATTCTATTGGGACTTATTTTTTGTTTTTCTGCAAGAAAATATATTGTTTAAGTTTGTTTGTTTTTTAGTACATATCCGGAGATTAGATAGGTGATAGAATCGAACTTGATGCTTCTTGAAAATGTGAATCACTCCAAGTCAATATAATTGTAATAATAGTCCAATAGTTGAATGTAAGTACTTGTATTATTTTCCCTATTCCCCTAAAAAAAATACTAGGGGTTCGTGGGGCTTATGTCTCAAGTTTTCTCATCCATTTTATTTGCAAGATATAGGCTGCAATTGGATATGAACGAGATTTCATTTTCGTTTCGTTGGAGATTTTTTTTTACCAAACATGCGATTGTTTATGAAAATTTTCAGAAAATATATTATTCTCTCACTTTCATTTTTTTTCATTTTTTTCACCAATTAGATCTACACATTTTTCACGAAAAAACTAATCATTTTACACATTCTCCCATAAATTTCACTATTCATTCACTCACACATTTCTAACTACCAATCACATCCAATCATTATTTTACTATTTTTAAATCAAATCAACTTTCATCATTACATATTCATTCACACTCTCAAAATTTTCCAAAAACTTTCATCAGAATTTTTTTTCACTATTCTCTAGCGAAAACAAAATTTCAAATTGAAAGCATATCCAATCGCACCCATACATTTCAATTTTAGCTACTTGCAATTAGTAATTATTATATTTAATTTTTACTGATTTCAAAAGAGCTTGCCTTACAACAATTTCAAGGACCCTCTTATAAATGATGTATTCGTACTGCATACAAACAAATTACATCAAAAAAAACTTTCACAAAATACGATTGCACAGAACTCAATAAACAACATGCATCCATCATACTCCATTAATTGCAGTACAGGTGTAAATTTATTTGCCACGTAATTTACAATTAATCTTGACGCAAATATCAATTATGTAACAATATAAAATTCTTAATTAAGTTATTAACTTGAATTCGACCATTGCAACAAACAAGACGTAGGGTTTGGTTGGTTGATGACTTTGGTCATTAAGCAATATTTATATTGATTGTCGATGTTTTCTAAATACATATGAATGAGACCAAAATTGAATTATTGATGATTGAATGTTTCTAATTAATATACTTATTCATTTGTTATATTTTTTGTTTTTATCTTGGGTTGGTGGTGTGAGGTTGAGGGGTGATTGAGGGGAGAAGAATTGGGCTATGAGAATCAATGACAAACTTCTTATTATTATTATTATTATTATTATTATTATTATTATTATTATTATTATTATTATTATTATTATTATTATTATTATTATTATTATTCCGTAATCACTATTTTTCAGGTATGCATTGAGTTAACTTTCAGGGGCCCACAAACCTCGCCATTCAGGAAAACCACATTAGACAAGCTATACGCGACATGTTCGATCAAATGGTGCAGAAGTGGTGATTCGAACTTAAGACCTTTAGCCTAAAAAAACTTTTTGATTTTTTGAGGTGGCAAAATTATAAAAATTATTAATTTTTTATACAAATCTATAATAATTATAAAAAAAACTTACGTGAGGGGGCGACGGCCTCTCCACCAGTCCCATTAGCCCCGTGCTCGGGTAGAAACATAAGACACTTGATTTAAAAAAAAATAGAAACATGCATACGGTGCAAGTATTAGGTATATCATCTAAAATAGTGGATAGTGCAAAATACAAATCCCTGCAAATTGCAATACATACATATGCATACTAATACTATATCAACTAGTTTTCGTCAGTTAGATACACTTTTATAAAATATTCATTCTATAATACAGTATAATTCTTTTATTATTAGATGCTTAAATGATAAATACATGTTTCATACAAGAAAGTCTCATTTGCAAAATACCAGTCCGGACAACCGACAAGAGCTTGGAACAACTGACACGTGTCAGCCCCTGCTTTCATGGACCACCTACCCTTCGGGGACCTCAAAGTAGCACGCGCCTAACATCAGCTGAATCTGACCTCCACTTACACATACATACATACACATATATTGATATATAGGTTCATTTGCAATTTTGGTTTTATCACATAACGAGATATTTGGTTTTATAAGTATTTTATGCAGCAATTTTAGTTTCATAAGTTTTTACTTCTTGGCTATTTTGGTCCTATAAATCTAAAAGTTTGTCATATTTGGTCTCATAAAAATCATATCTAGAAATTTGGTCCTATAAATTTTGATTTTTATGCAATTTTTTTTTTAATAAATAGAAATATATAAAAGAAAGAAAAAAGTTGTGATCACAAACCGATCAGGTAGCAAAAGAAAAAAAATGTTAAAATTCAGAAAAAGGAAACAACAAAAATAACTTAAAAATGCAATTTAAACGAAGAACGTCTATTTCTAGAAGATCTTCGAATGACAAAGTTAGTTATTTTTTTAGCACGTGCTCAAGTATCTTCTTGATGGTCTAATGTAGCATGTGGAATATCGGCCCAGGATCCACGAGCCACAATTGCCATAGACTTCAGAGCTTCTGAAGAATCACATGAGGGAAAGACAAGCGGAGTGGTGGAGTGGTCACCTATCTTTGTCATTAAAGCTTCTTCTTGTTCATCGTCTTCTTGTTCCTCCTCTTCCGCCATATCTGACCACCGTTTTCGTGCGGCTGCCGTCATCACTTGGAAACTCTCTTTACCTTTATCATCTAAACTTGCAGCCATAACATATTATCCGAAGCTACCACTGAATTTTGTTGCAATGGTTGATGAAGAACCATCCTTCGATCAGTATTTATTGCCCCTGCATGATTAGTATCTCTAGGGATGGCATTGGGGCGGGTCCAGACCCGGCTCCGCATTGAATCCACCCCATTAGGGGCGGGTCTAAACCCGATCAAATGGATCCCGGGAGGGTTATGAACCCGTTTGACTAAAACCCGCCGGGTCCGGGGCGGGTAACATGTTTGGGTAAACCCGCCCCGCATATATACACACACATATATATTTAATTTTACTTAAAAATAGTAATGGCTTTTTTACGATTTCACTGGAAATGTGTTATCTTTTTTTGTAAATTTAAACTTGTTTTTTCAAAGAATCAATACTGATTTCTGATTTGCATACTTCTACTCAGTGGAATGAACTTTGAACACAATAAAAATTGTTTTCTTCAACTTTTAAGCAACAGACTTTGGACTGAGCACATGTAGTCCTGGAATAACTACCTTGCTTCACCGTTGCTTGGCGTTGACAAATTGTTGTTTTTTGTTATGCAATTTATTAGTGTTCTTTTCTTTAGTTATTTTTCAATTAACATTGTAAATCCTTTTGCTAATGACTTTGTGTAAAAACATGGAATAATTAGTAGATTTTTTTGGGGCGGGTCCAGCAGGTCCAACCCGCCGGGTCCCGGGTTCAAGATGGGGCGGGACGGGACGGGTCCTGGGTCCAAGTTTTCCTTGGCGGGGCGGGTCCCGGGTTTAGCCAAACCCGTCTCAGACTCGCCCCGTTGCCATCCCTAAGTATCTCCCATGCAATCACCATTACTCTTGTTATGACTTGACCCCTCCCCGCGAGTTTGAACTTACTCCGAATTAATCTTTTCGTGAGGAATTTGTTCATCCTCGTCCCTGAGAATCTCAAAAGGATTATTAATTTGAACATGCAAATTAGATATACCCCCTTCCGGAGAACGACCTGCTCGGGTTGTCCGCTTCTTGACTTGCACCCACTATTCTGAATCCACAGCTTTACCCTTAGTGGTAGTAGCATGGTCTCGGACTGGATCTCGGCCACGCACAGGACTGTAGCCTGGTTTAGCACCATCAACAGTTTTAGATTTTGCATTATGCTTCATCGCTTGATTGTTCGCTTGCCTGCAATTAGCGCTCGAATGTCCAACAATTCGACAATGAGAGCAGAACTCTGGCAAATTTTTGTAACTGAGCGACACGAACGAACAATGGCCTATTCGTTCGACCATAATAAATTCCTGCAATGGAGAATTAAAATCCAATTCTACAAGAACTCTTACGAAATGCCCCACTTCTTCCTAGGGCTGATAAACAAAAACCGAAAACCGCAAAAACCGATCGAACCAAACCGCACCACACCGCGATTGCTTAATTATTGGAAAAACCGCGATTAATATTTTTAGTCTAAACCGCACCGCATAAGATGGTGCAATTATAATTTGAAGTCTCAAACCGCACCGACCGCACCGCAAGTAGAATACTACATATATATATATATTATATTTTCTATATATGTCATTACATTTCTCTAAATCTATAGTATATTTGTGTATAATTATGTATTGTCATATTTAATTATTTTCACTTGTGTATTATAGGTATATTAGTCAATTTACTCAATAGTTTAAACATCAAAGCCTTCATTTCTTGTTATGGATGTAGATTGGAGATTGAAATATTCAAGTTATGGGAGAGCATATTAGTCAATTTATTGTTCGATGAAAACTTTGTAGAGGTGCTTATTTATTTGTAAAAATTAAACTAGGAGCATAAACGGAAATTTAAAGCACCCCTCTCCATACTTTTATATTAAGCTTTTAGATTATGACTAAATGAAGCAGAACCAGAAGCAAAAGTTGATACTTGAAAATACTAAAAAATGGTTTTAAGGCCAAAATATAAGAAATACTTTTTTTTAGTGATTGCAAAAACTCCATATTTCTATTAGATTCAACTATTATATGTTATTGAAGTTGTTATAATATTCAGTTTAGGCAATTACAACATATTCTTAACTTTTTAATTATTGAATTGATAAGTTGTTTTTGCTCATTTTAATTGTTCTATATAATATTCACTTATTGTACGTTAAAATCGCAAAACCGACCGAAACCGCCCAAAACCGTTGAAAACCGCATGTTTGTTTTATTCTAAAAAACCGCGACTTGAAATCAAACTTGTGGTCGAACCGCACTTATCAATTCGGTTTGAAAATATTGAAAAAACCGCCCAAACCGCACCGTGATCACCCCTACTTCTCCCGTAAGGGAACGACCATCTATCTGCATGGGCATGCCAATAGCGCTTGCGAGCTTCATAATTAACGCAGGATGCCAATATTCCATACTCAACTCGTATATACGAACCCATACCTGAGATTTTGACGAATTTATGCGATATGGATTGAAGCCTGAAACCCAATTACTGAGACGAATTGAGCCCGATTTCAGATTCCAGACAGGCCTCCCAAATACTTTGTGTCTGTCTTTCACGTTCGAGAATTGTATGTTGTAATAACCCTTTCCCAGGGGTATAAGGCGCCATGAACTGTCAACATGCCAGACCTCCGAAAGTCTTCGCTTAAGATCCTCTAAACCTAAATGTTGGGATCCTTTAGGTAACATTAATCTACCAATCAATGTGTTTCGTAATTCCGCCGCCCGTTGTTGGTAAATTTCCTCATCCATAGTGACCGAAAAATACTCCCGCTTTTTCACTGGTTTCGAAATCTCCCATGGGGATAGCATTTGAGCGAAAGTTTGATTGATAGTCCCATGCACGTTACTTGTGTATATGGGATTAGGGTTTAAACTAGGGTTTTGAACAAAATCCTCCTCCATCCTAGGCGCATGGGAACGACTAGGGCACCCTAAAACTGGATCGAAATTGTCGATTAGGATGCCTGAAGCCAAGGAATAATTACCTGTTTCATCCGGAAGTTTACGATCTGCGATTTCGTGAAATTCTGGGTTAGCCGCTGCATGTGCGCGATGCGTTGTTGGGTCTTGATTCCGATTTTATCAATGGTTTATCCCCAATACTTACCTTGGTGATCTCAGAAAATAGTAAAGAATCGAAATCCATAATTAACAGACTAGTAATTGGATTGAAGAAGATGATTACGTTCGAAAATTGTCATTCTCGAGAGAGAATTTTCGAAAACCCATGCGGCTAGGGTTTCCGTCCGCGTGACTCTCAATTCCTTGATTTTTATGCAAAATTGGTCTCATAAGTTCTAATTTTGTGAGATTTTGGTCTTATATGAGTACTTCAAAATATCAATCTCTGGGGATCAAATTGCATCAAAATAAAACTTATAGTACTAGAATTGAGTAAAAAATCAAAATTTACGGGACCAACATTACTACATAGGTAGAGCTGGCAAATCTCAGTAGGCCGTGGGCCAACTCGGCCGGCCAGCGTTTTGGGGTCACTGGGGCTATAATATTACAAGCCCAAAAAAGTTCGGGGCCTATTTGGCCCGGCCCCATGATTTCATGTACAAAATATATTTTTGGGCTAGTCTGGGCCATGTACTTCTTGTGAGCTTTATACATAGTATAATTATTTATTGCGATATCAAATATGTCACATTGTTATACTTATGTGATCAAAATTGCTACACAAAATATTTACAAACTAAATATGTCAATCCCCTTTGTACTTAGGCCATCTCCAATCAGATGCAAATCCTGCGTCAACTTTATTTTGGTGTGAAAAATCCCTTCCAACCCAGCGCCATCTGTATCGTTATTTTGAAGTTGTGCACAGTGTTGCGCCAAATCTGGCGCAACAGATTTGGCGCAACACTGTTAATGCGCTATCCTTCTTTTTTTTTCTTTTTGTTTTTGTTTGTGTTTTAATTTATGTATTGATTTTAATATATCTATGTAATAATATATTGACTATATATTATTCTAACTTTATATTTAATATTTATAAATAATTTTAAATAAAATTTAATATTTGTATTTTTATTTTTATTCTTTATATTAATGTAGTATATATTACATATATCAATAAAATATATTCGATAATTAACTGGATATTTATTTATAATACAATGTTAATAATATTTGATTTTTAATAAAAATAGTTTTTGTATTGAAATAATAAGGAATATTCAAGGAATATTCTTTTTAGTGTAAAATTTAAAGTAGAATGGTTGAAGATGAATTTTAAGTTTGGTGCAAAAATTGCACTATTTTAGTTAGGGCTGTGCACGGGACTTGGAGATTACCAAAATCAAACTGATATCCAGACCAAAAGATCTTCGAACCGAAAATATCCGTTGACTTTTTGACTTTCACCGAACCGTACCGTACCGAAAATATTTATGGTACGGTTTTGGAGATTATTTAAATACCTGTACCGAGAACCGTACCGAACTACTCCGAACCGAGGACCCGAAACTAGAACCGATTTTAAAGATTTTATATAAATACATATACATTATTTCTATGTTGTTTTTATTTTGATATTGAATTAACTACAAACTATTTGAAATTAAATTGAATATAAAGCATATTTCTGAAAAAACCATAATACTGCAACTATTATGAATTTTAAAAAACTTTGATATTAATAATAGAGTAAATCATTTGAAATTGAAATTAGTTAAATTATTAGTAAATTGCACTTAAAAGAGAAACAAGTAATAATACCATATTATAGCAATATAAAAAAGATCATATTTTAATTTTTTTACCACACCACATAAGTTATAAATATAATTTTATTGATTATGTTAAGTTGTTAAGTATGAGACATTGAGATTATAAGTTTATTATTTCATGTTAATTTATAAAATTTATTAGTTAATTATATCTGTTCAATGTCAATAGAAGGACAATTGCTCAAATAATAGACTATTATATAGAGGTATTAAGTTTAGAATTTTGGAATGTGTTACCTATTATAGTTTTAGTTTTTATTTTGAGACTACGCTAAAAAGAGACTAGAACTCTATAAGTATATCCGTTTGGTGATTTTTATATTGAATTTTTTTTTCTTTTTTCTTTTTTTTTTTCCAAATTTGTATATTTTATTTATGGCTAATCTCCGAATCTCTGTCCCGAACCGAACTGTACCGTCCCATTAGAACCGAATCTCCGTCCCGAACCGTCCCGAACTTTCGGTATGGTTCGGGACGAAGATTTTTTTCTATGGTTTGGTTTTGAAGATTTATTTTCAGAATCTCCAAACTTCGGGACGGTTCTGGAGATTTCCAAATCTCCGAATCGCCCCGTACCTTGCACACCCCTAATTTTAGTGCAAAAATTGGACTAAAATAGAATTTTGGGTTGGAGATGACAATAGACTACTAAAATTGCAATTAAGCCCACATACACGTATTATTGCATATGTATGCGTACGCACGTCTTCTCTTTCTCCGATATAAGGCAACAGGCAGAAGGCAGGTCACTTTTTCTGCTTCAGCTGCCAAGGGAAGGGAGGGCGGCTGCGGCGGCGGCAGGGGTTGATGGTAGTGGTTCATGACGGGGCGGGCCCCACGAGTGGGGCAATTGCCAGATTGGGGTGGGGACCACTGAGAGTTTTTTGATTCTAGGTTGGTCCCCCTTTGCTTTTTATTTTTATATTTTCAAATATAGTTCAATCTTTTTGGGGTCGCCTTAATAGACGCCAAACGCTGAAAATTCTATTCACGCCACTATCAATGACGACGTGTATTGCCTCCTTTTTCTTTAACTATAAAAATTAAAATATCACTCATTTGCAGAAGTAATAAAAACATAGTTCTTTTCCTCAAAAAAAATAAAAATAAAAACATAGTTCTTGGTGTTAGATTATAATATTTGATTATTAGATTAGGTATTTTTTCTTATTTAGTTTTAGTTTTCCTTTTAGAGTCCAGGTTTCATTGGTTCGGATCAAAATTGAGTCAAACCCGAATAACATGATAATTAAACATGTTAGGTCCAAATCAAGCTGGTGTGAACCATTTAACTTGTATAGTTCGCTTGTGAATTTTAAAAAGAAAACTAATTAAATAATTAATTGTAAGGAAAAAACCAAAAAAACAATACATGTCCTTGAAATTTAAATACTAAAACCTCCTTAATTATGTATGTTATTATTTTTTATGTCTTTTTCTATATTGTCCTCAAAATTTGATTTGTATGTTATGTCATTTATAAAATTATCTTTTTTTTGTTGTGAATTCTGATATTTTTATTGATTGAATAGGGTGTCATGGTGATTGATTTTAAAAATTAAATTTATCAATTGAAATTATTAAATATACATAAATCCATATTTATTAGAAGGGTTAAACAAGTCGGAATCGAGATACCTGTGAATAAATAGGTCGAGTTTGGGTTCAAGATTCTGACACGAATAATTAGACATGTGGGGTTCAGGTTGCAGATTCTGACCCGTGAATCCATAAACCCTGATCCAACCAAAATTGTCACCCCTAGTTTTCTTTATGTGCACTAATTAATTTGATTATTTATCCTAGTGTGAAAGTTTGACTTGATACGAAATTTTATATTAAAGTTAAATAACATAGATTAAAATAAATCTTAATTGTGCTTTTTAAAAATACTAGGTTTTTACCCGTGCATCGCTTCGTTTTTGTACGGTGACATGTGCATTTTCCTAATAGTTCTACAAATTCTATCTAATGCACTATAATAATTTTGATATAGCATCAAACAATAGACAAAAAATACTATTTAATGTCTTTTATTGTTGAAGTAAAAAAATAAAAAGATATTCATATTTCATAATTATAAAAAATACATTCAAGACTGTATTTGTGTTTGATCTTTGAAAACTGATTTTTATAAAATCGCATAGGCGCCTTCATCGTCTATATATTTAAATTCTTAATAAGTGTGAAAATTGGTATGTACCTTTTTTCAAGGTTTTAGTAGTAAATTCAGATGAAATTTTTTATTTTCCGAGTTGTTTATATGTGTAAGTTGGGGTAAAGATTTTGCAAAAGTCGATTATACAATAAACGAAGTAGACAACATAAATTTGCGAATATCTGATTTTATTATATTTATTTTTTAGAAATAGTTTTCATTTCTGCCAATTTTACCATGTATTTTATTTATGCACTTTATCAAGTCAATTTTAATTTTTTTCAAATTTTGATGTGGAGATTCGTATTGTACTATTTGGATTTTATAATTATTATGCTTTATTCGGGTTCTCATATTTGGTATTTTACAAATTGTGCGATGCACAAAGTATTTTTTGACAAACATATCTTTTACTAATTGTAAAAGTTTTGGAATTTCAATAAAAATTTAATAAATTTGATATTAATCATACCATTATTCAATATAAAAATAAATTATTAACTATTAAAACCCCTCTTTAAATACAAGAAATTTGGTGGATAATAAATTTTGTGAATATGAATTGTATCTATTATTGAATATGTTTATCTATAAGAAAGTAAATGTTTGAAAAAAAATCTAATTTCCGAGTGGTAAATATTTAATGTATTATATATTCAATACAATCATTAATAAAGTCATTTCAAATTTCAATACTTTTCAAGGTATAAAAAGTTGAACAGATTTTAGAATTATAAAAAGAATTAAACAAAAATCATGTTTTTTAAATTTAGAAACATAATTTTAGGGGAAAATAAATATTTAAAATATAAAAACTATTCTATTTGAATATATATATATATATATATGTGTGTGTGTGTGTGTATCAAAACAATATCAAATAGACAAATTAATATCTAATTGTTCAAATGTACAACTTTAAAAGCTAAATATCAAATTACATTGATAAATATAAAAAAACTCCACTAAAATGAAAAGTACACTAAATAAATATAAAAAAAGAATTTTCTATATATAAGAAACTATTATAAATATAATTTTATATTAAACAAAACTTTAGTTTCTTCTTACATGAATGTATATAATTTTATATATGGATATATGTAATATATAAGCAATATTTGAATACATATTTTGAGATATTTTTCTTTAATTAAAATAAGTATTTTTTGATTGAATTTAATCAATTTAAATATAATTCTATAAAATCATGAAGAAATGATATAAGCCCATATAACAACTATACATATATATCATCAATAGTAAAAATACTTGAATATATAAATTGATGTCTAATAGCCCAAATGCATAATTTTTAAACTCATTATAAAATAATAAGTAAATATATTATATATATATATATTTTATCTATTATGTTTATTTTTGTTGTATATATGCAATATGGGTGTCAAACTGAAAATCATAAAAAGATAATTAATTAGATATATTATACGTCAAAAACAAATCTAAAATGAAAAAAAAATATTAAATTTTAAAAAAGAAAAAGAAAAAGACAAACATAACAATCAATACAGTACACACACAAATTTGGAAAGCTAATTTTACATATCTCTATTTTTTTATATATTTAAAAATAATTTATATAAAGAAAGTTGACTACCAAATATAATTATATTCCAAACATTTATCACTTCTTATTTTTTCACAGAATTTTATTACTTTTTTTAGTAATAACAAATGTGCGGGAAACTTCTCGAGTTCTATTCTCAGAATAGTCTCTTTTTATATATATATATATATATATATATATATCAACTCTATATACTAAAAGAGAAAACAAAGTTGGCACACGTCATCACTTCATCAATTTTGACATGTGTCAACTTCTCATTCTCCCAATTCTACATGTCTACTTTATAATTATCCATGTGGCATTGCTATCTACAAATTAAAGGTGAATTGATAATATATTTTGAATTTTTGAATTTAAAAGATTACACATTTAAAAGATAATAATAACTTTATGAGATAAGAAGTAATCTAAATATCAAGGATTTATCTATGCTATCATCTAAAACTATTATCTTTCAAAAATACATTTAGTTTATATGCACCTTTTAATTTTCGATTTATGCTAACTCCAACGTATATTTGAAATTACTCGTATTAAATCCAAATTGACCCACTAACTAATTATATTAACAATTAAATAAATAAATCAATCCAAATTATAATCAAATTAAATAAGCTCATCATAGATATAAATAGAGCCTATCCTACAATTAAAATTAAAATAAAATAATTTATTTTATTATCGCTACGAGGTCGGATAGTGATTATACTACAAGATCCTATGAAATTATCTTTAATTTTCTCAACAAATTCGAAAAACACATCAAGAAATCTAACAACTAATAGAAATGAGGGTTTGACATACATTTAGAAATATTATCTTTCAAAAATATATTTGGTTTATATGCACCTTTTAGTTTTCTTTTTCTTTTACTACTACGGGATCAAATCGCAACTCTAAAAAGATAAAATATAAATACCGAAATAAAGGAATTTCTCACAATCTCAACTCTAAAGATAAATTATATCCCAAATATAAAGAATTTTATCACAATCTCACGGTCAATTTATTTGGCCATATCGAGAGTTAAGAGAAGAAGGGGTTTGAAAAATCTTTGTTGTGACAAAGACGTCAGACTTGGAAATCGAACAAATAATGTAGTTTACAAAGAAGTTTTTTAAAATCTGAACTGAACTATTTGTATGATACTCTTCTAATTTTTTTAATTTATTTTTTAATATTTCTTATATTTTGTATCTCCTATAATTATTACAAATAAATTTATGACACTAAAATTTTAATTTTGAACAAATCCCGTGTAACACACGGGTGTTGTTCTAGTATATATATATATATATATATATATATAGATATATAATTAATAGATAGTTGTATTACATATTTACATGTACCCTTTAACCTTTTAATTGATATAAATAACAATTTTGGTAATAGAAAATAAGTAGTTATTATTTTTAGACGTTTCAAGAAAATGAGAATCATAAATTTAAAACAGATGAGAGTAATAAAGTTAGACTAGTTAGTCAACTTTTGACATTAATAGAACAACTAGTCTTTTGCCCGTGTGATGCACGAGGTATATGTCTATTAGGCCTCTATTTTATATTGTTACACGTACATTTTTCTAATAGTTCAATGAATTATATCTCTTGCATCATTCCCGTTGGTAACCAAATAGAATGGGTCGGACAATCCATGTTTAATTCGGGGATGTGAGCTGGGATGAGGAATCCCTGCTTGTTTAGAATCAGAATGGAACAAGGACATTATTTATATGTTTGTCCCCCTTCCTGTTCCGATTAGATAAAACGGGAATTCTCTGTTCTCATCCATATTCTCCGAATATGTGTTTTATATATATATGTATATTAATAATATTAAATATATTTATAATTTATTATTTTATTAATTCTAAAAATTAAACCTAAAAATATTTTCATTTTCACTTGTTCGTATTCTTTGGTTCACAAATTATGGATTTATGTTATTTATGTTTTAAAAGAATAGTGATTGTAAAAAGTTTAAAATTTCAAAAAATAATTAAAATATAAAGATAACTAATTTAATTATAAATCATACGATTAAACAATAAAAATAAATTATTATAGACTATAAGAAAATCTCTTTAAATACGAAATATTTTTTTTTTTGAGAGAACGAAATATTTTGTTGTGTGAACATGAATTGTATATATTTATGGAACATGTTTATCTATGACAAAGTAAATGTTTGAAAAATGTTTTAACTGTCCAATGTGGAATCTTTTTTACTACCTTAATCCTGAATATTTAATAAATTATATTTTCAATAAAATTAACAATAAAATCATTTCAAATTATAATATTTTTTGGGGTTTACAAAACTGGTCAATTATCAAAATTGTTAAAGAAATTAAATAAAAACCATGCTTTATATTTAGCAACGCAATTTTAAGAAAAACAAAATATTTCAAAAAAATAAAATTATTTTATTTTTATATATACACAAATATTAAAAAATTATCAAACATACAAACTCATATCTCATTCCAAATATACAACTTCAAAACTTGAAGTATCAAAATACGTTTATAAATATAAAAAAATAATTTCAATCAACATGAAAAGTGTGTTATTATATAAAAAGTAATTTTCTATGCATAAAATACTATTATGAGTATAATTTCATTTTAAATAAATCTTAATTTTCTTCTTACATAAATATATATAATGTTATACATAGATACATGTGATATATAAAATTTGGATACATATTTTGATATATTTTCCTTAGTTAAATTTTTTAAATGAATTTAATCAATTTAAATATAATTCTAAATAGTTATTAAGAAATGGGATAAACCCAAATAGCAACTATATATAGAGATCACAAATATCAACAAAATATATGAATATACAAATTGATGTCCAATTGCTCAAATGCATAACTTTTAAAGCCCATTACAAATTACAAAATAATGAGTAGATATTTTTTAAATAATTTCCTTTCTAATATTTTTGTTATTTATATTTTATATATGTAATATGGATGTCAAACTGAAGGTCATAAAAATTAATTAATTTAAAATATTATACGTAAAAAACTGATCAAAAATAAAAAAGTTATTAATTTCTTTTAAAAAAGAAAAACATAAATATAATAATTAATGCAATACACACATATTTGGAAAGCTAATTTTAAATAATTCTATTTTTTTATTTTAAAAAGTGATTATTTAAAGAAAGTTGACTACCAAATTAATGAAATACCAAATATTTATCACTTTTTTATTTTTACACATAACTTTTTTACTTTGTATAGTACTGCAGAAGGGCGGAAAAAATTTCCCATACTATTTCCAGAAGCGGCTGTTATTATATATATATATATATATATATAGATATTAAATAAATTTGTCTCAATGCCTATTGACCCGCACAACCTCTAACACCACAACAACCACATCCGCTGCTAATACTTTTTAGGAGGACTACTAATACTTTTTGGTAGGACTACTAATATTTTTCAGGAAGAATACTAAAATACCTTTAATCGAAAAACCTAATACCATAAGACTATTAATATGTTTAAGGAGGAATACTAATATTTTTGCGGGAAAAAATCAATACTTTTTATGAGGATTATTAAAAAAACTATTCAAGGGGATTACTTATACTTTCCAAAGAGATTGCTAATACTTTTCACGGGAAAAACCTAACCTAATACTTTTCAAGGGGATAATTAATACATTATAGGTGGTGATGCTGCTTTTTAGGACAGATCACTCCAAGACTAAGATTTATGATAAAGTTCTTCTTCCCAAGGGGAAAGTCTTCAAGTCTTCTTCTCCGAGGAGTTGGAAGTTCTTCAAGCGGGAACTTGCATACACACACGCAAATATTGGAGGGCCCCGGGGTTGTCCCAGCGAGGCCCCTCTGATGCTCAAGTTAGCACAGTGATCGAGATAGAATAAGACAGTAAGCGAATATTGAATTAATGCGTCAAAGTAATTATGAGTGAATGTACTTACAAATAAAGGGGAGAGACCTTTTTATATCTGAGTAGTGGGCCTTATGGCCCGCGTAGGAGAAATTGGTCTATGGGCCAATCCAAGACTCCTGCGAGCCGGGTTATTCCATATAAACCGAATTATATATTTAATTATTAAATATCATTTTGCCCCCAACAAGTGGATTACTAATACTTTTGATGTAAAAAATCAATACTTTTCATGAGGGCTCAAATATTATTCAAGGGGATTAGTAATACTTTTCAAGGGAAAAACTAATCTTTTAACAGTACCTAATATTATAAAGATTCCGGTCGAATATTCTATGACACCGACCAGAATATTATAAAAATACTAGGTACATAAAATTACAAAAAAAAACCGGGTTGGGTTGCGTCCGTCTAACAGAAAAGATCCGTTAGACGGTCTGACAAAAGTTTTTGTCAAATTTATATAGTTTTATACTCCGATTGAGATACTGATTGAGAGATACAATAGTATTAAATTTTCATTTTAATTGAGACAATAATTTTAATAAAAACTAGATTCTCTTTCTCAATGTAATTTCTGAAACTGCGTTTCCTACCTGTTGCACGAACAAGTTGTTAGTGCATCGTGGGTTATCCCATTATCATAGATAAGTTCTTTTCAATATTTAAGTCAATACATAAAAATCTTGAAAAATAATACTTCTCCCATCCCAAATATACAGTCGAATTTGACTTTTCACACATATTAAGAAAAATATTGGAAACTACAAATATTCTAAATATTCACTTGTTTTGCGCTTATTTAATGAATAGCGTAAATTATAAAATGCATATTCAATAGAGATATAATAGTAAAAGAATGAAAAAAATAATATTAAATATAGAAATTGGACTATATATATTGGGATATTCCAAAAAAAGGAATAGTAGACTATATATTTGGGACGGTGGGAGTAACTGAAAATGAGGAAGTAAACTACTTATAGCTTGCTAGAGGTTTCAATCAAGCCAGGCCGAGCCAACCCAGTACTGGCCCGACGGGCCAAAGCGGAAAACCGGGCCAGTCTGGGCCGGCCCAAAAATCCATCGGGCCACTTTTTTTACGGCCCACCTGGCCCGTGTAGGGCATTTTAAGCGGGTCCAGCTGAGCCAACCCGACCATGGTCCCGTTAGGCCAGACCAAAATAGGTTCGATCCTTTTCGGGCCTGGAAATTCTTGGCCCAGTCTGGACTTATATTCGGGCCGGCCCACTGGACTAGGCCTAAATTGACACCTCTATAGCTTTGCTTTGAAAATGAAGTTATTTTTTTTCAATTCAGTCCTGTCATTGCAGAGACTCGATCCCCGGCCCCTTCACTGAAGAGTAATACTCGTGGCCACTGGGCCAACCCTATTTATACTTGTATATTTTGGGACTTGCACACTAATTTTTTTTTTTTATAACTCAGCTTCCAGGCTTACGCTTGACTATGCATGAGGGTAGCAGCTCCGGCTCCTTATCACTGGATTTTTTGTATATTGTTTAAGTCTCGTGGGTTGTTTATCTAATCTATTTCGCCGCAATTCAATATTTTTTGAACTAGAATCAAATAAAGCTTAATTACAAAATTTACACATCAATAAATAATAAAAAATTTAAAGATTTCGTCAACATATATATTGTAGCAAATGAAACAAATATTCATGGGACGAAGATAATGGAAATATAGAATGGCTATATATGGAAAAAAATAAAAACGGGAGGCATAATTGTCTTTTTGGATGAATTTAAATACTTGTATTAGACGTGGGGAACTTATTTTCTTCCCATGTTCTATGTATAGTATAGATGGAAAAACAATTATGTCAATGTTAGTAGGTTAAATTGCAACCACTATTATTAATGGGGATTTATGCAATAGTAAAATTAGGTCTTGTTGGAAATTTTGGTTTTGATAAAGTGGGTGTCGACCCAACTTTGACCAAATTTTCGATGGCTAAATATTTAATTTTGGAAGAATTAAATTATATATTGTTAATCTACGTTCCGAGTAGATGTTCGTAGTATTTTTTATTTCTCAAAATCGAATTTTAGTGAGTGAGAAATTAATACACGAAGTTAGCCACACAAACAGGCATTTTGTAAAAGGGAGATTAAAGGCTTTTGCCTTATCCCACATGGAATACAAATCATTGTTTATCCTAGTTTATTTACTATAAGGTGTTATTTGTTGTATAAACTATAACACAAGTGGATGATCACAAGGGGATCACACGCACGAGCACCCCTACCCGGCCTTAGCCTGGGCCAGGGCCAGGGTTAGGGCATGGGATTGGGTCTTGGGCTGGCCCGACCATTTGGGCCAGGGTCCATGTCCACTATAGTTTTGCCACTCTAAAATGGGCTTGACCTAGATTCAAGTGACTGTTAATTAGAGCCCAATGAATCTGGACATTGCAGGTGTCCAGATTCGAGTGACTGTTGAAGTTAGTAACTCTTGAAGTTAGTCCACTACTTGACTGTTATGCAGTAGTGGGATGTAACACCTGGGCTGTTGTATATGGTTAATGCCCACTATCCTGTTTTATCTCCTGCAGGTGGAATGGTTGTCTATAAATTCATTTTTTGTGCATTGCAGATTTATACAGAAAATACATAGCTCGTACTCCACAAAACCATATTTCTGCATTTTGCACTTAAAGTCCAGCAACCAGTCTTCACCACTTTTTAGTTCGAATGTGCTTCTGTGTTAGTGGTGCTACTACACAGAAGACGAAACCGTTTTATCTTTGGAGGTAATATGTCCAACCGTGAGCACTAGCCGGGAAGTAATTATCTTGAGGATAGAGATATTATCTCGACTCGGCTTACTGTCCAGTTCCTGTTTCAAGCAATGCTATTTGTATTAAAATAGTTCTGTTTTCCAGTTTGTAATTGAGCCATTGTGAAGGCTTTCCTATTGTAATCACTACTTTGTATACAACATTCGCAAGACAATTACGTGATCTTCACGATGGAGAGCACAAGCAGAACCCCGATCATCCCTCCCGCTCAGGCTGAGAAACCCGAGAAGTTCATGGGTTTCAACTTCAAGACGTGGCAGCAAAAAATGCTATTTTACTTCACTGCTCTGAGCCTGGCGAAATATCTGACTGAGGACGCTCCAGTGGTGGCTGAAAATGAAACTAATGCTGAAAAATGTGTTGGGTTTGATGCATGGGCCTAGGGTGATTTCCTGTGCTGTAATTATGTCCTAAATGGACTTAGTGATGCACTTTGTATTGTACGGTGAAATTCTCCAAAGAATTGTGGGAATCTTTGGAGAAGAAGTACAAAATCGAGGATGTCAGTACAAAGAAATTTGTTGTCGGTAAAATCTTTGATTTTGTGATGGTTGATTCTAAAACCATGATGGAACAAGTGCAGAAGTTCCAGTTGATCCTACACTAAATCTATACCGAGGGAATGGCTTTGCCGGAGGCATTCCAAGTGGCCGCTTTAATTGAGAAGTTACCCCCAAGTTGGAGGGATTTTAAGAATTATCTCAAACATAAGCGAAATGAGATGGGACTACAAGATTTGATTGTCAAATTCAGAATTGAGGAAGACAATAGGAGGATTGACTCTAAGGGCAAGCTTGTCCCTGTGGAGTCGAAAGCCAACTTGATGGAGCACAACTCATCAAGTAATTCGAAGAAAAGGCCTAACGATAAAGGCAAGAAACCAGCAACTGGAAAGTTCTAGAGAACTTGCTACAACTGTGGCAAACTGAACCATAAGGCAAAGGACTGCCGTCAGCTAAAGAAAAAGAAAACGAAACCGCAGTCCAATGCCAATGTGGTTGAACAAAAGGAACTGACAGACATTGACATGTCGGCAGTGGTGTTTGAAGCCAATCTGGTGGATAACCCGAAAAGAATGGTTTGTGGATACCGGTTCCACTTGCCATGTTTGTTCTGATCAGGATGTATTCTCTTCTTACATCCCTTCGACCGGAAGGACGCTCCATATAGAGAATCACACCTCATCTAATGTTGCCGCCGTTGGAACGGTGGTGCTAAAGCTTACTTCCGGAAAGGAGTTGAAGCTGAAGGATGTGCTGCATGTCCCAGACATTCGTAAAATTTTGGTTTCAGATTCACTGCTGGTCAACCATTGGTTTAGACTAGTTTTTGAGTCTGAAAAGTTTGTACTTAGCCAATTTGAGCAATTCCTTGGTTGGGGTTATCTAGATAAATGACTGTTCAAAATGAATGTAATGACTCTACGCCGTTTTGGCGAGAATATGAATAATCATGAATCTTCTTCTGTTTAAGTGCTCTAATTTATGGCATATTAGATTAGGACACGTAAATCTGAATGCTATAAAAATATTGGTAAATTTAAAATTAATTAATTTACCTAAAGTAAACTCACAAAGAAAATGTGAAGTTTGTGTTGAAGCTAAAATGGGTAAATTACCGTTTTATTCGGTAGAAAGGAACACTTCACCTTTAGAGTTGATACACACTGATGTGTGTAATCTAAAGTTTGTGCAAACTAAAGGTGGTAAAAAATATTTCATCACATTTATTGATTATTGCACAAGGTTTTGCTACTTATACTTGTTAAGAAGCAAAGATGAAGCATTAGAAACTTTTAAGAATTATAAAAATGAAGTTGAAAATCAACTTGGCAGCCGGATTATAATAATTCAGAGTGATAAAGGTGGTGAATATGTTGCAGCATTTGAAGAATTATGTACCCAATCGGGCATAATTCATCAAACAACAACACCATATTCACCACAGTCTAACGTTGTTGCTGAACGAAAAATCGGACTCTAAAAGAGATGATGAATGCCATGTTGATAAGTTTCGGATTACCCCAAAATATGTGGGGAAGTCTGTTTTATAATGACCAAACACATATAGAATAAAATAACACTTAAAGGGAAAGATAAGACACCTTACGAGTTGTAAAAAAATCGTGAAATTACTGAAGGTACCATAATCGAATCAAAGAATGCTATATACTTTGAGGATGTCTACTCTTGTAGAGAAAAGTTAGAAGTGAGTACTAATAAAAGAACTTATGAAATTGCAGGTGGTTCAACACCAAATAGTGAAGAACCGAGATGCAGTAAGAGGTCTAAGACAACTAAGTCTTTTGGACCTGATTACATAACATTCATGTTAGATGGTGAGCCAAATTCGATTAAAGAGGCTCTCAGTAGTCCAGATGCTCCGCTCTGGCAAGAAGCTATCAATAGTGAAATCGAGTCCATTATGCAGAACCATACTTGGGAGTTGGTTGATCTCCTGCTGGTCATAAACCTTTAAGACATAAATGGATCCTAAAGAAGAAGTATAAATCAGATGGAACTATTGATAAATATAAAGCTCGGCTTGTGGCTAAAGGCTTTAAACAAAAATAAGGGTATGATTTCTTTGATACCCGGCAACGGCGCCAAAAACTTGATGGCTCAAAAGCTACCTTTAAAACCTTAGGCAAGTGCATCTATCGTTTTATAGAATAGATTATTGAGTACCGAGTGTCATTCCCACGAGGATTGTAAGTACTAGTAATTATCGTCTTTTTGTTATCTAATCTAGCAATTTTCAGAGTTTTTGTTTGGTAAAACTAGGAAATGAAAAATAAAGAATTTGAAATAATTACAACTTACAATAGATCAAATAAAAAGAGATTGTAGAATAAGAAATCAAGAGCTAGAAATGTGTTTGAATGTAAATCCCTCTAAAATTTTTTTTTTTTGTGATTTAACAAGATAAAGATACAACCAAAAACCCTTTAGGAAAAATCATCATCTTTTAATAAAATCTCATGTTTCATGGACCGTAGAAATTCTCGATTTAAGTTAAACCCTCTATCGAGTGCAAATAACTTCTAACCTCAAGTTGATTAACTGAAATATCTTTCTAGTTAAAACCCCCAAGACAACATTATAACGATTTGTGAATTCCTATATTAGGTTTGACCCTAATCCAGAAGATTTATGTCGTCCTATATCTAGGATTGCATGCAACTCCTTCCACTTATGTTGGTTCTATTTCACCATAAATCTCTCGATTCCCGGTGAAAAATAAACTTCAAATCAATATTGTGCATATACTAATTCGAATAAACAAGCATATCATAAGTGAATCACACAAAACATGAATATTTTTTTTAAAAACATACAAATCTTAATCACAAATCCATTATAGAGTTCATTACATTCAAACACTAGAAATTTAGCTACTCATGGCTTTGATAAAAGAATATACTACACAAGAAGATTTGAATGAAATGAACATTGTGTACTTAGCTCTTATTTTAGACCAATACAAGACTTCCTCCTTGGTTGATGATGTTGGGCCCCAAGCCTTTTCCTCTAGTGCTCTTCAACTTCCAACTCCACCTCTCTTTTATCCTCTCAATGAATCTATGAATCTATCTATGAATGAATGAATCCTCCATCCCAAACTCTTGGCTTTTATAGACATTGTTTTTGTGAAAGAACACATTAACAATGTCATTTCTTGCAAATAATTGCTCCAGTACCATAGTTGGGTTGTTGAATCCTTGTTTTCATATGATAATTGAGGGAATAATAGAACTTGGTGCGGCAAAATGAGATGTAAAAGTTGCACAAAAGTTGTCAAAAAGCAAAAAGGGAAAGCTTCCATAATTTCCGCCAAAGAAAATCCCAGACTGGAAGAAAAGCACGGCCAGGCCGTGCTCGCGGATTTTTCCGAACACGGCCGTGCTTCAAAAGCACTGCCTGGCCGTGTTTGGTATGTCTTGGCCGAATGTTTGCTCGTTTTTGGCTCCTCAAAAGCACGGCCGTGCTTTCAAAGCACACCCGGGTCGTGTTTGAATGAAAAGGCCCCGAAATGACGCGTTTAGCTTGAGATTTCAAGTGTTTTTGCATCTATAAATCCCGGGGTATGTTTTGACATGAAACCATGGCCCAAAATTCACCAAAAACAGCTCCGAATCATCAATCTACACCAATAAAAGCACCTCGGAGTAATATGAACTATGTACAATAAAAAATTTATGAAACTAACAATAAAATAACTCAAATCATACTCAAATATACACATAAAACATGCATAAAAAGACCCTTATCAAACCACCTCCAACTTTGAACTTTGCTTGTCCTCAAGCAAAACATTAAATCAAAAAGAATGATTCAATAAATTACAACACACAAGGATTTTGTTTTCAACACATTGAACACAAGCAGTCAAGTTCTTACCCTTCTCAACCCGAATTAACCATTCAGTAAAAACACAGTTTTGCAAAGCGATCGACTGTCAAGAAAGACCGTAATATCTGCAGGCATTATTCAAACTTGAAATCATCACTCCACAAATATTGATAGTTATGAATAACTTCAATTCAATAATGTCATATAACCAAGCTTCTTGAACTTTATTGGAATGAGAATTCATGAAATATACATTCTTTTTTTTGTAGGACCTTTCGAGGCATGCTTCCACTAGGTTTATAGTTTGAATTTCCGTTCAAATACTCCTAGGGTGGTTTTCCATACTCATATTCGTGACGCCGTTTTACGTAAAAGACAAACATGGGGCTCATGAATGCTCCTAGTTACTAAGCAACAACAAATAGAGGAGTATAACCCCGATTGGTCCATTTATTTATTTTTTTCTCTTTTTTTTCTTATTTTTTTTATCCACAAGCTTGGTTTAACAACTAGTTAACCACCACTAAATCATGAATTCTCAAACGTTCATAACACTAAGTATTGTCGTAAATGCCTTAACACATCAAGTATATTGGTGTTGGAAATCTCGTTAAAATTTAGCACACATCCACGTCAATCTATCCTAGATAATCAATTGCTTCACATTGAAAACACAAATTAAAAAGTTAATTTTGGTGTAATTGGGCCAAGTTATTGACTAGCAAACACTCAATTTGTTTTAAAAAAATTATACCTCTTGTCGTCGAGGACTCAAAATAAAAACAAGCACACACAGACTCAGAACAAGCACACAAGCATTCTAAGAATGTAATTGCACCCACCTCCAACTTTAAAGGTTCACATTATCCTCAATTTGAAAGAAAGAAATGAACGAACACAAAAAACATCAACCACACTAGAAGAAAATAAAAGAGGCGGAAAAAGAAAAATACGACCTTACTATAAGAGTGAAATCGACGTTGAGCGATCATTTGGGTTGTTTAGTACGAGACCTTCATTGACATCTTTATACCTAATCAAGGATAAACAACACACAACTCGAATACCGTGAAATCTTCAAATAGAATTAAGATAACAAAGATTTTTTTTATTTTATTTTAAAAAAAAAACTTTTTTTTAAGAACACGGACATGCTTTTCAACACGGCCGGGGCGTGTTCGGTATGATTTTTTTTTTCGGAAAAAAAAACAAATTTTGTTTTTGAATTTAAACACGGGCGTGTTTGAAAAACACACCCAGACCGTGTTTTACACGCATTTTTCATTTTTTATTTTTTTTTGAATTTAAACACGGGGGTGTTTTTCAAACACGCCCAAGCCGTGTTTTGCATGCATTTTTCCTACATAGCCTTGGATTATTGAACACGGCCAGGGTGTGTTCGCGAACTGGGTGACGAACACGGCCGTGTTTGTAAAACACGGCCAGACCTTTTTTTTTAAATTAAGCAAAAGAAAGTGTACACAAAATGTCGGGTTGCCTCCCGGTTAGCGCTTCTTTAATGTCGTATAGCTAGACCGTTTTGCCTTTATGTGAACATTAGTCGGGCGGAGCTTCGAACTTATGAAATATTTATATCATTGATCAACATCGCCACCCAAATCGATTTTTGAACAATTGACCTTCATGGTCCCATTTTTCTGCACGACATCCTTAAATAGGAATTTTTCTGTGGACACTTCTACACACTGAACATCACATTCTTTCAAGGGTTTATTAGATGACATATCAAGCAAAGAATCATTTATCCTTGTCCCAATCAAGTTTATAGGAAAACAAGTATCATTTATAAGATTTTTCAAAGAAATTTTAAAGATAACTTGTTCATCCCCTACTCTCAAAGTGAGTTTTCCATCATGCACGTCAATGAGAGATTTTGCAGTAGCCAAAAAGGGACGCCCTAGAATTAAGGGAACCTCTATATCATCATCCATCCTAGTAGGTTTAAGTTCACCTAATCTCGCATGCTTGAATGTTTCATAAGATATCACATTGATACTAGCTCTTAAGTCAGCTAGTGCCCTATCAACAGGTAAACCATCAATTGTACAAGGGATAATAAAGCTTCCTGGATCATTAAATTTTTATGGTAGTTCATTGGAAGAACATTTATCATTCAATTGCACATTTGATAATTTGTTAAGCTTATTTTTGTTAGGAATGATGTCATTTAGATCCCTAGCATGCTTTGAAGGAGGTTGAACAAATGGAATATTGGTATGTAATTGCTTGGAAGAATCGAGGTACTTACCAAATTTGTCATCCCTTTTATCTTCTTCAGTTAAACTCGGGTAAGGGACTTGTATTCTGCGACTACCTTTTTCATGGGTTTGTCATCCCCCACATATTTCTGCATGGGAGTGTTATGCTCATGTGGAATATTGATGGTGATTCCCTTTACGTGCTCTCTTGGGTTTGACTCAGTGTTACCTGGCAAACTTCCTTGTGGCCTTTCGGAAATTATTTTTGCAAATGGTCCTATTTGGTTTTCCAAATTATGGATAGATGTATCTTGATTTCTCAAGGATGTTTCCACCGCCTAGAATCGGGTATCTGTTGATTGCACAAACTTTGTTATAAATTCTTCCAAGATAGGTTTACCTTGATTTGATTTGAAAACCGGGAGACGTGTGTAGATTAGGATTGGGATTAGGTCGTGGTTGCCCTTGATTACCCCAACCAAAATTAGGATGTTGTCGCCACCCAGGATTGTATGTGTTGCTGAAAGGATTATTTAGGTGATTTCTGGCTTGATTTCCAACGTAATTGGCCTGTTCAGCTTGCGGTATTGTATGTGGGCATTCCTGATGATTATGCAATCCTCCGCAAGTTTCACAAGATAAAACATACGGTGGTGGTGGTTTAGGAGCCACTAGATCGTCGATTTTTTGGGTCAAAGCTTCGACCTGTGCAGCTAGTGTAACCACTGCATCTGCATTGTATACACCCACTGTCCTGTTAGGTTAACCTCGTACGGATTGCCATTGATAGTCATTCATGGCCATTCCCTCTATTAGATCTTGGGCGGCTTCTGTTTGATAAATGGTTTTATCATGATTTTGATGATTTTGTTTTCACACCAAAACAATGTTTTTAAAGGTTGTCCAAATACTCCTAAATGTTTTAAAATGGTTTTAATATTTCCCGGAGTATTTCTTCTAGTTTATTCTCGACTAAATTGGACAACACTTTTAATGATTTTATGTCAAAGTGTTTTTACTTCAAAACAATGTCCCTGAATGTTGTCCTAATACTCCCGATCGGTCTAAAATGCTTTTACTATTTTTCGGAGTATTTCTTGGAGTTTAATTTCGATATAAAATTGGACAACACTTATGTTTCAGGCTCGACCGGTCGCCCTATAGGGCAACCCATAAGACGATAATACCCATAGTGCCTAAGGTGATCTCATTCGTAAGAGGTAGCTTTAAGATATTCCGGGAAGGTCAAAAGGTGACACATACCCCGACGTATCACCCCATATGATTTCATCCGTAAGAGATAGCTTCAAGATATCTCGGACATGTCATAAGGCGACACACCTCGGATGATATCATATGTAATTACATAGTTAAATTACAAAGTCTCATAAGTAGAAAGATTTGCACTGTCCTGGGCCATCATACCAATTATTTCCTATAAGTTCCTAAGTCCCATATGATATAGCTTCGCAGCATCCTGTAGGGCACTCATCAAGTACAAACTCCTCATAAAAAGTGATCCATCCCCTCGGGGATGCACAACAAAAAGTCTCTCGCACTTGGAGAGATCCTAACATCATAACATCAAGAGAAATCCCCAACAGAAAAGGGGGAACCTAAAAATTCTGCGCACCCACTCTCAACTACCCCCTCACTTGTCTAGCCTAAAAAAAATTCCAGGACCAACTCCTACATGCACGCTGGACCGACCCTTCGGTTGATCTTAAAAAACACATTTATGGGACCGACCTCGCCATGCAACCAAGTGCGCACTCGACTGGCCTAAAAACAATTTTTCTCTCATGCGACTGGTGCTCGCACTCGACTAGCACCCTTGCGCATCCAAGGGAGGCTAAGAAGACCAAAATCCTCCTAGAGACTAGAAGAGTTTCCTAAAGTCTAAGTACATTGTGAATCCAAGAAAACTTCCTCCTTGAGGGGACCTTTCTCCTTGGGGGTCTCCCACCTTGGGGACTTTTCCTCTTCTACGACCTTCCGCTTTCTGGGGACTTCCCGCCATCCGATGACTTCCCACATTCCGGTGAGCTCCCGCCTTCCAGTGACCTTCCGCCTTCAGGATATTTCTCAACTTCCGGGGACCTCACTAATTCAGGGGACCTCCCATCTTAGAAAGACATCCTCATCCTCAGAATACTAAATCTTGCACGGATCATATATTTGAAAGATACCTAACTCCTGTAATACTCTAGTCTCCCTCATAGCCCGGGAGTTGTGGTCTATGATGAGCGGTAAATTATATATTTTTTTATTTAAATATTTAATTACCCATTTAGTTTTCTTTAATTAATTATCATCCTATAAAAAGTAACATTGGGCTAAGTCAATAAAAAGGGCCCATGAGGCCCAACTCATTGCGTCAAGCCCACGAGGCTCAACCCATAACATTAGACCCTAAAGGCACAACTCATTTATCAGGCCCATGCGGCTACAGTTCCAGGTAAAAATAGCCCCTCCCTAATTATTTTTCTTTAAGCACAATTTAACTACAAATTTCCTTTACGCTTCATATTTTTCTCCTACATATTACTGACTTAAGCTTAAAAGAGGCTTCCCCCGACAAACCTAGACCTTTCTAATCCCGTTTGCGTATTGTAGGTCAGTTCCTTCTATGTGGATTGAATATTACACCAGACAGATACCTTAGCTCAGAGTACCTTGACTTAGAGTGAGCTGCAAAAGTATTAGCCGCATCAAGAGCGTATATTAGAGGATTTTTGAATGGCATTGTCATTTGTTTATTCAATATGTGCTCAAATATTGTCCTGATGATCCGATAAATTTGACTGAGATAGTGATATAGCCTCCGGAGGATCTTCTAACTGCAATTATCATAGCTATCAAAGCTTTTGAGTAGTCAGATGAGTGAACGATAAACAAAGCATTGGAGGATTCACTTAGCTTTAGCTTTAAAACTTCCAATTTGTCTGCATCAATACGCAAAGTAATTTTAAGAGAAGAGCTTGATGTCGGAGATGTTAAATCATAAGTTGAAGCCACAACTTTTTTGTCACTCTCTTTGAGGTTCAAGCGTGATTCAACAAAGGAATTAACCACGACAACTAGCAAACTATCTTGTATATGGTTCAAAATGATCATTTGTAACTGTGTCAGCACACTTCTTTGAAATGAGACTCGAACAACAATCTTCTTCTTTTAGTTAGTGATGTTCTAGTGAGGGCGCGAGAGCTGGTGTTCTTTTCCTTACTAGTTGATATTTTGTTAATGGCCAAAAATCCTTCATTATCTTCGTTCTACATTTTATCTTCACTCTGGCAAACACTTTCAGTTCTATCTCCAGTTTTGCATGAAGATGGAATTCGAGCATCAGATTTACAGGTTTTTACATTCTATTTATCCGGAAAAAATCTTAACATTTTTTCCCTTGTCCATAGAAAAGTTTCTAAAAATTGTGTTAGTTATTTGTATACATTTACCTTTTTCAAGCTTCAGATCCGAGTTAGTAACTGGAATGTTGGTTCGATAAATGCTCCGTTGTCTTGATCGCCCTTTACTATGCCTTGACCAAGATCAAACATTTGTCCCAGTTGATTGACGTGTTTGGTTATTTCAAAGAGTAGATGTGTCTTTGGATGAAGAATGTCGATAAAAAATATATTGTGCCTCGTAACCCGACAGTTTTAACAAAATTCAGGCAGATTTTCACAATATAATTGAAACAAAGGCACAATGGCCAACCCTTTTGACCAATAATAAGTTCCTTTAACAGTTGGTTAAGATCAATATCAATTAACACATGTACAAAGTGACCCACTAAACCCAATAAAGCTCGATCATCTATATGCAAATGAGTTCTAATAACTCAAACAATGTTCATAACAATGGATGGATGCCAATATTCTATGCTAAGTTCATAAATACGGATTAAAACCTGAGCGGTGGAGTTATTCACCTTATATGGATTGAAATCTGGCGACCAATTAGAGAGATGAATAATGCATGGATCAACATTCCAAGAGACTTTAGAGAATATCGTCTATCATTACTATGGTTGAATTGTATACTGAAATATCCTTTACCAAGAGGTACAAGTCGCCAAGCGTGTTGTAAAGCCTAGATAGATTGAAGTCAAACTTTGAGAGAATTATGATAGTGATATAGATCTTCGTCCATAGTAACAAAAAATAATCACCATTCTTGATAGGGATGGAATTGTCAGCTTTCAATTTACCAGTAAGAGCATGCATGAAAGACAACCTATTAGAAGATTTCACGTTCGCCAACGGATAGGAGATCATGACATCAGACATGCCATGTTAGCCTGACTAATATCTGCAGGACTAGGGTTTGACAAAATTTTAGTGTACGTGGACTGTGACGAAGAAGTCTTAGAAGGGTTTGAAGGGGCTGCATCAAAGTTCAAGGAAGAAACCATGGCATGATTGGCCGGACATGAGCCCTGAAGGAATCAAACATCATCATTTTGGAAGGAATCCACGACTTCATGATTGAGTTTGGATGGACGAATAGGTTTTCAAGTATGGGGAGCACATGAGTTTGATTCAAAGAAAGAGAGTGATTTTTTGAAAACACAAAAATTTGGGTTAGTTCATCTAATGGGTCTTTTCCGTTAGACAGACTCAACTCGGTCCGAGTTTTTTTATAATTTCATGCACCGATGGCATTTTTGTAATATTTTGAGGTGGTGTCATAGAATCGGACCAGTGACATTTTTGTAATATTAGGTACATTAAAAGTATTAATTTTTTTATCCGAAAAGTATTAGGAGTACATCCGAAAAGTATTAGTAGTACAACTGAAAAGTATTAGTAGTTCCCTTGAACAATATTTTTAGTAGCCCTCATGAAAAGTATTAACTTTTAGCCTTAAAAGTATTAGTAATCTACCTAAAACGTATTAATTGTCCCCTTGAAAAGTATTAGACAGTGACGTAATATTAGGCAACCCTCAAAAGTATTAGTTTTTCCCGTGAAAAGTATTAGTAATCCACTTGAGCAATTTTTTTTAGTAATCCTCATGAAAAGTATTGATTTTTTTTTTCCGCAAAAGTATTAGTATTCCCCTAAAACGTATTAATAGTCTTATTGAAAAGTATTAGATTTTCTGATTAAATATATTTTAGTATTTTTCCTGAAAAGTATTAGTAGTCCTCCGAAAAAGTACTAGGAGCCCTCCTAAAAAGTATTAGCAATGGATGCGATTGTTGTAGTGTTAGTTGTTGTGTGGGTCAATAGGCGGATTGACCATGGTAGGGTTATCGACAGAGATTAACCTTTTTGAAAATAAGCGATCCGCCGTCAAGGAGACGGCATGGAGGTGACCGGTTTCCATCTCATGGTTAAGGGGCTGAGGGTTGACATCTTTTTGTTTTTCAAATGCATAGTGTGTTTTCATACATTTATCCAAGATTCAAATGCATTACTTTTTTTTAATTATTTTTTGTTTTTATGGTCTTGTCTAAGCTTATTACATTGGTTTTATTATTTATTATTTTAATATATTTTTGCAGTATTTATTTATTATTTTTTAACTAATTGCAAAATTATTTTACCAATTTTATTAATACTAAAAATAATTGTCTAATACATTTCCTTTATTATTATTATATTATTATTATTATTCATTAAACAAGTCAGATATCAAGTATAATAGAAGTTTTCTATTTAAGTTTATGCTATATATGCTTAGTAAAATGTTTTGCCAAGTGATATTGAAAACTATAGTCACAAATTTTGTTAGAAACATGTAATGAATTTAATTTATGGGCTAACTCATGAAAGTTGAAATAGATGAAATCGAAAATGAGCCTAGCTATTTTCCTTAATCAACACAATATAAAATATATATTTACTTCGCTATGATAAAAAAAAATTCACGTCGTGCGACAAGTTAATTATAGAAAATAGAGGAAATTTTCATCCAACATATACAAGGAATCTCAAATTTCATATAAAAAAAAAAGGAACGAAAAAGATCTAGAGAGAGCTGAGAGCACAAAGTAACCATCACCAAGGAATATCGGTTTTGAATTATACAAAATAATTTGTTCCTTTTGGATAGATATTGAACTTGACAATAGACAAACCATATATACTGTGAAAGCCAAAAATTCAAATGTTACTGGACATAACTAATACTAAAGCTATAAAAGTTCACAACTTTTTTCTCAGTTGAAAGAACGGAAAAATAAAGTTCATATCTGCACGCCTTATCTTTGTGCATTTTAATAAATAGAGGGCAATAGAGAAAAATCGAAACTGGGGTTAAAGCACCCTTTTTTTTTTTTAATAAGTTGGGAGTAGTGGTTGGAGAGGAGGAGATAAATTTCCAAAAAATATTTTCTATATGTAAATTAATAAGAAGTAACTTCAAAATATAAATTTAAATATATTATTTTTTTTTAAATAAGTTGGGAGGACTATGATTGGAGGACAAGATTCAACAATTGTTCGAACTGCTCAACACCCTTACAAAAGTGAATTTTGAGTTGGAGGGATTTCAAGATATCCAAAATTGCATTCGAAGGAGATGGTAGGATCTAGCGATACCACTTGAGCTACAAGCTAGTGATAAATTTAAATATATTATAGATAGATATAGTAATTTATGTTAATTATATAAACCCCTTAAACGGGAAAATAAGCTTTTTAGTCCTACAACTTGGACTTATATGCAAATTAGTCCTCCAAGTTGTCACGTTTGTGTTTTAGTCCTTTAACTTTCAAATTTCTAGATATTGATCATTTAACTTCCAAGTCCCTATGGAGTTTTACTTTTGGTCCTATAATTTAATAAATTTCGGTCACCAAAGAAAAAGAAAACCAAACCGCAATTTAGTCCTATATAAATAATACCAAATTTTATCTTGGACTCTTAAATGGAAATAGTCCATTAGGACGATATCGAACCCAACATGCTTCCGTACAAAAATTAAACAACCACTTAATGAATTTTATACATATAACGACCCAATTTTATGAAATTAAAGTACTCTAGAATTATTATTAAGAAAACACAAATTTATAAATTGAACTCGATCCCAATAATTATCAAAAAGTTGATTTAGAATTTTAATTCTTAAGGAAAAAATATAATGATGATGATGATGATGATGATAATAATAATAATAATAATACATCTTTCAAATTAAATATCCAACAATTATTCCAACCATAAACCGGAAAATTAAAGGCATAAATCCAAAATTTAGTCCGATCATAATTATTTAAAATATAAATATAACATGATTTATTCCACCATCCACAACATCATATCTTGATGGATTTTTTTTAAATGACTGAAGCGTTACGAATAGGATTCCTCAACCCGAAAGCGTGATAATAATAAGGGTGAGCTTCATCTCGCATCAAAACATTTTCAAGTAGGGATATATTTGTTAATCAATATTTAATATAACATGAAAAACATTTACATAATTACAACAATAAATTCATTAATTTCTCTCGATCTGGAACGATTCGATATAGCATTGTGGGTTCATCGGCTAATTTAACAAAATAAGTTAATTTTCAAACCAATTTAACAAACTAATGCAAAAAAAAAAAAAAAAAAAGTGAAAACAGAGTTGGTAACTTATTTGTTTTCTTACCTTACCAAACTATCAACTGTTGTTTTCAATTTATTTTGGTTGATCTAAACAACATAAATTTAGGGATGTAAAATTTTTTTTTTTTTTTAAATTTTAATTCAAAAAAGAATTTAAATGTTTTTCAAACCGAAATTGAACCGCAATGCTAGAAAAATCGAACCGAACCAATCCGAACTATTTCGGTTTGGTTCGGTTCGATTTTTCGGTTTGGGCTTTATTTTGGGTCTTTACGTTTTTTGCTAAAAAATATATTTTTTTATAGAAAATTAAAATAATAATACAAAAATATATTAAAAAATATAAATTAAAATAATAATATAAAAAATATTTAAACAATTATGACTAATCAAGATTAAAGTGATAAGAAAGCAATTGTAATCATAAGTCTATAATATCAAATCCAAGAAAGCTATATTGATGTGTTTAGAATCAGACAATCAAGTGACAACATTGTCCCCTGTCCTATGTTTTCGGTGGCAAATCTTGGATATCATAAGATAAAAGATAATATTTAATTAAAAGAGAAGGAAAATTAACTTTAACAGGGATTAGAAAGCTGACCATAATTCTTGGATTATAACAGAGAAATGATTGTGCACTATAGTTTTTTTATGTGGCACTTGCTTGTAATAAAGTTTCTTTATTGATTAATTAAGGTTATTTTATGTACTAATGGTGGAACATCATATGAAAGCTAGAGAGAGTATGTACTTAATTAAAAAATAAGTTTGAGATAATGTTGAAAATTTGATAAGAAAGGTCATTTCATCATATACAGTGGCAATGGATCTGTAGAAGGATCAGTGGTCCAGTGGGTTTAAGCCACCAAGACTGACTTTGGTTATCCAATATATTAAAATTTAAAAAGTCTGTCTAATACTTTTTTTTTTTTGATAACTCCATTTTTATTTCTCAAACCGCGAGAAATTTACGCCCGCATTTATTACTAGATTATTTCGGAGACAACAACTCCAAAAATATTTCCTCATTCAATAAATTATTGCCGCCAAAGGTAAAATGTTAATTTTCAAACCAATTTAACAAACTATGATAAAAAAAAAAAAAAATGGAGATGCACGCGACTTATATGCAAATTTGGCTTAAGTTTCACGTTTTTTTTTTAAATTTTAATTTGTTCGGCGCAATTTAGCTATATAAATAATGCATGGGCATCTTGGTCTCCATTTGGGCATTTTTGCAATCTACTAATAACGATCTCTCTCCCGATCGAACCTCGACAAACCCACACGGATGCTATTCAAGATGAGTTCCCACCAAATCTTCATTTAAGTTTGAGATAATGTTTTAAATATGCCTGGGAGCAATTTGATGGAGTAAGGATATGAACCCCGACCTCCACCCCACAAACAATTTGATGGAGCGATGAGATTTGAACCCCGACCTCCATCCCACAACGGAAAAATAAAGTTCATTGGTGCCTTATTTTTGTGGCATTTTAATAAATAGAAGGAATAAAAATAATTAAGCCAATAAGTTAAGTCTGTCTAATACTTGATTTGTCTAAATCTTGACAATTATTAGACTTCAAATGTAGATATTAATAAAATTCAAGGTCTTTCGATTTGTTGTCATTAGGATGTTGTGATTCTAATTGCGTGTCCATAGATTTTTTACGCGGATACAACGCGAATCACGCGATAATGTTAATTTATCAATTTTCAATATATAACTACAGACTTTAAAACACAAATTTTTCTTTTTTCTGTTTACAAAAACTTGTGGTTCCTCTTTACTCTATACTTTTCCGCTATTCTCTTCTCTCATCGATCTCTCTCCTCTCTCTCACCTCCTCTCGTCCAAATCTCTTATCTTCTTTCTCTCTCTCTCTTCTCATGGTTCACACTCTTTCTCTCCCGCACGCCCCTCATCTCCCTCATCTCTTTCTTACACTCATGAAACAAAAAAAAAGATGAAGAAAACAAAGTATCACTTTTTATGAAAAAAATATCATTACTTATAAAAAAATATCACATTTAGAATAAAAAATCATTTTTTCTTTATGAAATTATATCATTTTTTATGAAAAAATTATCATTTCTTATGGAAAAAGTATCATTTCTTATGAAAAAATATCACTTTTTATTAAAACAACACTTTTTAATTAAAACAAAGTATCACTTCTTATAGAAAAAATATCACTACTTATGAAAAAAGTATCATTTTTTATTAAAAAAATATCACTTTAATTAAAACAAAGTATCACTTCTTATTAAAACAAATATTATTTTTATTTAAAACAAGTATCACTTTTTATTAAAAAAATATCATTTATTATTGAAAAAGTAACACTTCTTATTAAAAAAATATCACTTTTTATTAAAAAAATTATTTTTTATTAAAACAAATATCACTTCTTATTAAAAAAAAGTATAATTTTTTTATTAAAAAGTATTCTACTCTGAAAAATATACGTTTTTATGAAAAATATTGTATTTTTATGAGACTTTTGTATGTAAAACCTTGTGTGTAGAGAGAGAGGGGGACATGAAGAGAGAGATAGAGAGAGAGGGGAGACCATGAGAGGAGTGAAATGTGAAGAGAGAGATGTGGAACTATGAGAGAATCAGACGTGAGGAGGTGAAGAGATAGAGATGAGGGGGGCCAGTGAGAGGAGAGTGAGAGGATGGGCATACACTGATACAAGGAGAGAAAAAAAAGGGGGGGGAGGTGGGATTCTAATTGCGTGTCCTCCGTCTCACGCTCACGATAATGACAAGATTCTCTAAGATGGTCTAAAAAGAGACGTCCACTTTTTTTTATTTTTTTACTCATAGCTTGGGAGGGGAAGGATGATGAGAATCAAACCCAAATCTTTAATCTGAGTTTGATGAGTGTTAACCACTGGACCACTATCCGATTCCCATTTTAAAACGTCAATTTCTCTTAAATTTTTAGTTAGACAATCATTTTTTTTTAATTTTAAGGGATGAAATAAATATTTTTTAAACTTATACAATATATAGGAGTATAATTGAAGGAGGGGAGGTGAAGTTGGGGACAAATCTGATTTTTTCATGAGAGAATTTTTTTTTTTTTTTTTTTTTTACTACCATTGTCACTCTTTTCTTAAGCTGGAGTATACATGTAGAGATGTTAAACTGATTTGGATCTAGCGGTTTGGAGCTAATACTAACGGATTTTTTTTTTGGGTTAAATGGTCTTCGTGCTAAATAGACCGATATTAAACTTTTCGCAATATTGGAACATACTCCTAACACTAGCGGGCTTAAATAGGGAATAGCAATATTAAACGGACCACTATTGGCTTGTAAATCAAAATTTTAAAATTATATATTTTAATCTAAAATTTTAAATCCAATATATATAACATTTAAGTTTAACATTTTAAGTTAAATTATTCATTATAAAAAAAAATCATGCATAGCGTATAATTGGATTGCATTAGCAAAATTATAAATTTTAAATATTTTATGATCCCAATTTAAAAATAAAACTCTAATAATAAAAGCTATCATTAGCAATAAAAAATAATAATGAGAAGATGTTAAGAGATAATAAAAATGTTTTCGCTAGTTATAATCTTTAAGTGACGTAATTGTTGTTTTGTCAGAATAATATAATTCATAAGTTTAATAGTGACAATAGTTACATTTAATTTTTCATTATTAATAGTTAGTGACACTTCTAATGTGATCACAAAAATTATTGTCACAAATTATGGTGATGTTTTGTTGTCACAACTCACAATAACAGTGTTAATAATTGTCAACCACTACAAGAAAATAAGGAAATTCCAACAGAAAAAATCTGTTGGAATTTGGCCAATTACCGTTGGAATTATCGATTCCAACGGAAATTCCAACAATAAATGCATCGTTGGTAAAATGGCCGTTGGAATGGCAAAATTCCAATGGAAAAATATTCCAACTGTACTTCCAACGATATTTATCTATTGGAATATACAACTGTTGGAAAAAACTCCAACATATTTTCCAACACTAATTCCAACGATTAATTCCAACATTTTGATTACCGTTGGAATTTTTGTTGGAATTTTCCAATGATATGTTTTAGCGATGGAATTTCTGTTGGAATTTTTAAAACTCCAACAATATTTCCAATGGTTTATTCCAACGATTTTATTACCGTTGGAATTATTGTTGGAATTTTCCAACGGTTTGTTGTGATGTTGGAATTTCCGTTGGAATTTAACGACTTATACCAACGGTTTTCTTTAGCATTGGAATTTTCCAACGATATAATGTAACATTGGAATTTCCGCTGGAATTGTAAAAAATCCAACTATTTTCTACTTCGTTGGAATTTTTTTGTTGGAATTTGATTGTTTTCTTGTAGTGAACACTGACAATTTAACACTATAAATATGTCACTATTCATAATTAGTTTAGGAATAGTGACAACTTAATCACTAATTCCTATCATTATTAAACTTGTGAAAGCCATTATTGAGGCAAAATAATTGTTATCATAAATTTTTGGTCTCGTTACTTAACATTTTGTTTCCAATATTCGTTTTCTTGTAGTGGTAAGAGCCCGCCCCCAACTGCTGTGCAATATTAGAAATGTAACTAATGAAAAATTCTCTCTTAAACCATTAAAATATCAGTCAAATTGAAATCTTTTGCCCACATAGAGCTGTCAAAATCAGCCCGACCTAATAAAAGGGTCGGACTGACTGCATTTTCATAGGCCCAAAAGCGATTGGGCTTATTTGGCCCGAAAAGTTGAATCAACCCGATGTGTTTTAGAGGAAAAATTATTGAACCCCCAAACTATACACGATTTTCTACATTGCCCCCTAAACAAAATTTTTTTTCTACGTAACCCCCTCAACTACACGAAAATTTCTACGGTCCCATCTCTCTTCCCCGCCGGCGAAATATTCCGGTCAGATTCGCCGACCAGGTTCGACTTTTCCCCGTATGCACATCAAATTGTAAATTATGTGTGCCCATAAATATGTATGCATGCTTATATAATATGTTATAATTTCATTGATTTTGTTAAAATGGTGTTTCAGTTTGTTGGGTTCTTGATTAGGGATGACCCGACCCGCCGCGGGGCACGGGCGAGTCAGGTCGGCCCCTACTACCCCACATTAAATAAATTTAAATAGAAAAAATGAATAATTTTTTTTATTTTTAATATACTTATAAAATATTCTTTACAAAAATTATTAAATATATTAAAAACATAAGGGGCGGGCGGGCGGGGCGGTGACTATCATGGTCGTATTGAAATTGTCATCCCTATTCTTGACCATTCTATTGCTTATGCATTAAATAAAAATAGTCATATAGTGGAGATGAATATCATTTCTATATTTGATTGGGTTTTCAAAGCTTGTATTCTTTATTTTGCTTTAAAGAAATGTTTATTTTAGTGTCTAAATATTTTTCAGAGTCAGAGTAATTCATTTGGAAATCATGCATAATAACTTGTGAAATTATAAAACCATGATTTAATTTAATACTTTATTTGTATACAAATGCACAATAAGTATAAATATAAAAATCTGTGAAAATTTTAATGTACCCCTGAACTATGCACAATTTTTAAAACCAACTCTTAAACTATTTTCTTCTATTTAACCCCCTAAACTACATAAAATTTTCTATGGTGCCCTCTTCTCCTCCCCGCCAACGGAATATTCCCATCAGATTCGCCGGTGGGGAGGATGGGATGGGACCGTAGAAATTTTCGTGTAGTTGAGGGGGTTACGTAGAAAAAAAATTAGTTTAGGGGCAATGTAGAGAATCACGTATAGTTTGGGGGGTTTATTAATTTTTCCTCTGTGTTTTATGTGTATTTCTATAGCATGGGCCGAGTCTGGACTCCAAAAATAGCTAATCGACGGAATTTCAGCCCAACCCGAACTGGTCTGATTTTACTCTTTAGTCCGACGGACTAGCACTGCCCGGTCCATTTGATAGCTCTTGCTCGCATACTGTCAAAATACATTTTCAATTTTGTGACGACATTGTGGAAATTAAATGCATGAATCAACTACCTCACTTACCCCCCCAACTAAAGTCACTCATCAACTAAATTTGACTTATATTCTATTCCTTAAATTATAAGCGGACATGACAAAATTCAAATATATCAATTACTTGTAAGTAATGAAATGGGATTTTTTGGAATTGAGGATAGCAACCCAAAAAAAAGAAAGGGAAGAAATGGAAAAAGATGAAGGAAGAGGTGATAGAATCTTTCTTCAAATAATACATAGTTTTGAAAATTTTGGTGGTCCTATAATAAGAGGGCCATTGCTTTTTTGTGGGAATAGATGTGTACAACAAGACCAGTTTGGCAAAGTTTCAGAAGGGGGTGGGGGGACCATTTTTTGCTACAATTGAACTTATTCCTATCCCTTTAATCATCACTAATTGCTTGTCATTCTTTGCTCCAATGGATCCCTTTACCAATATTTCTACATCAAAAAGAAAGAAGTGAAGCACAACCCTTGAAATGACCTTATTTTGACTTCTTGCATGAATTCGAATTCTAAACCTAATCATGTATATATTTGAGTGTGATATCAAGAAGGATAAATGCCCCCGGACAAGTAAAGTTAAGAGCGTGGTAACAAATTTATCAAAAACTTTAGCAAGAATGTGGACTGTCATTTAATTCTATTTAGATTAATTTTTAAAGCAGTAGAGGCACGCCAGTGCATCCTAGTTGTCGCACTAAGTAAAGCGCTTAGTTTGAGACTTACTGAGAAGTTTCGCCATACCTGCAATAACAAGACCGGACTTTTGAAATAAAAAAAGATGTGCTTGATTTAGCGAGCCTGAAAAAAATAATATCACAGTCACTATCGTGTGGGGTCCGCACACATTGAGTGGCCTTTAGGCGAGAAAGAAAGAGTACAGAGGTATGATTTAATTTCCATCGATTAGTCAAGAAAAACTAACTAGCTAAGCAAAAGTAATACATAAATGAGAATTAATTCAAATTCCCACGTGAAAATGAAAAGTAAGAGTTCCTAGAAATTTCAATTTATAAGAACCACAAACTCTTATAAAAAATCAATCAGAATTCTTTTTAAGTATAATATGATCCCAATATGCATGATGGAATCAAAACGATCCCGGCTTCAATTCAAGCATTGGATCTCCTGTCTCATATCAACTAAGAATGTAGATCCATTTTTTTCATCGAGTCTGGATAGAGACAAAAGATCTTGAGTGGCCAAGAAGGTTCCACTTTAGTAGCAAATAAAGTTCTTCTCAAAGATGAGTTTCATGCCACAAGAAACAATGTACAATGTCTAATTTGTTTGAAACTGTTACCTTCTATGATAATATGATGTTATAATGAATGCTTACCGTTAAAATTTTAACCCAGTGAATAAATATTCTCCAATAAGTTCACATAGATGATTGACATGACAAAAATGGTTTCGAACATTTGTACATCAAATAATTCTTAGCGCGCTTTTATAGAAAAATAATTTGGAGTAGGAAAACTATATACTTAGAGTCTATGATGAGGGGTAAGACTTTATGGTGCCAAGAATGATACCATGAATTCTCGTCCTGAATTATGACATTGAAGTGTGTATAAAGTGTACATCGTACTCTTTGTTGATATTGGCCCTCTAAATTTATGAAGGGCTAGACTTTTGCATATATGATATATCATGTACCATACGTATTTACGACCAAAAATGCAAAAATGATCCTATAACTTTAGTCTTTAGGTATAAGCAAAATTAATTCTGTCCGCTTTGTAATTTGCAGATTTAGTCCTGTAACTTAAATATTGTCGCGGTTTTAGTCCTTTTTGTTAGAACAAAGTCAATTTTGGTTTTGATGATTTCACCTTAACTATTTTATTTCAACCAAATCGATTTTATCGGACACTGTCAAAATTAGATTTCATTTCAGAAAGAAAAATTTGAACTATCTGAGAATTTGTTGACAGCTATTGGTCGCCCTAGTGAGCGACCGGTACGTGGGATTTCAGTTTAAAACTTTCTCACGCCAAGACCTCCCCGATCAAGGGCGATCGGTCGCTATCAAAGGCGACCGATACCTGAAGTTGCTCTCTATTTCAAAACCTAAGAGAGCAACCGACTGTTGGTCGCTATGTAGGACGACGGGTCTCCCTAAGTGGCGACCTGTATCAGATCGTGATCCAACATCTTTCAAATTCAAATTTTACAATATACCGACCGTTCGCTATATGGTTGGCTGTGACTGAGATCAGATTATTTTGAACGTCGCAGCAAATACAAAAACATTATCACTTTATCACATTTGGCCATCATATTTTGGATATCTTAATCTTCTATTTGCATACATAATTCAAAAAGAGAGGAGCTAATATTGGAATTCAAATCTTGGAGAATCAACACAATACAATTCTACAATACAACAAGAAAATCTCAGCAAATATTCACAAACTTTCATTTACATACTCCTGTTGTAATAGCCTAAATTTTGCACTTTCACATCTTGCTTATTAGGCTTCTTTTCTTGATTACACTTACACTTTCAAGGTTGTATAAATTCATTTGAGGTATAATCTTGATTGATCAATATGATCCAAAAAATATATACTTGTTACGTGTTCTTTTGGTAAGAATAAACTTGGTCGATTGGACTAGGTGTTGAAGAGTTTGGTGCTCTCCAAGGTTGCTGTTGGAAGAGTTTAGTGCTCTCCAATGTTGTTGTTGGAAGAGCTTGGTGCTCTTCAAAGTTGTAACAAGTTTTTCATCAATAAAACTAGTTGTTAGATAATCCACTCGAGATATAGGGTGGTAATGGACGTACGCCCTAGGTTGGTTGAAGCACTATAAATCATTATGTTATTTTCAATTTTCTGCACTTAAATGTTTATTGTTTAGTTTCATCATTAAAGGAAAAATAAAAAAATGAGTGAAAATATATTGACACCCTCTAGATTTTCGTGTCCACTTGAACTAATACTTTTGTGGTCAGAATTCAAAAATCTGGCAATCTATTTCCACATGAAGGGCACATGGCCCGTGTTAATGATGAGTTGGACCCGTTTCCCTTTACAAGTCAACAAGTATTGGTCAATTCAGCGAAATTGGTTCTGTAATTTCATTTGGAAATTAAAATAGAAAAGAAGAAAAAAATTCTTTTTGACACATAAGATATAAATTTAAATAAAATATATAAATATTTATAATATATATCAATATTAAAATATTATACGATTTTTTTATTTTTGTAAATTAATTTTTATTTATGTAAAATGATCATATAAAAATATAAAAGTTATAAAATGATGTTAAAAATTATTTAAAAAATGCCAAAATATATTATAATATAATGATAAAATAGAAAATAATTCACATTTATAATTTTTAAGTATATTAATGTTAAAAAATACATATATATATGACATATAATATAATAAAAATAAAATTTGCACCTAAAATGTATATTTAAATTTAAATTCAAAAAATTCAATTAAATAAAAACAATTAATACAAATATATAAATTTTATGCAACAATGGTCCTGTATAACTCAAATATTTATTTATGAATATAACAACAGTACTCACGTGATTTTTGTTATGAATGTTTTGGGTTTTTAATTAAAAATACGTGGGACATGATAAGAGGTGTCAAATGAGGCTGAGTCAGATCAACTACCTACCGGGCAAAGCAAAAAAATCGTTCCGTGCGTGTCGCAAAACAAAGACCGATCCGCTATTTTTGTAGCCAGACCGGTCCAACCCAAGAAAATACAAAGAAAAGCCGGGCCGAGCCAAAAAAGTCCGACTCACTTCGGGCCTACGAAAACATAGCCCAATTCGGCCCTATTACTGGGCCGGACCGAAATTGAGAACTCTAGACATGATGCACCACGGTTTGTGCTTTTTTTTTTTTTTTATTCTTATGATCAGGACTAGGATTTCATCAGTATATGATCAATGTATTACTTGCGGCGCTAATCAAATTAATTATTTGAAAATAGACAATTGATAATATATTTTTTAGCACCTAAATACAAAGATGGTTGATGATAACGTCGAGTTTCCCAATTGGTGTCCGCATTGTAACCTCGAGTAAAGCTATCACAATCAGTTTGACCCGATAAAAATCAGATTTGAATTTGCAATTTCATAGACCCAAAAGGGATTAGGCGCATTTGGTAAAACTCGAGTGGCCCGATCGATCTTGTGCACTTTCGCATAAAATTTAAATACTTGTATAAATTCTTTTTATTTAATTTAAACATAAATATACTTTTTGGGTGCAAATATTATTTTTATATGATTTTCTATTTTATCATTATATTATAATATATAATTTTATTTTTTAAATATTTTGAACATGCTTTTATAATTTTATTTTTTATATGATTTGTTTACATAAAAAAATTTATTTATCAAAACTAAAGAAATTATTTATAATATATTTTAATATATATTTATATATTTATATAATTTATTAATATTTATATAAAATTTATTTAAATTGATATCATATTTGTCAAAAAGATTATTTCTTCTTCTTCTCTTTTATTTTACCTCCAATGAAGTTACATGACCAATTTCGCTGAAATAACCAACACTTGTTGACTTGCAAAGGAAATGGGTCTAACCCAAAGATTAATACAAGCCAGTGCCCTTCATGTGCAAGTAGATTGCCGAATTTTCGAATTTCGGCTAAAAGACCAAAATCGCGATAAAATTTAAGTTAAGACTAAATTTGTAGAATGCAAAACAAACGGAACTAAAATTACTTAGTACCTAAAGTTAAAGGACCATTTTTGCATATTTCCCCATATTTATGTACCAAAAGGTTTGATATATGTAATTACTGCATGCACTTAATTGTAGGATGCATCTTTTTTTTTTCTCTACATGTGCATAGAAGAATGAGATGGTATGATAATTTTAATTATTTTTTTTAATTTGGCCCTATATAATTAATTAGGGTTAGTTGTACTTTGACCTCCAAACTATAGCGTTTTTATACTTTACTGATGGAACTTTGGTAATCAACCTTTTGAATTATATGATTCCTTGCACTTAACCCCTGAACTAACTAAAAATTGACATGTGTCAACTCATGATAGGTCTAAATCAGCTCCTAGGGGTTAAGTGCTTGTTCAAAGTTAATTTTAGCAGGCAAAGTACAATTAATTATGGCGCAATGACAAGTTTAAATTAGACGTCACATAAGAAGTCAAAACAAACTAGAAAGATCAAATATTAGACTTGATAAACACAGAGATTGGTTCAAATGAGACCAATCCCTTTAGGTTTGTCCATAAGAACACTTATGGACTCTTGATTTAAAATTTTGGATGGTGTAGATCATTTTAGTTAATTTAGGCTAATAAGGGTATAATTGTACTTTTATATTTAAGCAATTTTATTAATTGGACGATTATTAGCTATTTTTAAGGAAACATAATCCTACCTTTTCAGTTACCCAATTTTTAGGGAGGAAAAATCATCAACTTCAAGAGTTTTTTTCAAAATTGATACTTCTTTCCGCCATATTTGTGAACAGTCGTTTTATTGTATACTTAGTTCAGTTTAGTCATATTTTATTGTATATTTAGTTCAGTGGATTTGTATACTTGGTTCAGTGGAATCGTATTCTTAGTTATATAATTAGTTTAGTAAGTAGTTTAGTGAATTTGTATACTTAGTTCTGTGGATTTGTGTACTTAGTTCAATGGAATTGTATACTTAGTTATATAAGTAATTCAGTAAAATTGTGTATTTAGTTCCGTGCAATTGTATACTTAGTTAAATGTTTATGTATACTTAGTAATATTTTAATGTATAGTTAGTTCAATGTAATTGTATACTTAGTTAAATGTTTCTGTATACTTAGTAATATTTTAATGTACAGGTAGTTTAGTGTAATTGTATACTTAATTAATTGTTTATGTATACTTAGTAATGTTTTAATGTATAGTTAGTATAGTGTAATTGTATACTTTTTATTAATATGTTGCATGATTCTGTTGCCATATTTGAATAATTTGCAGGTTCGAATGGGAAGGGAGAGAAATGAAATGTGATTCGCTTAACTATGGGGACGTGATCAATACAAGATCACGTCCCTAATTTTTAGGAAGCGGTTACTATATATAATTTGCTGGATTCCTATTTTACCCCCTACAATGTATATTTTCATATGAAAAACTGTATAGATTTATTTAGATCTTGGCCATTGATTTATGTTTTTGATGGTTTAGATTTGGTTCTATGGTCTTACCTAGGAGGTTGGTCTCACAGGATCCCCTCCCAATAAACACAACCCATATTAAACAACTTAAATTACATCGAAGCCATGTCTGGTTAATAAAATAACAAGGTATATATGCATATTTTATTTTGTTTACTTTCTGTTAGTAATTATTCTCTTTAAATTCTTACCGACTTAAACATCGAAATAGTTTTTATGGGTGTTGAAGTGCGTTTTGGTCAACAAGCAAAATATATAAAAATGTAATGTGTGGAAATGTAAATAGACTTCAACTCAGGGCTAATTCTGCCTTTTTATATATGATACCGAGCCGAAAGTTCTGGTCGGTTTTTCTTATAGCGGTGTGTTTACAAGTGTTTTTTCCTGGTATTTTCTCTCTCTCTCTTGTCTTTTTCCTCATAAATGAGGCCCTATTTATACCCATCTCATTAGTGGGTTTTTAATAACCACTATTACACTTAACACTTAAATATTTTTAAAGGGACACTTGTCCTTCGCTAAGCACGCATGCAGGCCAAGTGTTTGCCACTTGTCGACTCATCTGGCTGTCGCGTTGACAAGTGTTAGCTTACTTATGCTAATGATGCACTTAGTCTTTCTTAACTGGATGGTTATCCTTTGAATTTCCCGTCAAGATTGGGGTCGGAGAACCGAGCCCAATTCATGACGTCATCAGGTTGGTTGCTGACATCATCAGCTCGGTCTGTGTTGGCCTGTGGGTCCCACACATCCATGTGCTGAATGGCCACATGGACTAATCTGCTTCCAGCTCGGCTCGGGTGTCATCAATGGCCCCCAAGTTTAAATCCGAGAGAAGAATTTCTGAAGTCGGATTTGAACTTTAATGTTAATCATGAGCTTTTAATGGAGAAGAGGAAATCCCAAAAATCATCCTTCCCTGACACCTGTCGCTTAGCAGTTAATGTCTGAAACGGCGTATTAATTGTGGCATCATGATGAAGGGCACGTGGCGGTTCTTGGTTGGACCAACTCTGCACAGGAACCGAAGAGGTGGGACAACTCTGTCAGCGGAACGTGGGGACGTGACGTTTCTGACGGCTTTTGAGACTGAAAGGACACATTTTTTGAGTTGGTGTCTCATTTTTCGAGGGGACTTAACCTATAAATACCCCTTTCGTCTTTTATTCTACACTTTTGCATCTACAGCCTTCCGAGCAGAATCCTTTGAGAGCGAGCAGAATTTTCGGGTCGGTCTTTAGGGTTAAGAGACTTCAAACTTAGGTATTTTTCCAAAAAACCTCTTTTTTCTTCCCTTTGCTTCAAATACATGTCTTCTTTTGAAGATAGTCGGAGTCGTAGTTATAGTGTGGAGGTTGAAATTGAAGATCCCCCTTCTGAACCTTCTGTTTCTTTTTCTCCTGTTTGAAGAACTGCACCTCCCAGTCCAAGTATTGTTCATATTTCAAGTTCAAGCCATACACCTCCAGCGGAGACTCTATTGGAGCGGACCCATACTATTTTTGATCCCGTGCCATTCACCATCTATCGAGAGGGCGTTTTCTACGAGCCTGGATTAGCCCGTGAAGACCCTAGTGAAGAAGCTTTGAACTCCAGTCCCCCACAAAATCAACAAGAAGAAGAGATGGATCCTCAAGAGCAGGATCATGAGGAGCAAGTAGATGAGCCCTCCGAGGGCTCGAGAGCTGCGAGGCCTGCAGGGCCTGTAGGTCATCGCCACGGAGATGGCAGGCGGGAAGGAGGACCCCGGCTACGCGTAGAGGCTAGGTGGAGGCCCTGCGACCTGAATGATTATCTCAGCATGCTGACGGTCCCAATGTTAGGGGTTTTCCATTGGAAGTACAAGATTCCGGGTGGTGTACAATTTTGGCTGCCGGACGGTACAGAATGTCCAGAGCACCCACCGGAGGGGTGCGTGGCCATACACGTTCCCGGATTTTTGTACGAGCTACGATTTTCACTGTCGGTGGTGTTCACGCGGTGGTTTCGTAAATGAGGCCTCCCCCTATCGCAAGTACATCTTTTGACTTGGGGGCGGATTATCGGGCTATTGGTGTTGTTCCATTTGGAAGGGTACCCCCGTCCCAAGTTTGCAGAGATGAATGAGTTGTTCGTCTAGAAGGCGACCCCGGCGACTCCTGGTCGGGGGCAGCCATCTGGGTGGTACTACGCACATACTAGACCCGGGTATCCAGATGGGCTAGTTGAAGGCCTTCACAATCCTTAAAGGAGTTGAAGGATAAATAGCTTTGGGTAGGTGACGAGTGGCAGGCTCACGTCGGGGTCGGGGCGGATGAGACGGTCCTTCATCCCCCTTCAGAATTTACATTCAATTTCAGTAAGTACATTTCTTTCTCCTTTTCTTTTTTGGGTTGTCTGACCTTAATCTTTTTATCTTGCTCAGGGAACCGACCCTCTACCGGTCCGCTGTCGGCCGCTTTTGTCCGCCGGCTAGACAACATCCAGGCCTTGGGCCCGCGAGATAGGCGGATTGAGAGGCTGGACACCGAGGCTCGTCTGGCCGTGGCTGGCTTGCGGTCCGCCTTGCCTACCGATCCCGAGGCCGGAGAGACGGCCAGGGGAGAGGCAATGGTGGTGGAAGAGGAGGTTGAGGAGGTGGCCGGGAGGAGCCCTCCAAGGGCTGAGAGGGGACACACCCCTGAGTGGGGGGAACAACTTGTGCAAACGGAGCAAGCGAGACCGTCCTCGGTGGCGGCTAATCCTCCGGGGTGAGCGTCCGTGCCGACCGGGCAGGTGCGGACTCCTGAACCGCCCAGACCAACTGAAGCTCAAGGTGTGTATTTTGTAATTCTCGCACTCCCTTTTCCTTTTAACTTTTTCCTTGTTTGCTTCTTATTCAATTGGTGCCTTTTGTAGAGCGTGGCCTGGATCTCTTCGCACGCCTTCACCGTGTGAAAATACAGCCGCTCGCTGAACCAGGGCGGCCGTGGGCGAGCCTGCTGATGCAGAGGCAGCCCGGAGAGAGGACATCCGGGTCGGAAAACGTCCTGCCAATAGGGTTCCAGAGGCAGAGGGGCCCCCACTCTGAAGGAGAGGGGGGAATTGTAATTGAGGAGCCCGGACAGACAAAGAGAATCGGGCCAACCCCACCACCGGCGCCTACCGTGCAGATCCCGACGGGTGGGGTTCTGAGGACTTTCTCGGATGATTTTGGTCGAGAGGGCCACTTCATACCGCCAAATCCAGAGAGGGAGGATATGTGCGATGGGATGGCCGGGATGCGGCCTTGGTGGTTCGTGGAGTTCGCCAGGTGGTCCACGCCCACTGATGAACAAGTGAAAAACTTGCCTACTGCTGGCGTGCTTCCTGGGATGTGGCGGCTCGGGCATGGACCACGGGAATTGAGCAATTCTACTCGGAGACCGGGTGGAAAGAGAAGGCCTAGTACATCATGGGGCTATCCGGTCGCATCACTGGGATCCTCTGGCACATGATTGGGGGGATGGAGGATCTGGAAAGGTGCCACCAAGACCTGCAAGAGGCTCATGCCCTCTACCAAGGGGTGCACGAGTCTCTGAAGACCCAGGCAGAGAAGGCCATGACCAGGGCTAATACTGAGAGGGAAGCTGCTATAAAGGCCGAGGCTGAGTGGGATCAGGCCCGTAAAGCAGGCCGAGAAATGGAAAGGCGCGCCGCCGTGCCAAGGTCACAGAGTTGGAGCGTGCATCTGCTACTCATGTTAAAGAAATGGAAAGGCGCGTAGCCGAGGCGCACAAAGAGGCAGAGGAGGCTTCCCGTAAGCAGGCCGAGAAAGTTCGGGTGGAGGCCGTCCGGGCTTACAAGAACTCAGAAGAGTATGTCTTTATGCTGACCTGCGGGCACGCGACCAGCATCGGGGAAATTCTCCAAGAGCTCAAGGCTGGCAGGACCGTAGCACAGTTCGAAGAAGATCTTGCCCAGTTGGACGCCGACCTTGATGCCCTTCGCCCTCGTTTCGCCGAGGTTGCCGGTGGCCAAGACTCACCCCCTCCAGAAGAAGAAGTGGCTTCCAGTGGTCCTGTTGAGATCCCTCCTCCTGCCGGGGCTTGATGTTTTTTCCTTTTTTGAGGTTTTTTGTATTTTGCATCTTTTGGGGTAGGCTAGTTGGCCCTGGGCCTTCGAATGTAATGGGCTCCGGCCCCCAATGTAAATATTTTTGATATTGGAATGAAATTTCTTTTCAGTCGCCTGTGTATGCATTTAAATTTTTGCTAAGTATTGTGTTCGTTTTTCTTTTTGTTGTGTGGATTTTGTTCTGTCGCCCTTCTTTTATTTCCCAGGTTTGGGGCTCGGTTTTCAGTGCTCAAGTGGCACAAGTAGTGGGCTTCAGCTGCCTAACTTTATTTACCAAGTTTTATGTTTGGAACTTAAGCCGAGTCTTTGTTTTTAGGGTAGATTCACCTTTTGGGTGAGCCTCCCTTTGTTGACGCGTGCAAGGCGTACCGAGACGAGATCGGCAGCTCTGGCCGAGGCGATTTAAGCACTCGGCATCTTGGCCGAGGTGAATAAAAATGGTTCCCCCCTTTGAGAGAGCTCACAGAATATCAGATGAAAGGATAAATCCTCAGGATCGTATCTGAATCATAAACTGAGTTTTTTATTGATAGTACCTCTTAAGGTATATTACATTCCATGGGTGCGCAAACTTTTCCCCACTCAAGTACTCCAGCTCATATGCTCCATTTGATAAGACCTTACTGACCCGAAACAGACCTTCCCATGTCGGTTTTAGCGGGCTGGGTTCGATCCCCGTTATTCTTTTTAGAACGAGGTCGCCGACCTGGAATCTTCTTTCCTTCACTTTAGAGTTGTAGTACCTTTCACTCATTTGCTTATATATGGCGTTTCTCATCTCGACACTGCATCTCTTCTCCTCCAGCAGGTCCAGCTCGGCTCGGAGCACGGCTTCATTATTTTCCTCAGAAAAATTTGCAACTCTAAAGGTAGGGGCTCCAATTTCAACAGGGATGACTGCCTCGGCTCCGTAGGCCAAAGAGAATGGTGTCTCTCCGTGGCCGCTCGATGTGTTGTTCTATATGACCATAGCACGCCGGGCAGCTCTTTGGGCCAATTGCCTTTAGATTCCTCCAACCTCGCCTTCAAGGTATATTTAAGTATTTTATTCACCGCTTCGACCTGCCCGTTAGATTGTGGGTGGTATGGGGTCGAAAAATGATTTTTAATGTGAAACCCTTCGCAAAAGTTTCGAAACCTCCGGTTATCAAATTGTTTCCCATTATCCGTGACGATCGAGTGTGGTATCCCGAATCTACAGATGATGGATTTCCATACGAAGTTAATAATCTTTTCCTCGTCTATCTTTGCCAGGGGTTCCGCCTCGGCCCATTTTGTGAAATAATCTACCGCCACAATGGCATACTTCACGCCCCCTTTGCCAGTGGGGAGTGGCCCAATGAGGTCCATTCCCCATTTGGCAAACGGCCACGGACCGAATATGGAAGTTAGTTGCTCAGGGTGATACCTGACTTGTGGCGCAAATCTTTGACATCTTTCACACTTTTTGACAAGGTCGGTCGCGTTCTTTTTCAGGGACGGCCAATAGTATCCTTGCCGTATCAATTAATAAGCTAAAGTTTAGCCCCTGGCGTGATTTCCGCATATACCCTCGTGTACCTCTCGGAGTGCGTAATCCGCGTCTGATTTCCGACAGGCACCGAAGGAGTGGGATGGAGTACCCACGCTTGTACAAGACGCCATCTACCAGTGTGAACCGAGCAGCCTGAGTTCGTAGTGTTCTGGCTTCGGCCTTGTCTTCTGGCTGAATTCCCTTTTCTAAATACTGGACGATAGGGGTCATCCAGGTCAGCTCGGTGGCTTCATTAGCATGTATCTTCTGTGCATTAAGCGATGGGGCAGTCAGCTGGGTGATGGTGACATCCACAATCGCATCGGTCCCCGGGCTGGAGGCCAGCCGAGCTAATGCATCTACTTGCATGTTTTCAGTTCGGGGAACATGCAGGACTTTGGCTTTAAAATGCGACAATTTTTTCTTGACCAAGTCCAGATACCGAGCAATTTTCTATTCTTTCGCCTCGTACTCTCCATTGACCTGATAGATGACCAACTGTGAATCGTTGTGCACCAACAGTCGTTTTAGTCCCATCGACGCTGCCATTTCTAGCCCTGCTTGGAGCGCTTCGTACTAGGCTTCATTGTTGGTTGCTGGGAACTGGAACTGCACGGCCGAGCAGTAGCACTTGAGTTTTGGATCGATTATCATGATCCCGCCCCCTGCTCGGCCTGCGGTGGAAGAGCCATCGACGAACAACTTCCACTCTTGATCCTCAACCACCTCCAATTGGATGGTGGGTGTGAACTCGGCTACGAAGTCCGCCAAGGCTTGTCCTTTGATTGCCGTACGTGGCTCGTATAAAATGTCAAACTGGCTGAGTTCGACGGCCCACTTGATCATCCGACCTGAAGTATCTGGTCGGTGTAATACTTGCTTCAGTGGGTAGTTGGTCAAAACTACGATCTTGTGTTCCAAAAAGTACGGACGAAGATTCCGCACTGAAATAATTAGCGAGTAGGCCAGCTTCTCCATAGGTGGATATCGGAGCTCGGCATCATGCAATGCTTGGCTTGTATAATAGATAGGGTGTTGGATAGAGTTATCCAATCTAATCAGTACCGAGCTGACGGCATACTCGGAGATCGCAAGATATAGATACAAATCTTCTCCCGGGGTAGGTTTTTGCAATAAAGGGATTGAGGCTAAGTGTTGTTTGAGTGACTCGAAGGCAACTTGTGCTTGCTCGGTCCACTCAAAATTCTTATTTTTCTTTATGATTTCAAACAAGGGTTTGCACTTGTCCGTGGATTGTGAGACTAACCGGTTAAGGGCAGCTAGTCGGCCTATTAAGCTTTGTACTCTTTTGACAGAATTAGGGGGTTCAAGATCAATAATGGCTTTTATTTTATCTGGGTTAGCTTCGATCCCCCTCTGACTAACCATATAGCCCGAAAATTTACCCGAGCCGACCCCAAAAGTACATTTTCTTGGGTTTAACATCATCTTATACTCTCGCAAAATAGTAAACATTTTATTAAGATCATTAAGATGATCATTTATGTACAAAGATTTCACCAACATATCATCCACGTAGACTTCGATAGTTCGACCTATCAGTTCCTCAAACATTTTATTAACTAACCTCTGGTAGGTCGCCCCGGCATTCTTTAACCCAAAGGGCATCATCCTGTAGCAGTAGACGCCACGAGCAGAGAAAAACGACGTGTTCTCCTCGTCATCCGGATGCATTCGTATCTGGTTGTAGCTTGAGTAAGCATCCATGAAACTCATCAGCTCATGTCCGGCCGTGGCTTCTACCATATAATCGATATTTGGTAAAGGATAGCTATCCTTGGGGCACGCCTTATTAAGGTTGGTGAAATCCACACAAATGCGCCATTGGCCGTTGTTTTTCTTCACTAGTATGGGGTTGGCCACCCACCGAGGGTATAAGGCTTCCCTGATAAACTGATTATCAAGCAATTTGTTAACCTCGGCCTCCAGGGCGACCTACCTGTTGGGGCCGAGCTTGCGCCTTTTTTGAATTACCGGTCGGAACGTCAGGTCGATGTTGAGACGATAACATGCATGTTTGGGATCAATTCTCGACATGTCTGAATGTGTCCATGCGAAGACGTCGAGGTTATTCCCAAGGAATTCGATAAGTTCCGACCGAAATGGTTCTTGGAGGTCGTGGCCAATACGTAATTGGCGTCCCCCATTCTGCCCTCCAACGTCGACCGTGTCGACCTGCTCAACTAGTTCTGCATGTTTCCTCTTTTTACTTTGCCCCTCTTTTTTCTGTAGGGGAAGCTCGTCCTCTGCTGCCGACTTGCTTTCCGGCTCCACTTCTTTTTTCTCATCCTCCACCATTGGTTCCTTTCCAGGTCGCCTGCCTGGATCATTCTCTGAGACAACTAACCCACCCCGCTCGGGTCTGCTTTCTTCTCCTGGGTCGTTCTTCATTGTCCCACTGGTTTCCCCTCGTTCTATCACATTAATCTCCACTGGTCGGAGCTTGAGAGAGCACTCCCGCGATTCCCTCTGGTTCCCTGTATGGATGGCTTCTCCATCTGGGGTCGGAAACTTCACACAAAAGTGATATATTGAAACAACCGCTTTCAAGTGGTAAAGCAACGACCTTCCAATAATTGCATTATACTCCGAATCAGCGTTGATTATTTTGAATTTGGATGGGCAGGTCAACCTCCCCGAGCGGGATTATTCTTCTTCCACCAAAGCCCAAAATACTGTCATTACATGGACGAATGTAACTATCGTCCATGTTTAACCTCCTGAAAGCTCGAACATAGATAACCGACGAGTAGCTCCCCGAGTCGATCAAAATTCTATGGACCGGGATGCCCAAGATTGGTGCCGTAATGACCAGGGGGTCTGAATGTGGGTGGACCACTTGGTCAGCATCTATGTCCGAAAAGACGAAGTGGCCCGTCGGCTGGCCTTCTCTGATCTCTGCCACCCAGAACTGCCTTTCCGCATGGGCGGCTTGCCTAACATCCGCCTTCCTTTTTCGATTCGAGCGACTATCTTCAGCCGCATTGGTGTTGATTCTGTTCACGCCGGACATCATTAGGATCTCCCTACCTTGATTCTCATTCGGCGGCAGTGGTAGGGGAGCTGGATTCGTCAATCGCTCTGGGTTCACACCTGGAGTGAGCGGCGGGGGCGGTAATTCGTGGACGTATCTTTTCAAACCACCCCTCTGAACGATGCGTATGATTTCCCTAATGAGGTCTCGACACTAATATCTGTCATGGCTTATCGATTTGTGATAGGCACAATATCTCTGTGCATCCAATTTGGCCGACTCTAGCCTCAAGGGCCGAGCCGGTGGCAAGAAATTAAGACCATGTATCTCGTTCTATATTGCTGAAGGAGTGTGGGTCAAGGCACTCCGCAGCGCAGCAACTTCGGCTCGCACTTCCTGGCGAGCCTTATATCCGGTGGTCGGGTTCTCCTAAAATGGCCTGAATCCCGACCCCGACCTTAAAGCGGGTTCTTTCTTCCCATCTTTCTTCATGCCCCCTGCCTTGTGCTCGGGGCGCTGACTAGCCATAGTTTCCTCCGCGCAGATATGGCGCTCCACGCGGATAAGGAATTCTTGATACGAAGTCGCCCCCGACTCATGGATAGAATAATTAAACCATGTCTTAGGGGCGAGGCCGGCCATGGCTGCAATCATAATAGCATCGTCCGACACCGGTTCCATTTCTCGGACGTGCTTATTGAATTGAGCTATATAACTCTTTAAGGGCTCATCCTTTACCTGTTTAATATTTACAAGGGAATCCTTCGGTGTAGCTCCGACTTTACAGGTAAGAAAATGTGCTATAAATGCGGGGGCCAGGTTACCCCAGGATCGAATGGACCCTTGCGGCAGGGTCCTGAACCAACGATGGGTTCGGTCGCCCAATGTCAACGGGAATGCCCTACAGAGAATGGCATCGCTAGGGCTGTAAAGTTCCATCCACGCCAAGTATTTGTAGATATGCGTTGTGGGGTCGGTCTCGCCATTGTATAGACCGACCTGTTGGATTTTGAGCTTCGGCGGCAGCAGAGTTGATAAAATGCTTGAAGCAAAAGGTGACACAATGGAAGGCCGGCTTGTTACCTGATACGGCCTTTGATGCTGGGCTTCTTCCGGACCATCCTCCAACTCGTTCAATCGGCGGCGATGAGGCAAAATTTCTGCCTCTCTTTCCTCCAGTGGGGTGAAGTCCGTCCAGAAACCGGAGCCTGGAGCTTATTGATCAGGTGGGGTGAAGAGGATCGACCCCTAGTCATCCCGCGAACACAGAGCGGGTGCGACGATGGCATGTGGGCTTCGGTTTCGACTCCGCCACACGGCTCTGTTCTTCATTGTCTTTGCGCGGTCGTCTTCTATCACGGCGACCGCGCCGCTCATTGCCGGAACTAGCTTCCTGGTCTTCATCATGGGGAGGCACAAGAACATGAGGGTTAACATTAATATTTATCGGCGGGTTATTTAATGGAGGGTTGAGCGGATGAGTATTCACGGGAGGTGGATGGGGTATTTGTGAATTAGCAGTTGCAAGTGTTTGGGAGATTAATTGGTTCATCTGTTGGACAAAGGTGGGATTGACTATAAGCTGGGCAAAAGGGAATAAAGTCATGCTCCCTGCTTCGGTCGGGGGCACGTTCTGGCCATTAGTAGTTTGGCCAATTTGATTATTCAATGGCGGATCCTCGGTGGCATGAACATTTCGAGTTTGCTGGCTCATTTTGTCTACTTTGAGGGAATTAAACACAAGTCTTACCTGACTTTACGTGGCTTAGCTTGGAATTCGGACTAGACCTAAACGGGCCCTCCTTCTAGCGCCAATTTGTTGATGTGCGTTTTGGTCAACAAGCAAAATATATGAAAATGTAATGCGTGGAAATGTAAATAGACTTCAACTCAGGGCTAATTCAGCTTTTTTATATATGATACCGAGCTGAAAGTTCTGGTCGGTTTTTCTTATAGCGGTGTGTTTACAAGTGTTTTTTCCTGGTATTTTTTCTCTCTCTCTCTCTCTTGTCTTTTTCCTCATAATCAGGCCCTATTTATACCCATCTCATTAGTGGATTTTTAATAACTACTATTACACTTAACACTTAAATATTTTTAAAGGGACACTTGTCCTTCGCTAAGCACGCATGCAGGCCAAGTGTTTGCCACTTGTCGACTCATCTGGCTGTCGCGTTGACAAGTGTCAGCTTACTCGTGCTAATGATGTACTTAGTCTTTCTTAACTGGATGGTTATCCTTTGAATTTCCCGTCAAGTTTGGGGTCGGGGAACCGAGCCCAATTCATGACGTCATCAGGTTGGTTGCTGACATCATCAGCCCGGTCTGTGTTGGCATGTGGGTCCCACACATCCATGTGCTGAATGGCCACGTGGACTAATCTGCTGCCAGCTCGGCTCAGGTGTCATCAATGGGTAATTCCAAAGACCCTCGTGTTTGCTGATGTTGCAAGTACGAAATTTACATTTAAGGAGTAGCTTGCAGGAGACATATATTGCATAGAATCGATTCAAACTGAACAGACAGAGATAATACAACATCAAAATTATTATGAGAAATTAAACTTGGTAGATTGGTACTTAAGAACTTACTATCACTAGTGCACGTAACACATGATAAATAATCTATATATATGTATCAAAACAAGTTTAACTTTGAGCAGTAAGCAAACTTTTATATCATTTTCTCGGACGTCAAATTTGGTATATTGCCACATTGCTATATCAGTCGAGGTCAACACTAATATGCATACGATACATAGTAAAATGTATATAAAAAGAGAAAGAAACTGAATTTTTGGATACTACAATATATACATATTTGAAGTTTACACCATTTTGCATCCACCAATCACCACAAGATAAGTAAGTCTTTTTGTTATTTAATTGAGGGAAAAAAAAACCATTTACATGTTTAGGGACTTTTTCACACACTTAGCAAATTTTGTACTCTAGGAAAAGGGCCACATTTATGTGTAACATTTTCATAAGAGAAAGTTGTTCTTGTGATCTAGACTATTTTGTTTATCTTTATTTAGAGAAAGCTATACCATTTTCATAAGAGGAAGTTGTAACATTCCTTTTGACAAGTATCTTATATTGTGATGCTGCTTAAATCTACAGATCACTCTAAATTAAGGATTCTGATAAATTGTCCAATTTCTTTTCCAGAGCTGGTAGTTCTTTCAATGGGAACTTGCCTGAAACACCGACAAACATTAGATGGACCCTGGGGTTATCCCAAGGAGGCTCATCCGACGCTCAAGTTAGAATGTGTAAGAGAGAAAATCTAGAGCAAGTACATCGATTGAGAGTAATGAATTGCGAAAACTTATAAATAATGAGGAGGGCCATTTTTATACCTGAGTGGTTGAGTTGATGAGCCGCATGGGCCTTGTATGATAAAGTACGTCACTTATTTTTTCAAGGAGAAAATTATATTAAAAGTCTTCTCTTGTGGAAGTGGGAATTTTCTCTCTCTAGTGGAGGGAACCCTAGTTTTTCAACTCTTCTTCTTTGTTTGTTCTTTTTGCAGCCACTTAGAGTCTTCTTTTCATTCCGTTTAATCAATGCTTAAACTTAGAAACTCCATAAGAACTGTGAGAATATGCTCATTGACCATAAATGTAACCGGTTTACTGTCCTATGCTCTGTTACCTAGAATATTTGACCATGGGGTGGTAAATGCTTTCATTATTGTTCGGTTTGTTGACCGACATTTATGCTGTCCTTATTCCCACCAAGCGTCATCGTTATTCTACATTTACTGAGCTTGTCTCCTTAGTGGAGCAATATTTCTATAAAAAATCTTGTTAAAAAAAAAATAAAAACCATCAAAGTAAGCTCAAAAAGTGTCTAAATCTTGTCTTTTTCTTTCTTATATTGGTCCCCACTTGAAGGCTGTGGTTTTCCTTTGAGAAATGGACAAAGACATTGTTAACAGGCTTAAGGCTTTTACCCTTTCTACGGAGGAAACATAGGAGATAGCCCTAGAAGCTGATGATGTGGCCATTAGTGTAGATGAGTGCGAGAGAAGTCTTATTGGGAAAGTTTTTGGATCGAAAAAAATTAACTATTCAGGACTCAAAAACACTACCAACAGTATATGGCAAACTAAGGATGCGTTTTTAGTTAGGGAAATTGGGGCGAATCTGTTTCAATTTATTTTTCTCTCACAAGAAGATAAACTCAGGGTGAAAAGTGGCAAAACATGGAGCTTTGAAAACCAATATCTCATTTTGAGGGAATGGTCGGAAGAGCTGCTGAATAACCTTGAGTCAATCAACTCAGTGGAATTGTGGGTTCAATTGTGAAATATCCCCTTTCATTGGATTAGTATGGAAACTGGGAGAAAAATAAGCAAGAAGTTTGATAAGATATTTGATTTAGTTATACCAGAAACTGGAAGCTCTAGAGGCTGGCATATCAAGATCCTTGTGGAAATTAATCTTGAAAAGCCTCTAATGAGAGGAACTAATATTAATCTGGGAGGGGAAGTGTATTGGGTCGAATTTCGATACGAGAATCTCCAAGGATTTTGCTTTTACTGTGGTCGGATTGGACACAATGAGAGGATTTGTATGGGCAAGAAGGATGATCTATTGAATAATTGCACTAAAGAAGGGCAATATGGAGATTGGTTAAGGGCAATTGAGTTTGGTACTAACAAAATGATCAACAAACAGAGAGGAGTGTTATCCAATAAGGAAAACTGGACTACTAACAAGGAAATGGCTCCAATTGAGATCAAAATCCCTCCGAGTGAGAATAAAAATGAAGAGCAAGTGGGAACTCGAGTGGAGACAAATGTGATTGATAATAATTCAGTCCCTCCTTGTGAGGAGAATAAAAAGGAGACAAAAGATAATCTTCTGGAGATAGAGGTTGACAAAGAAAATGACATGGTGATTGACCATCAGGAGAAGGTCAGTGATCAAGTCTGTAAGAGAACTTCCAGGATTCCTTTTAAGGAAATTTCTAACAAACCTCTGGGGAAGGAAAACAACTCTGGAATCAGCTTGAAAGGTGGGAAGAGATATGTTAGGAAAGGGGACCAACACAACACTAATAAACCAATGGAGATTTTTGAGGATAAGATCAATGTGTGCAGTGGTCAGAAAAGAGTTTTCCAGCTGGTGGATGAAAATTCTGAGAATAAAAAAGAAATCAGTAAAAAAGCCAAAAGAAATAAAATAACTGAGAGTGGTAGGGTAGGTGACAAAAAGGTGGAGGTGTCCGCCAGAAATGGGCCCAAATTGATCAATGAGTATCTGCTTTTGGAATTGTAGAGGGTTGGAAGGACCCTCTACAATTTCACAACTGAAAAAGGAGTCTGTGAGGCTCTATCTTCCCGACTTGTGTTTTGTAAGTGAAACAAAAAAAAAGAAAACTTTATAAAAACAGTGTGTAAGAAGTTTAAGTTTAATGAGAGATGGATTTGTATTAATCCAACATGTTTGAGTGGTGGCATGTTTCTTTTTTGGTCATCAAGGGTCAAGATCATGTACAATAGATGTTCTCAGTTTTGTATGGAAATTGAATACAGTTTGATGGATACTAATGAAAGCTCATGGGCTATTTTTGTGTATGCGAGCACAGATAAAGCTGTGAGGAGGGACTAGTGGAATTACTTACTAGAGGCTAGGATCAGATGGGGTAAGAAATGGATTATAGGGGGTGATTTTAATGATCTAACTTGTGCGGAGGAAAAGAAATGAGGAAGGATCAAAAGCTGTGGAAGTTTGGAGGATTTTAAGGGATTCATTGGTGATATGGAAATGGGGGATATTAAATTCAAGGGTCACCCTTTTACCTGGGCTAATAATCGGGATGGAGAAGGCTTTGTTGAGGAGAGACTTGATCGTGTGTTTGGGTCACCTGATTGGATGCTACAGTTTCCCAATGCATGTGTCCAACATGTTGAGAAACAAAGTTCTGATCACTTCTTTTTGGTTCTGGAAAAGGACTCTGAAAAGCAAAAAAGGCATAAACGTTTTGTCTTTGATAAGAGATGGCTTCAAAAAGAGGGGATTGATGAAGTGGTGGAGAAAGCTTGGAACTTAGATGTTTTTGGCACCCCACTGTACCAGGTGCAGTCTAAGATCACTAATTGCAGAATGGCTCTACTCAAGTGGAACGAAGGGCTTCAACTGAACTCCTCAATTGTCATTGAGAACTGCAAGAGTCGATTGTCAGATCTTAAACAGCAGGACATACACAAGTATTGGAAAGAGTGGGTTGACCTTAGAGGATTCTTCATAAAGCCTACAATGAGGAGGAAGTTTTTGGAGGCAAAAAGCTAGAGTGACTTGGCTCAAAGAGGGGGATAGGAACTCTAAGTTCTTTCATGCATGTACTATCCAAAAGCAAAATAAACTGCATTGAAAAATTGGTTAGAGTCAATGTCACAATTAGTGAATCAAAGGAGGAGATTGAGAGTACTGTTGCTAGTATTATGGGGAACTTTTCCAGACCTCATGCCCTGCTCATGATGAGTTCATTTTGGAAGGAATACCACAGTCGATCACTGCCACAATGAACTAGATACTCACTTGTAGAGTGGAAGACACATAGATCAAAAAGGCACTTTTTGAGCTTAGCCCATCTAAAGCACCAGGTATGGATGGCATGAACCCCCTCTTTTTGAAAGTCGGCATATTACATCGAGAAAATGCATTGCGATTAAAAATTTCTTCAATTCCTCTAAAATGCTTAGGAGTGTGAATCATACCCTGATTACTCTAATCCCAAAAGTCTCTAATCCCACTTCCATGGTTCACTACAGACCAATCAACTTGTGTGGCACAATTTATAAAATTATCTCAAAAGTGATTGTGAATCGTATGAAACTTGTTCTGCACAATTGCATCAGTGCTAATCAATCAGCCTTTATTCCAGGTAGACAAATTCTTGGTAATGTAGCTCTCACTCATGAATTCATTCATTATCTTAATGGTCGTAGGAAAGGCAATAGAGCATTTATGACACTTAAACTGGATATGTCTAAGGCATATGATAGAGTTGAATGGAGTTTTCTTGCTTCTGTCTTGATTAAAATGGGATTTGAGCGGAAGTTTATTTTTTGGATTGTTAACTGTATTAATTCTACTTCATTTTCTTTCAATATCAATGGTCGTGTGTCTGGTTATATTGTGCCTTCTAGAGGAATAAGGCAAGGGGGTCCCCTATCTCCCTACCTTTTCATTATCCTTTCAGAAGTGTTGTCTAATCTGATTAAACAAGCCCAAATAATTTCTCTTTTTCAGGGGTTAAAAATCAGCAGGAATTGCCCTATGATCACACATTTATTCTTTGTTGATGATTCTATTGTGTTTTGTGAGGCTTCTTTGTTTCAAGCATTGAGCATTAAAACAATTCTGGATAGATTTTGTGATGCTTCGGGATAACAAGTTAACATGGCAAAATCAGTTGTGTTTTTCAGCAAAAATGCATCCCAAAAACCGAGACAAAGTATTTGTGAGTTACTAAATGGAATCAAGGAACATAATCATGCTAGATACTTAGGACTTCCTATGGTAATTGGTCGATCTAAAAGAGAGATTTTTAAGTTTGTGGTGGATAATGTGCAGAAAAGGGTGAATAATTTGAGTAACAAGTTCTTATCAGCAGCTGGAAAAGAAGTACTCATCAAGTCAGTGATCAATGCTCTACCTACTTATGTAATGGCCTGTTTTAAGCCGCCTGTCCAAGTGTGTCAAGAGGTGTGCCGGATTGTCTCTAAATTTTGGTGGGGTACTAATGCAGTGGGGGGAAAAAATATCATGGGCGTCCTGGACTAAAATTTCCTTGGCTAAGAATGAGGGTGGACTTGGATTTCAGGATATTATCCCTTTCAATAATGCACTCTTGGCAAAGCAACTGTGGAGACTCATTACACAACCGAATATACTACTTAGCAAGGTGCTGAAAGCTAAATATTTCCCCCAATGTGGTCTTCTTTCTTGTGAACCAAAAAATGGGGACTCATGGATGTGGAAGTGTTGGATACGGGCTAAAGATACTCTTAAGTTGGGCATTAGGTATAAGATTGGAGATGGGAAATCAGTTAGGGTGTGGGAAACACCATGGATACCAAAGCCACCTTTCTTTAAACCTATCAGCAAAGTTCACAATCCAGGGGGGAAGACTTGGGCATGGGAGTTCATAGCAGAAGATAGAAAAGAATGGGACAGGGAGATATTGACACAATATTTCTGCCCGGAGGATGTTAGTGATATACTGCAGATTCAAATTGATCCTGAAGGTGGACATGATAAATTTGTGTGGCATTGGGATGGTAAAGGAATGTATTCTCTGAAGTCTTCATATACTCAGGGGATGAAAGACAAGCAGCTGAAAAGAGACCAACCTGAATCTAGCAAGGGGGCTGAGGAGTATACCCGTATGTGGAAGATTTGTTGGAAGTTGGAGGTCAAAGGGAAACTTAAGCACTTCATGTGGAGGGTCATTAATAACAATCTTCCTACAGTTGTGTTGCTGAAAAAAAGAGGGCTTGACATGGAGGAAAGATGCCAATTGTGCGGGGAAGGAATGGAGACAGTCGAGCACATTTTTTTCCAATGTGATAGAGCAAAAAAGGTCTGGAAATTAGCCCCGGTACAATGGTTTGGGACTCAGCAACATGCTTTTCAGATCAAGGGATGGTGGTTTCAGATTTGTAACATCAAGGAAGATACAGTTGCTAAAGATCGAATACAACTTTCAGTGTATTTGCTTTGGTAGCTTTGGAAAACAAGAAATTTATGTATTTTCCAAGGTGAGAAGTGGCAGGAAACTGATATTGTGCACAAGGCCTTTGAAGAGTGGCAAGAATACCAGAATGTGGAAGGAAAAGTGAAGACAAGGGTGGAAAAGGATGTGATTTGTAGTGACCAGAATTCCATTAATGCTTCAGTCGGATCAGCAATCTTGGTGATCAGTGTTGTGGTCAAAGATGGAAGAAAAACAAGTATTCGTGGTTGGATGTGTGACGAGCAAGGCTGTTTAATTAGAGCATGGGCATCTTCTAGGGATTTACATAATTCAGTGGAAACAACCTTGGTTGGGATTAGACATGGACTGTGCTTGGCCTCGAAGCACAAATTTCACAAACTCAAAATACAATTAGATAATGAGGATATGGTTAGTACTCTCAGTGACAAGATTCCTATGGAAGCTGAGCATACATATATAGCCAAAGACATATTTTTGTTGAGTTATCTTTTTGAGAATGTTTTGTTTTGCCTTCAAGATTGTAATAGTCGGGTCTGTTGTAATAGACTAGCTAATATAGCCTTGGAGAGTGATGTTGATGTGAATTGGGTTGACCAATTTCCCATTTGGCTTGCTCATTTGCCAAATAGTTGTTAGCCATTGAGCTACGATTGTAGTTTCGTATGTACTTTTGAGTTGATCTATATATAAAACTATCGTTTGGAAAAAAAAAGATAAAGTAGGTCACTTGGGCCGTAGTAGGCCTCGTGGACAGTAAATAGTGAACTGAGCCCCATGGACTGTTCAATAATGATTTGAACCTCACGTGCCAATTGGAAGTATTTGAGCCAATAATGAATATTCGTGAGTGAATAATTAAATAATTGATATAATTAAATAAAAAAATATATAATTACGATTTTACCTCCCAACATACTGTATAATAAATTTATTTGTCTATACTTACTACCATTTGTATATAGGACATTATGTTATAGGGTTTTGTATTCATATATGATAAATATAAAATATCATTTTGAACTAAAAGATTTGGAATGTGGCAAGAGTTGACATTGAAATCCAATGAATTGTCAAGGTTTTGGGCTGTCAGCAACAACCTCAGCTTATTGGGCTTCCAAGAATGATCTAAAAGCATCATTAGAATTCTTCATATATACGAGCTGGACCGTATAACTAATTTCAAATTGCTGTTGAATGGACTAAAACAAAAGTAAAAAAAATCGGATTTATATTGTTTAAGTTGGGCCTTTCTTGGGTTTTGTTTTGCTGGAAATTCCCTGAAGCATACACTGAAAACACTTGGAAACTTTTTATGGCAATTGACACAAATATCCACCTTTTTGAGTTAATGTCGAGTTTTTACGTTTTCTTGGTACAATTTTACCTAACTTAACGCTCCACCCTTTTTTACAAAACAATACGGTCCAAAAAAAATCCCGGACATTTTTACACTTTGTTTCAACATTGTTTTAACATGTTTCAAACATAAACAACCAAAACAATATAGAAAGTAACTTAAAAACAATAAAGAAACACCATATGAGCAAAAAAAAGTTAAAAATAGGTAAAAATTGTATTTGGACATCAAAAACTTCATGGAAACAACAAAGAAATATCGGAACAACATTAAAAAGGAAATGGAAACAACGTAAAAAAATATTTAAAACACCACATGAATAAAAAGAGCTTAAAAATAGGAAAAAATTGTATTTATACATTGAACACTACATGAAAACAACAACAAAAAAATATTAGAACAACATTAAAAATATTAAGGAACAACACCGAAATAATAGAAACAATGTACAAAATAATATATGAGTAAAAAATAGGTTAAAGTTGTTTTGAAACATCGAAACAACAAAGTAACAGCATAGAAACAACAAAGAAACAAATTTAAACAATATCGAAACAACTTATATAAGATGTAAAACAATGAAGGAACAAAAAAAAACGAAAAAAAAATAAAAAAAATCCAAAAAATATGCAGGAGTGTAAAAAAAAGGTACAAAAGTAAAAAATTAGGTACAAAAGTAATAGGTGCGTATTGTGTGGTATAGGGACCAAAAATAAGCGTATTCCATGTAATTTCCCCAAAATTTTAGGGATAGCAAAATCTCCGCGGGTAACTATCTCCGTTGGTATCCAAATAAAATGGAAGAGAATCTCTAGTTAATTTGGGGATGAGAGAGAAATTTTGATTTTTCGCTTCTCTAGAACTGGGTAAGGACAGGGATGATATTTATATCCCACGTCACATCCCCGTCCCATACCCATCCCCAACTTTAGCCCTATTCCCGAAATATATACATATATATATTATATTTATATATTTATTAATAATAATTCTATTTGTAATGTTTTATTTAATTAATTCTAACACTAAACTTAAGTATTTATAATATTATTTATTCTCACTATTTCTTTTACGTATGGTTTTATGTTATTTTATTTATTATTTATTTTAAATAATTTATTTTATTTTTTATTAAAAATACCTGATTCCCTGTGGGGTTTCCATTCGATTCCCCATCCCCATCCCAGATACCCAAAGCGGGGGATAGTACGGTGATGACAGATGATATATCCAATACCAGCTCCGTCCCCGTCTATTGTCATCTCTAAACAAATGATTAATGTGATTTTTGATCAATAATATATGTATTTTCATAATTTAGCAAATGTTGTGGATTAGAATTTACCTCCCATATAGACATTGTACGTGTAATATTGTTCCTAAGTAATCCTAACGCAGTTTGCTCCATCAACCCTATTCTTTCTATTTCGGTTAAAATAAAATTTTGGAAGAGAATTGAGAAAATGAATTTTTTGTCTATCATTGCACTACCGTTTCAAAAAATATTAAATTTAATTATTTTTATTTTAAGAAATAAAGAGGTTCTTTAGAAAGTATAAACTAAAAAGCAATATGAAGAGTATATTAATTCAATGATAGAGATTGACAGATTGATTTATAACTAAATGGGTTTATGCATGTATAAACAAAACCTGTGAAGATAACAAAAGTTGTAAACTTGGAGAATATTATTATTTTGGTGGATAAAAAGCTGGAGCAGTTATAGCTAGTGAGGGATTGAACAAATTTCTTTCCCCATATAATATCACTATTTTTTCCTACACCCCACCTAACTTCGAAGAGAAGTCAATTAATTTGACTCCCAGTATTTTATAGTATTTTCTTTTCTAAACTTATCCTTTTTGTACCCTCAAACTATTTTTGTATACCCACTTAATTTATAATTGTGCACCAAAACTTGATTACAATTTATAGTTTTGACGAATTCCAAGGTTTAATTTTATCAGAAAAACTATATATAACGAACCAACAATTGCTAACCTTTAAGTATATCAATGAAACTTGTGCTTCAGTGATAAGAACTTGTGCTTTTAGAACATTGTCACGAGTTCGATTCTATATGCGTGCGTGTATTCTCTCCCATATTGTACCTTTCAAAAGGGAAATTATTCGATTTATTTGACAACTTGACTTATGTAGAGATCTGATTTTCTATATTGTCCATGTTTAATTTGGTTAAAATTTTGGCACATTTAGTCCCATTTTCGCCTAAAAATTCTAACTTGCTGGAAACTAATGAGTTCGACACAAATATTAATGACTTGTATGAAAAATTGCAGATTAAATGTGCCAAAATTTTAAAGTTAGGATAAGTCTCCTGTCAGACCGTCTAACGGATCTAATTCGTTAGACGGATCTAAATACCCGGCCGTGGTCAATCCGCCCATTGACCCGCATAAACACTAACACCACAACAACAATATCCGTTGGCCGCTGCTAATACTTTTTAGGAGGACTACTTATACATTTTGGTATGACTACTAATATTTTTCAGGAAAAATACTAAAATATCTTTAATCAAAAAACCTAATATTTTTCAATAAGATTATTAAAATATTTTAGGGGGAATACTAATACTTTTACGGGGAAAAAATCAATAATTTCCATAATAATTACTTAAAAACTGCTCAAGGGGTTACCAATACTTTGACATAATTGCAAAATGAGGACACTAACTATACCCAAATGGCAAAAAATGACACTAAGTTGGCGGACTTTCAGTTTAGGACAATAATTTTAAAATTTTGGCCAATTGAGGACAAATTGAGCCCAAATTGCCCAATTGGGGCTAATTGCCATGGGCACCTGTATTTTGAGCCCGAATTGCCCTATTTAGTCTAATATGTCACATAAAATAAGTCTAAAAATTGTATTAAAATTTTACAAATGTATCTGAAAATTTTAAAAGCAATTTACAAATTAACAAGTTAAGTCCAAATATATGAAAATAAATTTGAAAATTATTTTAAATATACAAATTATCAATAAAAATATAAATATACAAAAATAAATATAGAAAATATGAAAAATAAAATTATAAAATTATTTAATAAGTCAAAAAATAACTAAATGATGTTTAAAAATGTGAAACAAGATTTAAAAAATTATTTAATATATACGAAAATTACCGAATGAATTATGAAATTATTTGAATAAATCCAAATAAATATTATTTATTAAATCTAAAATTTATTTAAAAATTTAAATATTAATTAAAATGATTTTAAGTTACAAATTAAAATTTTAAAATACTTAAATAAATCTGAAAATTATATTTGAACCCACAAATTTGTTTTAGTTACATATAAAAAATATTATTATTTTTATTTATTTAATTATTTTTCAAATATTATTTTGTAATTTGAAATTACTTTAAATATTATTTATATCTTTAAGAAAATTTTAGATTTACTAAATAATGTTTAGGTTTTATATTTATAGTTCTTGTGTTTATTCAAATAATTTCAAGATTTATTCATATTTTTTTGGATATATTAAATAACATTTTAAATCTTATTTCACATTTTTTTTCGATTTCATTTAGTTATTCTAAGATTTATTAAATAATTTTTAAAATTTTATTTTTGTATTTCCAGATTTATTTCCGTAAATTTATATTTTAATTGTTAATTTATAAATTCTTAAAATAATTATCACATTTATTTTTATATATTTTGACTCTACTTATTAATTTTTAGATTTCTCAATTGGTTTTAATATTTTCAGATTTTTTTCTAAAATTTTAAATAAATTTTAGATTTATATTACGTGAAATAAGTAATTAACCTAAATTTGGGCAATTCGGGCTCAAAATTGAGGTCCACATGACAATTAGCCCGAATTAGGCAATTCGGGATCAATTTGTCCTCAATTCGCCAAATTATAAAGCTATTGTGCTAAATTGAAAGCCCGCAAACTGAGTGCTTTGCGAATGTGGTATAGTTAGTGTCCTTATTTTGCAATTAAGCCCTAACACTTTTCCATTGTATTACTAATACTTTTCTGAGGCATTGCTAATACTTTTCACGGGAAAAAACTAATACCTTTGAAGATTGCCTAATAGTACGTAGGTATTGTAGATGCTACACCAGGTGTACATACACTTGGTGGGTGGATGCATAACAAGTGTCCCACTAATTATAAGATTAAACACTTGTCATTCATCCATGTGAATAATGGGACACATGTCATTCATCCATCCACCAAGTGTAATACACCAGGTATAGCATGGATAATACCTAGTACGTACACCATCATCTAATACGTTTCAAGTGGACAATTAATACATTTTACGTGGATTACTAATATTTTGAGGGAGGAAACGAATACATCTCACGAGGGCTACTAAAAATATTGTTCAAGGTGATTACTAATACTTTTCAGATATACTATTAATACTTTTCAGATGTACTACTAATACTTTTAGGGGGAAAAACTAATACTTTTAACAACCCTTAATATTATAAAAATGTCATCAGTCCGGAGATCCTATGATACCGCCCCATAATATTATAAAAATGCCATTGGTGAATGAAATTATATTAAAACCCGAGTCGAACTGGATCCATCTAACAGAAACGACCCGTTAGACGATCTAACCCAAGTTTTTGTCTTAAAGTTATTGAACTAAGATCATTTTTTTTAAATAAGCCAAGTTATCGGACAATTTAACATTTTTCCTTACATAAGGAGACATCATCACATTTTATCCCTAAAACAACTCGGAACAAAAAAACCGAGGCTCCATTTGGTTTTATTTTCCATAACCCATTTTTCTTCACTGAAACGGAAAATGCATTTGGTAATTAAGTGCTTGCTTGTTTTCTCATTTCCATAATTTTCATTTTTGAAATAAAAATTGCGAGATGTGTGACTGTTTATTGAAAAATGAAATCTTTTTTTTTTGAAAAAAAAACCTTTTTTTTTTCCAAAATTATCTCAATATTCTCTTTCACTTTTACATTTCCCAATACCCAACAATACTATTTATTTCTCTCTCTTTATTATGTTCACATAAAGAATACGGTAATTTATTTAATTTATCAATACTTTTATTATTTTCTCTTAATCGTAATAACAAAAGGTATAAAATGAGATCCATATTGTCTATTTTTAGTTTAGTTTTTTTATTTTTTATTCAATTTTCTTGCATTATATTTTACACTATTATTTCCACAAAAATCACCAATCTTTAAAAAATTCTTAATCACTTCAACATAATAATTTTTTTTTCTACATATCCAACTTTCAATTTTAAAAATAATTTCATCACTATTCACTCAAAAATGAAAGTGGACGGAAGGAAAGTACAAACAATCACAACCTAAGATATTAGAGAAACGAAGTTTTTATTCCCAAAATATTTATCAAATCTTACTTCACTTAAATAATTATATACTCTACTATTACCCCACTAATTACAAAAAACAAAATAAACAAGACATTTATAGCTTAAAATGTCTGGTCACTCACCAAAATTACAATATAGCTCTAATCCAAAATGTTTGTCAAAAGATATTACATAAACTTCTTCCACAAATCTCTTCTCCCAAAAAACCCTAGTCGTCTTCTCATTTTCCAACTTCTTGTTCTTTTCTTCACTCAGAGGTGATTTTCAATATTTTAGTCATCTTTTATAAATAAGTTTGTCCCCATATATTGTACATTTTTATTTAAATTGTCCCCAATAATTGACTTTTGTTTTTTTAGTTAAATAAGTTTGTCTTTATTAATTGATTTTTGTTCAAATGATTCAGGTAACCCATGACCCGATAATTTACGGTAGAAATAAGATCAATTACATTGGTACACGTTTTGTCCAGCACATTCGTTGTGAGTTTCTATTCAAAGGATTAGTTAGATATGTTTAGGTTTAAAATTTTATTTTAGATCTACATAGGTTTTTGATCAATGAGCCTTACAACTATTTTTTACTCGATGTTGTAATTAGTTTTAAGTTTCTTATGACAAATGAAATTCATTTTACTTCTAAAAAAAGTACATGAATTATATATCTTTTTCAAAAAAAAATCGAAAAAAACATTAAAAGAGCCCAATATAGTTTTATTTATAACTGGATATAGAGAAGGTGAGGTATAAGTGACGTCAGAGTGCGTGAATCCATGGAGAAAATTTTAGATTGAAGCCTTTTTTTTTTAAGAAGATTGAAGTTTTTTTTTTTTTTTTGGTAGAAGAATGAAGATTGAAGCTTAATTTATTTATGAATAGGTCTCCTTAGGATCGTCTTACGGATACTATTCCGTAAGACGGATCCCCCAGTCCGACCCGTGACCGTGACCGCGCCTGTTAACGCCCACCCCGCGGCCCCCTGACTCAACGCACACGCCCACACCCAGCCCAACCCACCAGCCGCACCTCTTATTTAAAAAAAAAATTGCTCTAGTGCGGAATTGAACTCGCAACCTTAATATACTTAAGGTGGTGTTCTACCACTACACCACTAATATTCATTGTGTAATTTTAGTATAATAATTTATATAAACCCATTCATAAATACGCTGTTAATTAAAAAATGAAAAATGCCTATAAATGTAAAGGCTAAGAATCGAACCAAGTCTATTAAAAATCTTGATACATTATCTCAATAAATGGATACTTATAAAAGTGTTACTTTAACTACATCATATTTATTTTTTATTTTTCCTCTTTTTTTGTTCCTAGTTTGTAACTGTAATAAGAAATATGACAGAGTTAAAAGTACCACTTTTATGAGTAAAAGTATCCATTTTTTGAGATAAAATATCACTTTTATGAATTCAAGATGCAGATGACAAAAGAAAAATAAATATGTGAGTTAAAAGCACCACTTTTATGAGTAAAATTATCTAATTTTTGAGATAAAGTATCATGTTTTTTTAATACGGTCACATATTTTAATATAAAAAATCTTATTTTTTGAATATATAAGAATTAAAGTGTCAATGTTCACCTTAAAAGTGTCATATTTCTTATCAAAAGTATCACTATTTTAATATAAAGTATCAATTTTTTTTTCCAGAGAATTTAAAATTTTAAAATGTCATTGTCCATCATGAAAGTATCATATTTAATATCAAATGTATCACTATTTCCAACATAAGTATCAGTTTTTCAATGTAAAAAACATTAGCTATGAGACTAGAATGAATACATCAAAAAATCTTATTTTTTGGATATGTAAAAATTAAAGTATCAATGTTCACCTTAAAAGTATCATATTTCTTACTCAAAAGTATCACTATTTTCGGATAAAGTATTATTTTTTATTCAGAAAATTTAAAATTTTAAAATGTCATTGTCCATCATAAAAGTATCATATTTAATATCAAATGTATCATTATTTCCATCATAAGTATCAGTTTTCCAATGTAAAAAACATTAGCTATGAAACTAGAATGCGTATATCAAAAATTATTATTCTTTGAATATGTAAAAATTAAAGTATCAATGTTCACCTTAAAAGTATCATATTTATTACTCAAAAGTATCACTATTTTCAGATAAAGTTTCACTTGGTATTCAGAGAATTTAAATTTCTAAAATGAAGGGATGATAATGAAGCTTTATATCCATGGTTATATTCATGGTTATACTAAATATACACAACAAGCACCATTGGTCCAGCGGTAGAATAACACCTCTCTTTGGTTACAGACCCGGGTTCAATTCCCAGCTGGTGCAAATTTCTTATTTTTTTGAGTAAGAGGATCCAACCATTGGGTGGGGGGCGCACCCAACTTGGGCTGGAGTTGGACCCAGCGGGCGGGTCGCGGGCAACTTGGGCGGGCGGCCTAGTGTGGCAAGTACTTGTATATTAGATGCAGTTTTTTTTTTTATGCGGGCGGGTCGGGGATCCGTCTTACGGAATGGGATCCGTAAGACGGTCTTATACAAATTTTTGCCTTTATTTATTTGCTGTGCATTTTCCGTTTGCTAAAGTCAAAACCTAAACTCGGATTTGTCTAATTAATTAAAAGGATTAGGCTAACACCTTCTATCACTATCCGAAAAGCTTATTATTTTATTCTTTATTTTAAGCGATATTTGTCAACAAACGATCTCTTCCAAATCTAATTATTAATTAATTCAATGAGTTGAGTTATATATCTCCCACATTTCTGATTGATTTTGCTATGTTATTAATTTCCTGATCATCATGACATAAAGTCAATGTAAAAAGGGTTTTTTTTGACACAATATTGTGTTTTTTTATCTGAAATTGACAAAATATAGTGCAATTCAAACCTTTTGTTATTTTAAGTGTAGGCGCAATTTGTTGTTGCGCCTACTTTGATTTTTAATTTTTTTTTTGAAAAATGCTGATCAAGAGCAGACGTCAAATGCGTTTACTTTTTTTTTAATTCTTTTTTACATTTCCAGATTAAGCCCACAAGTCTACGCTTAAGTTTCGATTTTTTTTTTAAATTGATATACCTATTTAACAGGTCATCCACAGAAAATGAGGAAATGCAGTACTCTGGTTGGGTAGATGTTTGACAATATTTTAATTGTAAATTAATTGGGAGGCTAATCCACAAAATGATTATGTATTTATGTAGACCTAAATACAAATTCAAGAAGCAAATACATGTTAATGATTTTGGCAGAGTTGTAATTAATTTTGAATTTATTGAGGATTTTTCAACATTTTTCCAAGACACTGGAGGAAAAATTACTTTTATTACCTGTTCCGCTACATCCAAAAAGTGACGGCCCATTCCGTGTTCGCTCGGTACAACAACGGGAGTATGCAAGCGAGGGAGCTATACCTACTTTGGTGTATGCTCACCCGCACCCCTTACAATATGGCGGCGTACTTTGTGGAACACGTCGTTTACATTTCTCAGCAGGAAACGGGGATAATATTAATTGGGGGAATGATAACCCCCATTGCTCAACATTTTGGAGTTGATATGCGCCGCATGGAGCCGATAGAGGGCAACCGAAGCATCAGCATGAGCACCCGCCGCACCATGAAGATCATCACTGAAGAAGAGAATATCCTCTGTTTTCAACAAAAAGTCGGGTCTGGTTTCCCCCTCCCTAACCCACAACTCACTGCTGTGGTGGACAATCAAAACAACTGGCTTCTGAACTCTGAGGCTCATATCAAGGTCATGGACAGTCTGACTGCACTATAGGAGGAGGCTAGTAAGGTTACCCGATGAAGAAGATTTGGTGATGGAGGCGAGGGAGTACGATCACCAAGAGAGGGGTTTCGAGCAGGGCTTCCCACAGGGGCGGCCCGACATTCCAGAGAGCTCCCACCAAGGTGAGGAGCATGGGGGACAGTTTGATCATGATAGATTCTATGCTCTTGAGGAGAGCGTGCGCCAGCATAGGGATGACTTCAGTGCTTTCCGAGCAGAGCAGGAACAAAGGTACCAGGCCCAGGACTTGTGGTACCAAGCCTAGGAGCAGCGGGAGTTGGAGATATTGCAGACGTTGCATCAGATTCAAAATTGGCATATCCTTAGGGCCACTTTCCGCCGCCACCCCCACAGTAATCCAGGTCCTATCCACACTTTTCTTTGAAATTCTACCTTCTCTTCTATGCGCTATAATTTTATTCAAGTTTGGGGGAAAGGTAGTATTTTTTGAAGGGTGTGGCGTTTTTGCATTCATGTAGTTGCGTTTAGAGCATGTAGTATGCATTGCATTAGATGTTTTTGATTTTTTAGCACATTTATTACTTTACACATTTATTGCTTTCTTAGTTGTTTAGGGAGTTAGTTGACCGCTATTGTGTGTTTGTTGATCTTGGGAGCATGTGTTGAACAATTTATGTTGTTTTGAATTGGGTGTTGAGCGTGAGTTGACCGGGTTGAGAATAATTAATATGGAGCATGTGATTATTGGGATCATGGTTAATATACTTTGAATTATGCACTTACAAGCCTGTGAGCTTTTTGAACCTTTACTGTTTACATATTAAGCAGTCTTGTTGGTTGATTGAGTGTGTCATTCATGTTGTTTTGAATTCTAGAACTTGGTTTGGTATCTCCATCAAGTCACATGTTGTATGCATTCATGAAAATAATTTTAGGCCATTTTTGTTAAGCCTTTCAAGCCTTTTTGCCTACCTTATGATATTTAAGTTCCCTAGTTAGCCAATTTGAGTCTGTTGCCTGATTTTTTTGATAGCCACATTTCAAGCCTTAAAACTTAATTTGATATATCTGTTACCCTAAGCTTGAGCGTATAGCATTGAGTAAAAGGATAGAATAAAGGGTTGAAGGAAAGGGTATCGAGGAGTTAGAAAATAGTTTATATGTTGGGTGATTGGGAATAAAAGAAAAAAAAAGGAGGAAAAGTGAAGAATACTCACAAAAAAGGTCGGAAAAAAAAAGACTGCAGATGTGAGTCGGCCATAAATGAAAAGTAGGTTGGAAATTGTGATGTAAGGTGAAGAAGAATGAATTGTATGAAAAAGAAGGGAGAAATAGAGAGGTGATAAGATATAAGGCGATTGGGAGTGCATAGTTGATTCGTAATAGAATAACTGTTTGAAACAAACGATGTGCTTAGCAATCTATACGCTTGAGTTGAGTCACTTTATCCATATTTCTCTACCTCAACCAAAGAGCCTTCATTACAACCATAAACAAAGTCCTTTCTGATTTGTGAATTGCATACAAACGAGTGGCAGAGATGTGAGACGATTTACAAGCATATGGTAATTCTTTAACATTGATATGACTTGAGCCAATACACGTCCCTTATTATTCTAGTGAGTAGAGTATACACTTTATCCCTGAGAGGCGTGAGTTGAAGTGTTTTACCATGATTTTGATAGACTTATGCTCCGTGTTAGATATTTGAAACTTGGTTGGTTTGTGCTTAATGTCTATGGATAGATGACATGAATTGTGATGCGGTGTTCTTGAGTTGCTCTTCTTTACCCCATTTGTGTTGTCTTGTTTATAAAGTATTGACCGGGACTGTCAACAGTTTAAGTTTGGGGGTTTGATTGATATGTATTTTGCATGTATTTTGGGCTTAATATTGGCCAGAATGTGTTGATATGCATGCATTATATGAGTAAATAAGGTTTTATTCCTGTTTTGTGGAAAAGGATTACGCTTTGCTCGTTTTGTAGGAATTTATGGATAATTGTAGCATTTTGGCAACAATTAGGAGCATTGCTATCGAGAACCGCCAAAACTTGACATGATAGACGAAGTTTGGGGTCGAATCAAGAAGAAGTCAGACGAACCGGGTGAAAAACGGAAGAAAAAGGCCAAGTGCTAGATGTTACAGGTGAGCACGGGCAGGGCGTGCTCCCTAGCACAACCCGTGCTCAACCTATAACTGAAGACTCAGGGTTCGACTACCAGCACGGACAGCCCGTGCCATAAGGCACGACCCGTGCTCCCATCTGTGATTTGGACAAAACCTGTGGCACCCAGCACGGGCTGGGCGTGCCCTAGCGCACGGCCCGTGCACCTCTGCGGGAAAAACAGAGTTTGACTCGTTGTGAACTAGGTTTCGACCCAAACGAAGTACAAATAGAGACGGGGCGGCCACAAATAGGGACGCACTGATTTGTGCCCTAGAAACCAGAGAAAAGAGCAATTCCCCACCGGAGATTCGGAGAGATTGATCAAGACCGCAACCACACCTTCGAGGATTGAAGATAGATCGAGAGATCGTCATCATCCCCGAGTTCACTAATTCCATAGTATCATTATTTTCAATTAGTTAGACATGAACATTAATAATTAGTCTATGGATTATTTCTTTTCTATGTCTGGCTAAACACTTTGTGATTCCCGGGTTTGGGAGTAGGTTAATGGATACTTTTATTTGATGATTAATGACAATTGAAGTTAATGTTTTCCAGCCTTATTCAAGTACTTTGCTTTAATTCTTGTTTTATCAAAAAGCTATTGGTTTAACTTGTTTTGATATATTGATTCATAATTCGAACATATGAGTTTCAATATTAGATCTATAAGTACTTGACATGAATAGCTTGCATGATTGAGAAGTCTGTGAATATTCGTGAGGCTTTATAATCTTTTGATCTTTTGGGAGTTGGATATCTCATGTTGAGTAGAGATGCTAGCATAGATATTCCAATCAACGCTTTTACATGCATCACGAGAGAGAGGGTAAATTACTTTTGTGATTGGTCTATAGGGAAGAATACGTTTAACTTTGGTTTGATTAATCTGACAATAAAGGAGGATATTAACTGAAACCATAACCCAGGAATCCATCCATTCATACTTGATCTTTTAATCCATTCTTTGCTTTGTTATTCTAGGATAATTTCTGCTTTAGTGTTAATAAAATCAATCTATCTCAATTTCGATAGTTTAGATAAAAATAAGGTTATTATAATCCAGTACTTAGTACATTAATTTATTAGTCCATGTGGATTCGACCTTGCTAACCCTATTTTATAAATTGCACCGTACACTTGCGGTGAAGCTAAAAAAGAAGGCGAACAGTTATCCTGACTGGCTGATTTGTTTTCTAGAAGGAGCCCTTAGCCATGAACCATAAGCTCTATCAATTGTTGCCGATGGGACATTAAAAAGCTTCTCACAAAATTTTTCCGAGTGCCCTAAGAAGCCACAATAGAAACAAAACATAGGGAGACGTTCATATTTAAAATTAACCCAGACAAAATCTCCATCGGACTTTTTGATTTTCATTCTTCTCTTTAATGGCGTGCGAACATCGAAATTAACTCGTATACGCATATAATTCTGCCAAACACCAGAAAAGTTATGTTCATCCGCATCAATGTAAGTCCCTATGAAGTTACCGATACTCTTACCAACTTTCTCGGTCATGAAACCAAATGGTAAGTCATAAACTTGAACCCATTAATCTGTAAAAAACAATTGTGCCCGGGATGGTTGTTCTCCCACAAGCAGCCGTTTGATGATTAACAACAAGTTATCGAATATCCACGGACCATTCGATTGAACCCTTGAAATATCCAACTCATGAAAGAATTGGAAAAGAAAAAGGTTGGGACCCAATTCTTTAATGAACACCCCCCTTCACTGGTCGCCATAATGAGGCTAGAGTATTTTTCATTGCCATAAAATTAACCTGTCGATCCGATAAGAAACGCCCAACAAGACACCAATGAAGATCTTGATTGTTTTCAACTTCTTCAATTTCATCAACGCATAGACCTCCTGACTCCTCTTCTTCCGGGGCCAGATCCTCCTCACTTAAAAGCACGAGTGTTGAGACAAAATAGTTCTTATTCCCATTTTGTCTCAACACTCGTGCTTTTAAGTTGCGATCTAGTGGATATTTTTTAAATAGAACTATAGTTTGATCCATTAACTGTTAAACATCTTTGTCAATTTTTTAAAAAAATCGAAACTTAAGCACAATGAGACATGTGCGCTTAATCTGGAATTTTTTTTAAAAAAAAAGTAAGCGCATTTGGAGTCTGTGCTTGATCAGTTTTTTTTTTTAAAAATTAAAAATCAAAGTAGGCGCAATATGCTATTGCGCCTACGCTTAAAACAACAAAAGGCTTGAATTGCACTATATTTTGTCAATTTGTGTCAAAAAGCCCTGTAAAAAGTGTATTTTTTTTAGCGAAAAGAGTGCATATATTATTATATTCAGAAATAATTATTATATCAATATTTAATTAACCATTACGTCAGAAAATTTAATCATTAATAACTATTAATAGCCAATTATCGAGAAAAATTCACTTTTGGTCCCATTTAAGTTATCATCTGATGATTTTAGTTCCATTAGACTCACTTAAAGTCCCAAATTGACATTTTTCACCAAAAATAGTCTCATAGGACTCACAAACTGAAACTCTAGTGTTGATCCATTAAAAAATTAACGGAAACCGTTACCGATGACAAAAATGGTCCCATAGGATACCAAAATTAAATTTTTAACGACAAAAATGGTCTCATTATTCTTTTTTGGTTAAATTTAATATTATTGATGATGAAAATTATTTTCAATTTTTTTGGAGTTATTTATTTAAATTAATACCGTGAATATTCCACTTGAAAACATGAAATATTTAGAAAAAATAAATAATTTTTCTATATTTGTTTTAGTTTAATCACTTCTTGATTTTGAAAATACAAATAATTAGACAATTCACATTTACGTATTCGAAAAGTATATGTAGTTCAACTATCAATAAAATAATTTCTTTTTAAGATATTAAATAATTTCATAATTTTTAAATATAGGAATTATTTTTTAAATTTTTTAAAGAATACTAATAAAAATATTTTAGTATATTTAAAATATAAATACTATTAAAAATATTTTACTAATGTAAACCTAGCTCACATTTTTTTTATTTTTTTATTTTCAAATATTATATTTTTATTTTTATATTTTTAAATCAAACTTCACATTTCCTCAAAAAAACAAATCAAACTTTACATATATACACATATATGTACTGGGTTATATGAGACTAGTATCTTGGGGCAAGAACATAGAGACCTCACAAAAAAAAAATCAAACTTTACGTATATACACATGCATGAACTGGGTTATATATGCACATGTATTTGATCTTTTTTTTTTTTTTTCCGTATTACACATTCACAAAAAAAAATCAATTAACATCTACCTTTAAAAGTTATTTTTCAGAAAATTTAAATTTTATAACTTGTGTTATAAATTTTATTATTTAATTTACTTTGTTAAAATTATATATGTATTTCATCTTTTTTTTTGTATTATACATTCACAAAAAAACAAATTAATTAACATCTATTTTTAAAAATTATTTTGCAGAAAATTTATTTTATATAAGTTGAATTATAAATTTTATCATTTAATTTACTTGTCAATTTTTTAATTATAATAAATAAAAAACAGTAACTTCAATGATAATATATTTTTTAAAATAGATATTAGTTATATTTAGTTTTTAGAGAAAAAAATCACTTTTGAATCCATTAGACTGAGCATCTGATGATTTAATCCCATTGTTCTCACTTTTAGTCCCATATCGCAGGTTTGACTTTCAATTTGACAGGTTTGACCGTTAACTTACTAACGGCGGGACCATTTGTATGACAGGAACAATCTTATGGGACTATTTTTAAGTCATGAGACTAAAATCATCAGGGGGTAAGTCTACTAGGACCAAAAGTGAATTTCTCTCGCCAATTATCAATTATATAATCAACTGAAATTTTACATGGACTACCCACGAATGCTTGAACCCTGGGGCGGCCAACCTGGTGCCGCTGCACAGGACCCCCTGTCAGAAAGCACCCTCAAGTTTTCCCCCATATAATATATACGTATATTTGTTTATATAACATAAAGGATATTATAAACAACAAGGAAGTCAAGTGGCCGAGTGGGAAAGCAACTAATTTTCAATTTTATCGGTTATGAGTTCGGTACTCATATTTTCATCTTTTGAAGATTTATCTTTTCTCGCAATAGCATCCCTTGCTCACTTTCATGCACTTTAACTTTTGCCAAAAAAAAAAAAAAGAATTGTCCCAACAATTTAACTGTGAAGCCCCTCGTTTTTCAATCGTGTACGAGCGTGTAACTGATATCGTTAGACGACTATGTATTTTTATGACTACTCTTAACGCATCATTTTGACGGATCATCGTTAATAATATTTTCACGCCTTATTACCATTTTATTTATTTGATCAACTACTTGTTTAATTATTGGTCATTATATTTAATTCTAATTTCAATGTTTATTGATCACTTAATTGATCATTTTTGCTACTACTTGAGTAGTTATTAGACACCTTAGAATTTTAGGAGACCTATTTCATTAAATGATTTATATCATATAGAAACAAGAATTTGATTTAGAATAAGTGATTATTGTTCGCCAAAAATATTTGGATCATACAACTGCAAGTGTACAATGTAGTTCATAGAATAATGGCAAGCAAGGTCGTATTCCTCAGGGATTGATATGTGAAACACTTAGGGTATAATAATATCGTATTCCAATTTTATTGAAGCGACCGAATATCAAGTTTAATAATAAAAATCGAAAATAAAGAAATAAATTTGTGAACCCCACAAGTATTTTCAACAACTACAGGAGCAACCTTGGACACACAATCTCAACATGTTTCTTCATTATTAAATCCAACTAAAGTTTCAATAACCAGTTCATGCGTTTCTATGGGTTCAATTCCTAAAATAGTTTATTCCCCCTCCCGGGCGGCGCATAAACAATAGATTAATAATAATTGAGGTCTCTCGATCCATCACAACTATTATCAACTCCCAAAAGATCTTTGAATTGAAATACTCCCCACAAACAGAAGTAGTCTCCCGATACATTACTCTGTTTATGTCTGAATTCAATTTTCGTTTTGTTAGAACTCACCTCCCGGATTATGGACTAACAAGTATGACATGCAAATTATTGATCAGTTAATCAACAATTAAGAATAAGCACTCGAAGTCATAAAATAGAACACATGAATCAATTATGAAAGCAATTAATCAAAATTTATCATGAATCCACAGTTTTGATTATGCCCCTATGATCCGAAAGATTAGCCAAACATTAATAACAAATTCATAAACAAATTCGAAATCAACATTATGATATCGTTTAAGCACAGACAAGAGATCTAGACATAGAAAGAAAATCCCTTCTTGTAAGGATATATTCCCCTCCTAAGCCTTTGAAGCTCTTGTACTCCCGTAGATGTGAAAGGCCTTGTGGTGTTCTTCGCGACCTAGCCTTCCTCTCTCAGAAGATCTTTGATTCTTGCGTTCCTATGTACTTTGATGTGTTTTCTCTGTATGAATTGATGTATTTTCGTCAAGCCTTGGGTCCCTTTTATAGATGCATGGAGAGATCACTTGTAGAGTTGGAACGAGAAAAGAACTTCGAAAATGCATTTGGCAGAGTCCCACACGGCCGTGTGGTGTGATGCGTTGCCCTTTCCCACACGGTTGTGTGGGTTCACACGGCCTGGCCGTGCGGGCTTGGTTCCATCCCCTGTTTGTTTCCCCACTTCACACGGTTGTGTCATTCCACACTGGTATTTTCACACGGCCGTGTGACACCTGATCGGCCGTTTGAAGTGTTTTTGTCCATTTTCTTCATTTTTTTTATCTTCTCTTCATATTCGTCAGTCCTATCCGGGCATTCCAACAAATATTTCTCCCATTCAACCCTATACCTTGACCAAACTAAATGTTCCCTATGCAAACAAGACAACACATAAATCACCTCCTGCCCTTCCCCTCATTTTCGGCCATAACCAAGAAAAGAACAAGAAAATTTCATTCTTCCTACTACACCTCTCTCTCAAGAATCTCCCAACTTACTCTCATTTCCTATCTTCTTCTTTTCTTCTTCTTCTTCTTCTTTTAACACTTAGCCAAAAAAATACAAGAACCTCCTCACGTCATCCCACAAAATTCGAACCATACCCAAGTAAAGGTAATAAATTGCTTCTTTCATCTTCAATCCATTTCTTAAAATCCTCAAGCCTATCTTCTTCCTTACTAATTTGATTTTTTTTTTTCATTTTGAGGTACACTTAGAGGCTCTCAACTTGAAGGTCATAAAGGAGATAAGAAGTAGCAAATAGCTTGAAAAGTACTTTCAAGCCATTTGTAGAGACAAGACATCAATATAAAATTTAAGGTCATTGGCACCTTCTTCCTTTTTCCTCTTTTAGTTTCAAATTTTAACAACAAAAATATTTTTAAGGTAAAGTTAGGGTCTGACCTTGGGAGCTTGATTAAAAGGTGTTGAAGTTGCTAGAAAGTTCACCATTTTAGGCTCAAATCACAAAACTACACAAGGTAAGTGTATATTTCTTGGTCCTTATTCTAAATTCTTCCTTCTTATCTCAAATCCTTCATATTCTTGTTTGGGATAGTGCCCTTAAAGCAATTGTGAATTATTTTTTGATTATTAATATGTGCGATATTGTTGGGAAATTATTTTGTAGATTTTGATGAATGCCATGTAAAACTTAGATTAGAATGTTGGCACCCCATTTTCCTTGTAATTCTCATTATAATAGATAAATTTGAATGAGTCAATCAAGTCGCCTATGCCTGGAAATACAAGTCAAGTCAATGAAGAAGTGAAGTGAAGATTCCGTTCTTGAACAATTTGAGTATGGCCAAGATAGAAGACCAAGGACTCGATCAAGATGTAACAGGCGAGGGACAATCGTGTGAAGAGTCGATTAAGTCAACTTGAGAAGCCATGTCACAAGTTGAAGTGACAGATGAGTCTTTCAATGATTGGAGCGATTTCAAGTCACCTGGGGAAAAGGGCACAGCAAAGAGGAGTTAATCGAAAACAATCCGTTGTACGTAAGTCAAGAACATTACTTAAACAAGTAATACACCCATGCTGCCAGGTCTTAAAGTGCTCAGTCCCAGAAGCGTGCAAAAGGAATAAACCAATGAGAAGCACTACACCTCGTGTCGAACACGAAAAGTCGAACATGCATTTAATACGAGGAAAGGTCTACATCTCAAGACTGAAGACCAAGAAAAGACAATCCAATGAACACAAGTGACTTTTGAAAATCAGCCTATCTCTTCAACGGGGAGATTTTTGAAAGTTCACTATAAAAGGCTGAGGAATTTCATTGAGAAAAGTTTACCTTGATTACCTAAACCACAAACGAACAAGCATTATTCAAACTGTAACCTGCAAAATATACTCAAGATATTCAAGCAAAATCCTCAAGCCTAAATCTGAAGGAAATCGATCCAACACAAAGTGTGAAGGAAAGACAACTTCAAACTGTTGAAGAGGAAACTTTTGAAGAATCAAAAGGGTCTACTTTCCAAGGAGGATTGTAGAAAGGTTCAAGGTCGAACCAGTCTCAAGTTATTGGAGGGCTTCGTGATCAAATCCAAGAAGCTTGAGAAAGTGAGTCAAGTAGCAAGGCAACCGCCTGTGAAGAAGAAGTTCTCGAGTCGGACGAAAAGCCAACCTGTGTGACCAAGGCATCTCGGATCGAGTCCAAGGAGCAAGTCGGTTTGCGTGATCAAGACTTATCTCTAGATCGATAACCACTTTGTGAACTCGATCATTATTTAGTGGATTCCTCCGGGGAGTTGGAGAAGAGAGGAGTAGAAGAATTACCCCATCTTCGAACCTCTATAAAAATAACTTGTGTCATTTACATTTTAGCTTATTTACATTTCTCGCACAATCCTTTATATCTCTGGCGATAATTTGCCAATCCAACTGATAAATAACTAAGTGCTAAAATCAAGTGTTAAAACTAAATTAAATCAAATTCAAGGGTGTTAAGTCTTCCAATGAAAAACCCATCACGGTCAAGTTAAGGTTTAAACTAAACAATGAGTTATTCTATCAACAGATCTATCGTGCGTTGAGTGGCTAACTCATTTGATTAACTAACTTATTTGTCCCTCGAGGACTTAGTGTATTGACTCGTAATATTTTTAAAAGGACTAAAATCGAAAAGTTGGTAAGGTTTATTCAACCCCCCTTCTAAACCTTACTTACACCCCTTAGGACCTACAAGTGGTATCAGAGCGGTTGGTTCATTGACCCTTTTCAGACCTGTTAGTTCTTGAACTAGATCTCCAATCTTTCAAAGAATTTTTTAACACTTGCTCTTTCAAAAGTTATTTTTATTCAGCAAAGTCATTATCATGGAAGCAAATTTGACACGCATTCCTATGTTCACTATTGAGGAATTTGATGACTGGAAAATTTGTATGCAGGCTCATCTATCTGTTTTACATGATGAAATGTGGATAGTGATAGAGGATGGGCCACTGCAAATACCGAAAGTGAACACAAACAGACGGAGAAATTGCGGTGAAGGAGAAGAAGATGTAGCTGAGGCAAGACCAGCCATGGTTGAGAAACCAATGACTGAGTGGACAAACAAGGACAAAAAAAGATACAACTTGGACAATGTAGCCAAGGACATACTTTACAAAACCTTGGACAAAGCAATGTTCAACAAAGTCAAATCTTGCCAAAATGCAAAACAAATCGGGGATAAATTAACTTTAATTTGTGAAGGATCTGAGCAAATTAAAGAAAACAAATTGTCTGTTGCTGTACAGAAATTTGAAAATTTTAAAATGCTTGCGGTGAAACCTTGGATCAATGGATGCTAGATTCATTTGAAATCACAAATGAGCTATCGGCATTTGGGAAAGAATATCTGTGAGAAGAAATGTGTATGAAGATTCTCGAGAAGACTCGGTGAATGGGAAATGAAAGTCATGGCCCTAAGACATTCAATGAACCTCACAACAATATCCAATCATGAGCTATTCTCAGACCTCAAAGCCTATGAGTTTGAGCTGAGAAGAAAAGATCAAGAGGAGACAGTTGTACCCAAAACAGTTGCACTAATAGTCAAGGATGGAAAGAGAGTCAAGTCAAGGAAGTTATTGATCGGAGGAAATAGCCCACGATGGTGAAAAAGATTCAACAAGTTCTTTAATAAGAACTACAAGAAAAACAAGGGTGAAACCTCCGGAGACATTCACTCCCTCCAAGTCAAGGAAGATAGGCACCCCAAGAGAGTCGAACATCAAAAGGTTGAATATCGAGAGTGAAAATCCAAGGACCGAAAGAAATGACCAAAGAAGCGAGAACCTGTGTTGGAACCTGCAGACAACCAGGACACTTTGCTATTGTCCATATCCAAAGAGTCAATAAATACAAGAATGAATAAGAAAGAAGAGTCTTGAGAGAAAAAACGAGGGAAAAGAAAAAGGCTATGTTAGGCTGCTTTGAGACATCCGAGACGGCCAAGTCGAAGGAATCGGTGATTTGATTTAGAGAGTAGTGAAGCCGACTACTCAAGTGATTCTCAAGAAGAAGCCTTGATTTGTCTAATGGCCAAATAACAAGATCAACGGATCGGGAAGATGAGGTACACTCTAACTCATCTCATTGATTCTAGTGATAATGATTGTGATACACACACTTCATCACCCACGATCTTTATTATTCATTAGGCAAAATGATGAAAGACTTTGAGCACATTAAATCCTCACACACACTATTAAATGAGGAAAATGACCCATTTCAAAAGCCAAAACTCACGGTGACAAAGGAGCCGAGTGCTCTAAGTCACATAGTGGTGAAACAAAGAGTCAAGGTGAAAATGCAAACTAATAGCGAGAGATAGCTGCTATTGAAAAGAGAGAAAATGATCTTAAAAATGTGATTGCCTCATTTACAAAGGCATCTAAATCATTGGATGACCTTATCATGAGTCAAAAAGAATGTGGAGATAAGACAGGCATAGTATTCAATTCCTTTGTGCATAGTCAAGTTCCCAGAGTGATTTTGGAAAAAGGATCTTCAAGTAATGAAGCATCTCAAAAATCCAAAACACCAAATGTTGCACCCACATTTATTCCAAAGCACAATCACAAACAAAGCGGCCTTGGATATAAAGGAAAAGGAAAAACCTTGAGTTGAGTATGCCGATAGGACAACCGAGAAGAAATCCAAAGAGAGTTCCTCAAAGAAACTCCAAATAGGAAGTACTCCTGTGAAGAATAAACAGAGCTACCAAAAACCCCAGAAGTTTTATCAAAGAAACACATATGATGGGAATGGTAGAAATTATCCAAGCCAAGCTGATTGGAATAATGTGAAATATCAGCAAAGACCTATGGAATACATGCCTAAGTGGCAAAGACCTAGAACTCAGCAAAGGTCATTCCAAAGGCAAAAGAGCTATTATTAGCACACATTTTCACCCAGGCCCTACACTCAAAAATATCACAACTACCCAAAGAAGGCAATTGCTAAAACACACACACACACATAGGTATACAGAAAAAAGAGACAGTTGTATGAACCTAAAGCCCCCAAGCAATTTGCCAAAGTGAGTTATGATTATGGCACAGATAGATGGCAACCTCTTAGAGTCAAGTCATTTGGCTATAGGTTGGTTGAATCATCTTATAGCTCTAACCCCTCATGACCCAGACAAGCATGGGTACATAAAAGCTAATTTCCTTGATTGCAGGTTCAAGGAATAGCTGAGTGCCAAGGAACCTGGTACATGAATAGTGGCTGTTCCAGACATATGACAGGAAACAAGAAAAATCTGTCAAAATTCAAGGAGATTAGAGGTGCAAAAGTTATATTTGGAGGAAATGAAGCTCCAGGGGAAATAAAGGGCACTGGATCCATCAAGAAGAATGGATTGGTAATTACAGATGTTGCTTATGTTGAGGGACTCAACTTCAATTTGCTCAGCATAGGTCAACTTTGTGATAAAGACTACAATGTTGGATTCAATATGGGAGTGCGCCAAATTAAAGATACTGAATCAAATGAAATAGTGCTACAAGGATCCAGACAGAAGAACATGTATGTGGTAGACTGGTCTACTGCCACACCAAGCACCTGTCTGTTAGCAAAGAGCACAACCGAATCAAGTTGGCTGTGGCATAAGAAGTTGAGTCATCTGAATTTCAAGACAATCAACAAGCTTGCAAGGAGTCATCTTGTGGAAGTATTGCCAGACTCAGTATACAAGAAGGAAAGTGTTTGTGATGCATGCCAAATGGAAAAGCAGATCAAATCTCCGTTCAAGGAGAAGCCTAGTCCTTCATCAACAAGAATATTGCATCTATTGCACATGGATTTATTTGGTCCTGTTGAACCAGCCAACATAAGTGGAAAGAAATACACTTTAGTGGTGGTGGATGATTATTCAAGATATACATGGACAATCTTTATGTGCAAAAAGAAGGAAACTTTGCAGATTTTACCTCAGCTGATGAGAAGAGTTCAAAATGAGAAGAGTCAAACCATTATAAAAATAAGGTCTGATAGAGGAACTGAGTTTGTCAATGGGATAATTACTCAGTATTGTGTTGAAAATGGTATTGCTCATGAGTTATCTGCAGCAAGAACTCCACAATGAGAATGGAGTAGTGAAAGAAGGAACATAACTCTCAAGGAAGTTCGCAAGGACCATGTTAGTAAGCCGGGTTTTTAAGCTTAAGATTTTTCAAGCCATAAACACCGCATGCTATATTCAAAATAGATGCATGATTAATAGACAATCGACAAAGACTCCTATGAAATCGGGACAGGAGAAAGCCAAATGTTGGGTACTTGAGAATATTTGGATGAAAATGCTTCATCCACAATAATGGCAAGGATAATCTAAAAGGCTTTTGATGCTAAAGATGATGAAGGTATCTTTTTGGGATACTCGGTGAGAGCAAAGCCTATATAGAGTGCTAAACAAGAGGACAATGGTCACGAAGAGTCTATTCATGTGGTTTTTGATGAACTTAAAGTGAATGGAGAAGACATTGAAGAGTTAGGCGATAATTTGAATCAACCAACTATGCGAGAAGAGTCCTTATGTTGAAGTGAAGCAAGAGTAATCAACCAAGATGAAGATGAGATAGTGAATCTCAAAGACAATGGAAAATCTGCATTGAATGATGATGAAAGAGTCGCTCAAGACAACACACAATGCAAGGCGGTGAACCCAGCCTAACTTGCTTCAACCGATGTGAGATGGCCGAGAGACCATCCACCACGAGCTAGTCATTGGAGATGTGAGAGATGGTGTAAGAACCAGATCCAGAGCTCAACAAGAAGCAATGTTCACTTGTTTTATTTCCCAAATAGAGCCAAAAGATGTGTCCCAAGCATTAGATGACACACATTGGATTCAGGCCATGCAAGAAGAGCTGAATCAGTTTGAAAGAAACAAGGTATGGGAATTGGTGCAAAGGCCAACACATCAAAATGTTATTGGCACAAAATGGGTTTTTAGAAATAAAATGAATGAGAAAGGTTCTGTGGTAAGAAACAAACCAAGATTGGTAGCCAAAGGCTACTGCCAAGAAGAGGGAATAGATTTTGATGAAACATTTGCTCATGTTGAAAGATTAGAAGCAATAAGGATGTTTCTTGCCTATGCTGCACACAAGAACTTTATTGTATATCAAATGGATGTGAAAAGTGCATTTTTAAATGGACTGTTGGAAGAAGAAGTCTATGTTGAGCAACCTCCAGGATTTGAACAGAAGACTCTTGGAGATAAAGTGTACAAGCTCAAGAAAGCTCTATATGGACTGAAGCAGGCACCAAGAGCATGGTATGATACATTGTCTCAATTTCTAACTGATAATAGATTTACCAAAGGGAAAATGGACATAACACTCTTTAGAATTCAAGATGGAAAGAGTATACTGCTTGTTCAGATATATGTGGATGATATCATTTTTGGATCCACAAACAATGAGCTGTGTGATAAGTTCTCAAATCTCATGCAAGACAAATTTGAAATGAGCATGATGGGAGAGCTGACCTTCTTCCTAGGAATTCAAGTTAAGCAAAGGATGGAACCTTCATAAGTCAAACAAAATACACTAGAGATTTAATGAAGAAGTTTGGTATGGAAGAGAAGTCTTCTGTAAAAATACCAATGAATACATCAGTCAAGATGGACATGGATGCAGATGGCAAACCTGTAGATCAAACAAGATACAGAGCACTCATTGGATCATTGCTTACTTTAATGACCAAACGAGCGGATATCGCTTTGCAAGAGGTTTATGTGCAAGATTTCAATCTGCACTAAAGGAGAGTCACATGACTGCAACTAAGAGAATCCTAAGATATTTGAAGGGATGCCAGGAAGTTGGCTTATCGTATCCAAAGGAAGGTGGATTCAAGCTAATTGGTTATTGATTCGACTATCTTTGGATGTAGAGTTGATGAAAGAGTACTGAGGTAGATGTCAAATGCTTAGAAACAGATTAGTTTCATGGTTTAGCAAGAAGAAAAACTCAATAGCCACATCTACAGCTGAAGCATAGTATATAGTTGCGGGCAGCTGTTGTGCCCAAGTCTTATGGATGAGACAACATCTGAGAGATTATGAAATTGAAGAAAAAGAAATTCCAATTATGTGTGACAACACAAGTGCTATTGCAATTACTCAGAATCATGTGTTGCATTCAAGAACAAAGCACATTGATGTCAGATATCATTTCATAAGAGATCATGTTGAAAAGAAAGATATCGTTTTGGAATACATCTCAACTGATAAACAGTTAGCTGACATTTTCACCAAGCCCTTATGTGAATCAAGATTTGAAGAGCTTAAGCATGAGCTAGGGTTAATTGAGCTGAGTTAACACTCAGAAGACTCAATCAGAAGAGATGGAAAATAGAAAGTGAGAAATGAACAAGTTTTTCACATCAGCCAAGTGAAACAGCCATATCGGAAAGTCACCAGATGTCGAGTTAATTTGACAAAATTTGAGTCGCATGAGAGAGAGAGAGAAGAAGAGTTAAGTCATTTGTGAAATAAGCTGAGTCATTTATGAGCTAAGTGACAAAAACGCAGTCGTTTTTAATAAGCGGGAATGTTTTGAAGCATGACGTCAGCGTAATAATGATGGGTATAGTCAAAAGATGCACAGTAAGCATATAATTGGATATAAATGCTGCCGCATTAAATGGAGGAATTAAATGCGGTTCGGCGTGCTAAATCTGAGCCGTTGATCCCGATCAAAATTCAAAAACCAAAAACACGTCCTTTCATAACCCTTATATACTCATTTTCTTTCAGTTTTCTCTCTCACACTCAAAACTATTCATCTTCAAAGCAAGAGAAAAGGAAGTTCATCTCTCTCGCAAACCCTACAAGTCCTCAAAGTAAATCTATCAAGTTTTAATCGGTAAAACTCTCTACAAATGGCACCAAAGCTCGATTTTGTAAAGTTATCAAAGCAAATCCACTCTGGATCGACTGTGGATTTCGAAGGAATGATAAAGCAGGGTTCCGATGAAACCCTAGTGAAGAAGATAGTTGATATGCTGGAAAAGTCCGGTCTCAGACCTTTTATTACAATGGAATACTTGCACACCTATCTTGAAGAGGTGGCGCAGTTCTATGTCAATGCTGGGGTGCAGGACGAAGGCATCAAGTCTTTTGTCCACCGCAAGGACATTTTTATCACTACTAAGGACCTTTGCGAGCACTTTGTTTCTTTGCTACACGAGGGCATGACGGAAATACACAAAGCTGAAGTTAACTTGGCTGCTGCATGGAAAGAAGTAGCCAAACCAGAGTGCGCTGCTAAAGTAATCTACATAGCTGAGAAGAAGCTGCTGAAGGACGACTACCACAAGCTGATGGATGTCGTTGCAAAGTGTGTGGATATGAAGTGTGGCAGTTTCAATCAACTGTCAAAGACAAAGCTGATCGTCATGGCTGCGATCATGGAAGGCAAGAAAGTCAAATGGGCTGAGTTCGTGTACAACAGACTCTGCCAGAATGTTGGAAACAAGACATACAAGGAGGATGGATCCTTTGGAGGATCACTTGGTTATGGCCTGGTAATTGACCACTTGATGGAAGTGAAGGGTATTCCCCTTCAACATGGAAAACATTTCCATGTGAACAAGAAAATGTTCGGGGCCAATCTTTCAGGAGAACAGAAGAGAGCCCATGTGAAGAGGGTGAATACAAGTGAGGGGGAATCAACTGAACCCGAGGACACAACTGTCACCTCCCCTCCCAAGAAGAGAGCTGCCCCTGTAGCTGCTAAGAAGAAAGCTTCCCTACAGCAAAGAAAACGGACGCTCCTACCCTTGCAGCCGAGTCACCTGCCCGAGCAGCCGTGTCTCCTGCCCCCGCAGCCGAGGCGGAGAAGGAAGCCCAAATACCTTCTCCAGTCATAAGAAAGAAGAGGACTGCCAAGCCTAGAAAAGTAGCTCCATCCAAGAAAGATGCTCCGGCCCCTACCGCCATGGAACCTGAAGAAGAGGAATCCGAACCAGAAATTCCTCTGGTGAGAACCAAGAGAAGAAGATGAATCTCCAAGCTTTCATAGCTTGAGAGAAAGCATTTAGTCTGCCACTCACCGAGAAAACTTCGAGATGGCGAGAAGTGCGATCTCTCTGAAATAATCAATGAAATCGCCAAGTCTTGAAGGTGATCGCAGAGGCTCTGAAGAAAAGCGGTGAGACAACCGAATCTCTATTTGAAAGGGTTGTCTCTCCACCGCCACGATGCCGGCCAAGGCGAAGAGAACAGAGTATGCTACCTTCCATCCCGAAATGAGAAGGGACGGGGAAGAGGATGAAGATGATGATGTGATTGTGGTTTCTCCAGTGTATCCAGACATTCAGCGCCGTCTACGAGAATGGAGGGCATAGAAGCTGAGTCACTCAAAGGTGCAGTTTGAACATCCTGAGTTAATTGAAGAAGAGGAGGAGCTTTTCAAGTTCCTTGAGGTCGATACTGTACTTCAGACTTTGGATGAGAAAAATTGCTTGAATATCCTCCATATCTGCAAGGACAAAGAAAAGGCCAGAGTAGCTGAGGAAGAAGAAGAGCGTGAGAAAGCCAGTATATGTACCCTCACTGGAACTCTGGAACATACGCATCCTCATTTAGATGTGTTGTTAGACACTGATGAAGACATGGATCCCGTTGTTGCACAAGAAGAGGTAGAGATGCAGCAAGCCTTAAGGGAATCCAGGATGATGCACGAACAACGCATGATTGAAGGACCAGGAGAGTCCTCAAAATCTCTCTTGGAGATTGACCCGCTGGGAGTAGTGCAGCACATTGCCATAGTTATTGCTGCAACTGCATCCCCAGTACACTCAGAAGAAGGGTCCAAGGGACTTGGCGATGAGAGTGGGAACTTGGGCACCCAAGTTGAGCCAACCCCTACTGAAGGTGTTTTACCACCTGCCCCCTTGGTCGAGCACTCAACGGAAAAGCAAATGAGTCCGGGGAAGAGTGACCCCATCGTCGATCACTTAGTGGTGTGCAGTGAGGATGAAACTCCCTCCACCGCAGCAGGTCGGAGGATGTTGCAGATGACTCCACATTGCGAAAGCAGCGAAGTGGAAAATGAAAGAGAATCACAAACAGATCGACACGACGATGCTCGGACGATTGAGTCTATCCCACTGAAGTGCCAATCGCTGCGGCCGAGGACGCTTTGCTAGTGCGATCGAGGCACGGGTTGGAAATGCCCGGGAGTTAACACTGGGCACCGAAAGTGCAATCCAGGAGGTTGAGACTCCTTCGGATGCCACGATCCAAGACCCAAGATAGCTGCACCTATCGAAGGGATTGTAGAAGACCTCATTGCCGATTGAGGCCGGAGGTGTTGAAGGCCCAAGGGAGGTTGAGACTTCCCTGGGCAAAGTTCAAGAAGTTCAGAGCATCCCTCATGTTCTAAATGTTGAATCTGAAAAGGAGATCAGTGCTCTTCATGATTTCCAGGACAACCCTGACATATCCTTTCTGGGATCTGAAGATGAAGCTGAGTCCACTCTTGTTGCTCATCAAAAGGACTCAGCTGAGGATGTTCTTCCACAGACGAGTCAGGCAACTTTTAAAGCTGCTCGTCAAAAGTTCAACTTTGATGATGAACCAAGCCCCCAGGCTTCATCATCCTCCGATGACGCTGATGATGCAGCTGAGGACAATGAAATTCACTTAGCAGAATCTACTGAGGCCGAAGAAGCTGTTTAGACGGCTGGGGCTCAGTCAGGTGGCCGACCCACTCAACAAGGCCCAGTTGAGACCAAGTCGTCTGCGCAGGCTCCCAAAGCTGCAGCAGTACCGACTCAACCAGAGGCATCTTAGGCGCAATCAACACAATCAATCCCATATGTGCGAAATGATGCATTTGAAGAAACATTCCCTTTTTCGATTGAGTTGCCCAATCTTGAGGAAAGGAGAGCTCATGAGCAGCGACGTTTCAACATCCGAGCAGATCCTGTAATCCCTAGCGACTCCATTGTTCCAGCCGACTTTGATTTCAAAGCTGCATGGCCGCCAGCTGAATCCGAAGTGACAGTTGAGATCCATGACGTCTTCAAGAAAATCTGTGGAGAGAGTGAGAAGATCGAACGGCATTAGGCCTCATTAGATATACGTCTGGGCAATAGGGATGCCAACCTCACAACAGACTTATCAGGGATTGTGGTACGGATCAGGGAGTGGTGTCAGCAGCAGAATACAATGCGATATGAACAAGTTCAATATTTTAAGGCATTGTACAACAAGATCTTTGGTTTGGAGGCCGACAATCTTTATTCTGGCGAGAGGATGCAGGCCAATATTGATAGAATGCATGCCTCTCACACAACTGAAATGGAGCTGCTGCGTGAATTTCATCGAAAAGAAATTATGCGTGTTGAGGAGAACATGAATACAAAGTTCAGCCTTCTCATGGCTGAAATGAAATCGTGGCGGTGAATCGAAAGCCACTTGCAGAATTTCGAACAAAGACATGCCGCACAGACTCCAAGCGTAACTCGGCTCACCGTGGACTTCATGCTCATTTGGAATGTTTCAGTGTTCTCTCTCATTCGATGATGCCAAAAAGGGGGAAGAGGAATACCTGAGGAAGTTGAAGGAAGAAACAACTGCTAAGAAGAAGAAGGAGAAGGGAAAAGCTATTGAGGGGGAAAGGTCAAAGGATGTGACCTTAATGCTTGTCGAAACCCCTCAGCAAGGTCATGTCACAGCCTCAATAATCAGCAAACTTGCAGTGACGCTGCCAATTCAACACTCTGCTGTGCCTATGTCTGAGAAAAGAAAAATTGTGGAAGCAGGGATGAAGGAGGTTGAAAGAAAGATGGATGCCCGTGTTCTAGAAGTACTAAAAACTTACGGTGGCATTCTGATAGGGAAGGACACAGATGCCATTCCAGATGACGGAGATGAGCCAAGATTTGTTGAAGAATTTAAAACGCTCGAATCCGAAGGTTACTTCAAAACATGTCTATAGCCCAAGCCGGGATTTGTCCGGGAGAAGGGTCGAAGTCGTGCGAAAAGGCGATAGGCGAGACTACCGGCTGACCATTCATTTGGTAAGAAGAAGACTCGAAGACAATATACGCCCCAGGAGGAGGAGGAAGAAGTGGTGGAGGAAGAGGTTTTAAACCTAGACCTCTACCCAAAAACATTGAGTATGTAGATCCAGGAAAAAAGGGAAGGATCTACTGGGATGGGTACGATGAAGTAGCAAATCGGGAAGTGGCTAGGAAGAATGCTGAATACATGAAAAGAATCGAGGAGGAAAATAAAAGACAAGATCAGCTATGGGAAGAGAGGCAAGAAAGGAAGCGAAGAGACGATGCTGCGAAGAGAGCCTATGAAAAGAAGAAAGCAGCTGAAGATGAAAAGAAAAGAAAGAGAGCTGATGATGACAGAGCTGAAGAGGAAAGAAGGAGACAACGAAGGCGATGAAGTGTTGTTGCTAACCCCTTCGTGTATTTTACTTTTGTAAATACATATGTGTGTAAGTCATCTGTACATTCAATAAAGTATTGTTGTATTTTCTCTCTATTTTTGTATCTTAGCATAGATGTTTGAAATTGGCTTAGATATGATTATGCTCTAATACACCTTGTAAACAGCTGTGTAAAGGACAAGAATGTTCTGATCAATAAAATGATTGATTCTACGCATACATTCTTTGTTACTGCATTGTCTGTATGTATCTTTGCTGTTTACATGTCGCGTAATGATTTTAAGTTTTGGCATCATGAAAAAGGGGGAAATTGTTGGGAAACTATTTTGTAGATTTTGATGAATGCCATGTAAAACTTAGATTACAATGTTGGCACCCCATTTTCCTTGTAATTCTCATTATAATAGATAAATTTGAATGAGATGAGTCAAGTCGCCTATGCCTGGAAATACAAGAAGTCAACTAAAGAAGTGAAGTGAAGACTCCGCTGCGGAACAACTGAGTATGGCCAAGACAGAAGACCAAGGACTCGACTGAAGATGTAACAACCGAGGGACAAGCGTGTGAAGAGTCGATTAAGTCAACTTGAGAAGCCATATCACAAGTTTGAATGAGTCTTTCAATGATTGAGCAGACTCAAGTCTTTCAATGATGAAGATGATGATGTGATTGTGGTTTCTCCAAGTATCACACACGGGGAAAAGGTATGCAAAAGAGGAGTTAATCGAAAAGAATCCGTTGCACATAAGTCAAGAACATTACTTAAACAAGTAATACACCCATTTGCCAGTCTTAAAGTGCTCGATCCCCAAAAGCGTGCAAAAGGAATAAACCAATGGGAAGCATCGCACCTCGTGTCGAACACGAAAAAGTGAACATGCATTTAATACGAGGAAAGGTCTACATCTTAAGATCAAGACCAAGAAAAGATAAGCCAACGAACACAAGTAACTTTTGAAAATCATTTATCTCTTCAATGGGCGATTTTGAAAGTTCACTATAAAAGGCTAAGGAATTTCATTGAGAAAAGGTTACCTTGATTACGAACCACGAACGAACAAGAATTATTCAAATCAGTAACCGCAAAATATTCTCAAGATATTCAAGCAAAATCCTCAAGCCTAAATCTCGAAGGAAATCGATCCAACACCAAGCTGTGAAGGAAAGACAACTTCAAACTGTTGAAGAGGAAACTTTTGAAGAATCAAAAGGGATCTACTTTCCAAGAAGGATTGTAGAAAGGTTCAAGGTCGAACCAGTCTCAAGTTATTGGAGGGCTTCGTGATCAAATCCAAGAAGCTTGAGAAAGTGAGCTGAAGTAGCAAGGGTACGCCACTGTGAAGAAGTCGGACCTTACTTACACCCCTTGGGACCTACAGACATTTATTTTCGAACTCTTTTGCATATTGTATGTATTTTCTTGAACATCATGAAAATCCCTGGTTTATTTATTGTAACCTTAATCTTAGTATATAAGAGTTATATACAAGAGGATTAAGATTATGGATAATAAACTAAAATTAAGTCCGTGATGAAATTAATTAAAGTATGGGATCCTTAATTAAAACACTATTAACGCGGCCTAGAATATTTTGAATGTGATTGTCTTATACAGACTGTCGATGTGGAGACATCTTAGTGGGGGTATTTATATATGATTTGATCATATAGGACTTGGACCGATTTAATTTGAATTTTTCATACAAATTCCGTTGTAGAAATGGAAAATCAAATTAAATCACTAGATGATCATTTATGGATAAATCTTAATCCTGAGTGATTATAGACTCCTGTTTATTTCGGTGTGATTCTTAATTTGCTCGTTTAAATTTGTCCTACGACATTCCCAATACTTGCATTTTAGATTCACATTTGAATTGGGAATATAAATTCACAGATATGGAATCCATTCTTTCTTGCGGGAAGTAGAAAGATGATTCCCTCATTTGTTAATTCTGGAACTGAATGGTTTGAGATCTCTAATTTATAATCCGATTATAAATTAACCATTCGCTAGTGAATTAATGGTAAATGAGGATAAGAGGTAATTGAAGAGGTTTAACGGATACTACCTAGCTTCAAATACAAATTATCTATAGGGGATTAATCTATATGTAATGATTATATCAGTGGACTGCTCATTACGTAGAGTAAGAAATTCTATAATTATAAGAGTGCAATTTCGAATTTATAGTGGAGTAGTATCGGAATTAATAAGTCGAATAAATTAATTAAAGAGTTAATTATTTATTCGATTTATTGGAGCTTATAAATATAGGTCCATGGTCCCTGTTCGCCTTCTAGAGTAAACGGGTTAGAAATATTTCCAAACTCCTAAGGGTTTATGGAAAAGAGTTTTCCAAAATATTTGGGCTAATATATTAATATTAGTTAATTCCGGAATTTATGATATTCTACGATTTTAATCGTATTTGGAATTAAATAAATATAAGGTATTTATGATATTAATATAATTGTTAAATTGATAATTATATTGGATAATTATTAATTAGAGTTTGAGTCTATCTAGAATTATTAATTCTAGATTAGATAGAAAGCGAGTTGAGTCGAAACTGGTTGAACTAGGCCTATAAAAAGGGGACAAAATCTCACAATTGAATAACAACAATTCGCCGCCCCTTCTTACAAATTGAAAAGTTTCTATTGGCCAAAATTAGATGAATATTTTTCGGCCCCGAGGTTTTTCAAGCAAATTGATAATCTACTTGAGGGCAGCCGACAACTATTTGAAGAAAAAAGATTTTTCAAGCAATTGATGATCAACTCATCACTATTGAGAATCGGTCCACTACAATAGATTTTGGTCAAGTAAATAATGATTGCAAATCTTGTTTTACAAAACATTTTGCAAACTTGAGGGAAATGCCGAGACCTTTTATGTTATTTAAATAGTGAGATTTTATGGTTTAATTTTTGCCTAGTTCAATTCCCCTCCTATCCAGTTAGCCCAATCCTGCGATCTCATGAGTTGAGAACATCGTAGAAAAATAAAAGTTAGGAACTTAGAATTATTATTTGGGTGCCCACACACCGCCGTTGATAGGGAGGATCAAATTGGAAGATCGTGGTGTCTACGAGCTTCGAGGATTCAAAAGATTAACGGAGAAAAACGAAGAACAAGAAAATCGTCGAAAGAGGTAAATTTTCTTTTCTTCCTTTAGTTTGAATAAATTTAATAAGCATGATCTTATGTTCTTATATCTAAAACTTGATTTTTGAAATCCTTCGCTTCCGCCCGTTCGATTAGATCGAAAAAGTTAGGATCTTATTTGACCGGATTAGATCAGGGACTGAATAATTTCCAAAAGTGGTATAAGAGCCATTTGGTTTTGATATAAGAACTAGATGTACTTTAGTAAATTTATTTTGGAGTGGGTTTAGGATTTGATCTTGCATGTTTTCATATATAGATGCATGGACGTTTTTGAATTTAAGGCATCGATCCAAATTGTCATATTTATTATTTCGCGGATTAATGTTTTATGTGATGTATATGTGATATATATATATGCCATGCATATTGATATGTCATTCATGGAACCCACTCCCAAGCATGTCATGCATCATGATAATTGAATTATTTAATTGTTATGATAGATCTATGAGATGGATTGAAATTAATATAAAAAGTATTTTATATAATTTTTTAACATTTTGTATAAAAGTGTTTTATATCATTTTTCAAATTTTGTATAAAAGTGTTTATATGATTTTAAAATTGGGATAATTGTTTGGAATTAATTTTGTCAAAATTGGATCCGGTTTTTATGAAAAATCTCTGAATTACATGTTTTAGAAACAAAATAATTTGGATTCGCATTCGGGTACCCTGACAGCTCAGGCAACCCAAAGCCTCGGGCAAGGCTCGGGATAGCTTGGGCAGGTCCCGGGCAGCTCGAGCAGATCCCGGGTAGGACTCGGGTAGGTCCCATTTTCAATAGGCGCGTCATTTCCTCTGTTCTTTCATGAAAATTTTCCATTTTATCCCTATTCCCTTAATTATTTTGATAAATTAGGGATTTTTAAAGTTGATTAAAATTATGATTTAATTTCTAAAAGTTAGATTTTTAAATTAGAGAATTTTAATCAAATAGACCAATAGCATTGGACTTGACTTATTAAAACATAAGATGTTTTATAACTTAAATGTTTAGGAAGCATTTATTATAAAATAATGAGTGGGAGAAGGATTCATGACAATAAATCCTATGGCCTCCATTATTGATCAAAGCACCGTGATATTTAAGTGACGCCTCGCGACGCTCAGATTCGTCCCCCCTACGGATGGTCTTCAATTAAATCAATAGTCAAGGCTTAATCTCCGAAAGGATAGGAATTGAAAATTTAACTCTTAATTTTCCTACCCTACGGCGGCAATTTTGAGTTAATTTTTAAAATCGAAATAATGGGTAACACTCACAAGGATACAAACAAATAGTTTGGATGTATCTAGGCTAAATTAAAAGGTGATTAATAAATAAATGAAGATATGAGATGTCTTGATTATTTATTTATTAATCTAAAATGGTCTCGATTTAATCGTTATTTGATTTGACCTACCCCACGTGACTTTTCAAATGTGAGATTAAATTACCTTGAAGTTGGTAGGATAAACTTTATTGCTTTCATGCATCATGTTTATGATTCCTAAATTGAATGTTCTATGATGTTCGTTCGCTTATTTATGTCGCTTTATTTTATTTTCAAAGAATCATTCTGGTCCTATGCTTGCTTTGTTGAATGTTACGTTAACGGAGATAATTTTATTAAGTGGAAAAGTAACATGAACATTTCACTCGTTTGTGAGAACCTCAAATTTCTTTTGATGGAAGAATGTCCTCCGAACCCCTATTAATGTCGCACGAAGTGTGCGAGAGATATATGAAAAATGGATTTCGCTAATAACAAAGCTCGGGCTTACTTATTAGCCGGCAGATGAACGACGTGCTTAGGTTGAAGCACGAGCACACGAGGTCGCTTATGAGATAATGGAGTCTTTGCAAGTTATGTTGGTCGCCTTTCCGATCAATCGGCATGAAGTCGTGAAAATGGCTATGAATGCTAAGATGAAGAAGGGTCAAGAGGGTGAGCATGTTTTGAACATGATCAACTACTTTACTGAAGCTGAGATCCATGGTGCAACTATTGATGATCGTACACAAGTGAGTATGATTTTGGAATCACGGTCACCGGCTTTCCTCCAATTCAAGAGCAACTATGTCATGAATAAATTGTCTTATTCATTGACACAGTTACTCAATGAATTGCAAATTTTTGAGGCCATTTCCATTGGAAAGGTGAAAGAAGGGGAGGCAAATGTTGCTGAGGATAAGCCAACTTCCTCCAAGAAGAGGAAGGGCCAGGAGAAAGGGGGTGAATCAAAACAAAAGAAAAGGAAGAGTTCCAAAGGCAAGAAGAAAGGTTCCTCCAAACCAAAGGGAAAATGTTTCCACTGTGCAGAAGAGGGACATTGGAAGAGGAACTGCCCCAAGTACCTCGCCGAATTAAAGGAGAAAAAGAAAGGTAAATATGATTTACTTATTCTTGAAAGTTGTTTGGTAGCTAAAGATTCTTCTACCGGATAGTTGATTCGGGCGCTACTAATCATGTGTGTTCTTCTTTACAAGATACTTAGTTCTTATGAAGAGCTTGCCGAGGAGTCTTTCACAGTACGAGTTAGCAATGGTGCAGTGGTTTTGGCAATAGCAGTGGGAGTAGTTAGGCTTAATATTAGAGATAGGATTTTAATTTTAAACGATGTTTATTTTATTCCTAGTTTTCGTAGAAATTTGATTTCTGTTTCAAAGTTGCTATAAACATTTATTTTCACTATCTTTTAATGATAATTCGATTATTATTTCTAAGAATGTGCGTGATATTTGTAGTGCAATATTGGAAAACAGACTCTATTTAATTAAGCCAAATGAACAACCACTGCTAAATGCCGAAATATTTTAGAACTTCCTAAACCAAAAAGGCAAATGGTTTCTCAAGATGATCATATATGGATATGTTTATTTCATGTATAGAAAGTCCGAGACTTTTGAAAAAGTTCAAGGAATTTCATGCGGAAGCTGAAAAGCAGCTAGGTAAATCTTTGAAGTGCCTTCGATCCAATCGAGGGGCAAGTATGTCGATACTGAGTTCAAAGATTATTTGCTAGAGCATGGTATATTGTACTAACTCAAAGCACTGGCACTTCTCAAAGAAAATGGTGTTCTTTGAAAGGAGAAACCAAACGTTGCTTGATATGGTTAGGTAGATGATGAACTACACTGCCTGATTCGTTTTGGAGGTATACATTGCTAACGATGGTTTACATTTTGAATGTAGTTCCGTCTAAGTCAATCCAAAAGACACCACTAGAGTTGTGGAACAGGAGTAAAGTTTGTTTACCCCACTTCCGCATATGAGGGTGCCCAACACTTGTACTAAAAGGAAAGAAGGAAAGTTGCATCCATGTTCACAAGTGTATTTGTTCATTGGATACCCCAAAGGAGCGAGGGAAAGTAATAGTTTTGACTAATACTAAAAGTTTGTTTTATGATCCGCAAGAAAAGAAAGTAATAGTTTTGACTAATGCTATCATTCTTGAGAACGATTATATAGTAAACTTCCAACCTCAAGTAAAGTAAATTCGAGAAGTTACTTTCGATGAGATCGACCACAACCAACAAGAGATGTTGGGTAAATCGCTAGAAATACCACTATACCGATCGAATGTCATGACACCTCGACGCATGGGAGGGTGATTAGACCACCAATCCGCTTATCGCCAAATCGAAGAGGCAAATGTTGATCTTTGATGGGGTAGAGCGATGATCCATTGTCTTTTCGACAAGTGATGGAGGAATCGATGATATAGCGAGGTGGCTTGAAGCTATGAACCAAGAAATGGATTCGAACCATAGGGTTTTGTAGTCGAAGGTCAAGAGCAGTAAAGTCCGCAAATTGCTTAGATCCATTTATGGGTTAAAGCAAGCCTCAAAATCATGGAACCATAGATTTGATGAGATGATCAAGTCTTGGTTTTGACCAAAGTGTTGATGAGCCTTGTGTATACAAGCGATCGATGATAGTAAAGTGGTAATTTTAGTGATTTACGTAGATGACATTCTACTAATTGAGAATGAAGTAGAGATGTTAGTTGCGGCGGTTAAAGGTTAGTTTGCCAAGCAATTCCAAATGAAAGATTTGGATAAGCGAATTATGATCTTGAAATTTGAATGGTTCAAAACCACAAGAATAAATTATTGGCACTGTCTCAAGCTTCTTATATCGATAAGATGCGATTGCATTATAGAATACAAGATTCCAAGAAGGATTACCTACCAACTTGATATGGAGTCGTTCTTTTCAAAGATGAGTGTTTTAAGACACCTCAGGAGGAAAAGAACATGAGACGCATTCCCTATGCCTCTACAAGTATACAATATTGTGTATTTGATACGCGATAGGGATAGCCAGCCAGTTTCAATCTAATCCAGAAATGTTTCATTAGATAATAGTCAAGAACCTTCTCAAGTATGTTTGAGAATAATATGTTTGTCTATTTAGGTGGTGACCTTAAAATAGACAACTACACTGATTCGGACTTCAAGTTAGACAATGATACTCGAAAGTCGATATCTGGGTCAGTGTGCATTCTTGTTGATCCTGTCAATATGACCCATCCCGAAAAGTATTTTTAGAAGCACAAGAACATAGAACTGGGAGACATGTCCCATATGCTTTAGGGATTGTTAGGGAGATTGTTAGGGATAGTGCTCTTAAAGCAATTGTGAATTGTTTTTTGATTATTAATATTCATATTGTATGTATTTTCTTGAACATCATGAAAATCCCTAGTTTATTTATTGTAACCATAATCTCAGTATATAATAGTTATATACAAGAGGATTAAGCTTATGGATAATAAACTAAAATTAAGTCCGTGATGAAATTAATTAAAGTATGAGATCTTTAATTAAAACATCATTAATGCGCCTTGAATATTTTGAATATGATTGTCTTATCCGGACCGTCGATGTGGAGACATCTTAGTGGGGGCATTTATATTTGATTTGATCATATAGGACTTGGACCGATTTAATTTGAATTTTTCATACAAATTCCGTTGTAGAAATGGAAAATCAAATTAAATCACTAGATGATC